>CAUYUJ010014676.1:244587-247087 GCA_963575745.1 Prorocentrum cordatum
ACTAGTATTACTACTACCACTACTACTACTCCTACTACAACCACCACCACTACCACTACCACTACCACTACTACTACTACTACTACTGCTACTACTACTACTACTACTGCTACTACTACTACTACTACTACTACTACTACTACTACTACGACTGCGACTACGACCACCACTACTACTACTATAACTACGACTACTACTACTACTACTACTACTACTACTACTACGACTGCGATTACGACGACTACGACTACTGCTTTGATTATTAATACTCACAGGACGATTACTACTACGACTACTACTACTACTACTACTACTACTACTACTACTACTACTACTACTACGACTACTACTACGACTACTACTACTACTACTACTACGACTACTACTACTACTACTACTAATACTACTACTACTGCTACTAATACTACTACTGGTTCCACTACTACCGCCATTTCTATTACTACTACTACTACTACTACTACTGCTACTACTACTAGTACTACTATTTCTACTACTACTACTATTACTACTACTACCACCACTACTACTACGACTACTACTACTAATACTACTACTACTACTACTACTACTACTACTACTACTACTACGACTACTATGGCTTCTAGTACTAGGTTGGTCTACCACTACCCCCATTACGACAATTACATCGTTCACTCGCACCTTCCATGGACGAACTTTTTGATTCCCGCTTACGATGATCCCCGGTAGTTTCCCGAGATGAGCTCCCCCCAGGAGGACTTGAAAAATCTGCTGCACAAAATTTGTTGCAAGAATTTTGCAAGTGTCGGGGACTTTGTCGTTTTTCCAAAGTCCTTCCTCCATTGCCCATCCCCCAACGCTATGATACTCGTTGCTTTTACCATAACTGCCGCTACCACTACGACGACAACTTCTACGACTACTACTACTACTACTACTACTACTACTACTCCTGCTGGCGACTACGGCTATTATTGCTAGTTCTGCGACCATTTTTCTCATTTCAATTACTACTACTACTACTACTACTACTACTACTACTACTACTACTACTACTACTACGACTACTACTACTACTACTACTACTACTCATACTACTACTGATACCACTACTAATACTACCACTGCTACGCCTACTACAACTACTACTACCACTACTACTTTTACGACTACTGCTACTACTAGTGCTACGACTTCTTTCCCTTCTTCTACTACTACTACGACTATTACTATTACGACTACTACTACCACTATTACTACTTGTACTACTACTCCTACTACTACTACCACTACTACTAGTATTACTACCAGTACTACTACTACTACTACTATCACTACTACTACTTCTACTACTACTACTACTACTACTACTAATAATACTATCGATATTACGATTACTACTACTACTACTACTACTACTACTACTACTACTACTACTACCAGTACGACGACTACTACTACTACTACTACTACTACTACTACTACTACTACTACGACTACTACTACTACTACTACTGGTGCTGCTGCTGCTGCTACTACTACTACTACCCCCACTACTACTACTACTACTACTACTACTACTACTACTACTACTACTACTACTACTACTACTACGACTACGACTACGACTGCTACTACTATCGCTACTACGACCACGACCACCACTACTAGTACTACTACAACTGTTGTTACCGCTAAGTTGTTTTTTCCTGCTATTGTGATTACCCTTGCTACTATTATGATTACTTCAACTATGGCTACTACTATTATTATTACTACTATAAGTAATATTACTACTACGTCCACTAACACCACGAATAGCATTGCCTTTTTTATTATTACATCCACTACTCCTATTATTGTTACTGCTACCAGTAGTACGACTACGACAATTACTTCTATTGCCAGGACTACTACCACTACTACTACTACTACTACTACTACTACTACTACTACTACTACTACTACTACTACTACTACTACTACTACTACTAACTACTACTACTACTACTACTACTACTACTACTACTACTACTACTGACTACTACTACCAGTATTACTACTACTACTATTACTACTACTGCCACTACTACTACTACTACTACTACTACTACTACTACGACTACTACTTCTACTACTACTACTACTACGACTACAACTACCACTTCTACGACGACATTTACCACTATTGGTACTACTATAACTACGGCTACTACTATTACTACCACTTATTAGTACTACGACTACTACGACTACTACTATTACCATTACTACTACTACTACTACCATCATAACTGCCACTGCTACTACTACGGCCAGTACTACGACTACTCACACAACTATTAGGCTTAATGCTATTACAACTACAACTACTACTAATATGTGTACTACGACTACGCGTAGCACCACTACTCTTACTAAGGCTATCTCTTCATTATTATCACTACGACGACTACGACTACTATTACGACTACTACTATTGTTACTACTACTACTACTA
>CAUYUJ010014676.1:252087-266810 GCA_963575745.1 Prorocentrum cordatum
TGCAGCACGATCATCACGTGGTCGGAGGGGATGGGCTACCCCGACTACGAGCCGAGCCCGGACGCCTGCCTGCGCGACCTGGCGCGCGAGCACCGGGCGTGGGCGCTGCGCGTGGCCGCGGCGCTGCTCGACGCGGGGGCCGACCCAGACCTCCCGGACGAGTCCGGGCGGCTGCCCGCCGAGGCTCGCAGGAGGGGAAAGGGCGCACAGACACAACGAGTCGTCGATTCCCAGGAAGATATGGGGAGGAGGAGGAGGAGGAGGAGGAGGAGGAGGAGGAGGAGGAGGAGGAGGAGGAGGAGGAGGGAGGAGGAGGAGGAGGAGGAGGAGGAGGGAGGAGGAGGCGGAGGAGGAGGAGGAGGGAGGAGGGAGGAGGAGGAGGAGGAGGAGAAGAAGAGGAGTTCTGTATCTGTATGTGTGTGTGTGTCCTTGGGCCCCTGCAGAGGTGGCGGAGGCGGCCGGGAATCGCTGGCTCGCGCGCTATTGGGCCTGCTGCCGGGAGGCGCGGGCGTGCGCGGTGCTGCGGCAGGGGGCGGCGGCGCCGCCGCACCAGGGCGGCGCGCTCTCGAGGCTCATGCCCGCGGTCGTCCAGGAGATCACGGAGTTCTTGCTTCCGGCGGGAGGATCCGCTCGCTGAAGAAGAGGGGTGATCCAGGAAGGCAAGGTGTCACTAGGGGAGCAAGCAATGGCATAGACATAAAAGCTGTGAGGTCCGCGCGGGTTTCCCGGATCGGCGCTGGAAGCCCCCTGGCGGCACCTCCGGCGCCGCCCCTGGCGCGCCCCGCGCGCCAGAGAGGGGGGGTCCAGCGCCGATCCGAGAAATCCGCGCGGACTTCCAGTTTTTCTGTTTGTGTCATTGTTTGTTCCCCTAGTCATTGCATGCCGTTTGCACGTTGCGCGCACGGAAAGCAGGAGCGTGCAAGACGCTTCCATGGTTTATGTGCATGGCCGTTTCATATTGTTTTGTACATTCCAACGCTGCCACGCGATGGAAATTATGTGAAGACAGGATCTGTGTTGTCTTCGCGTGCACACAATTCGAGAAGACAAGTTACGTAGCGCAGAAGCTGGTATAGGCTCCTTTGGCAAGTGCGTCGGCGCCAACAGTATCTAGCAAAGTCGAGCCAAGATGTTCTCGATTGCACCAGGGGAAAGCTGCAGAGGTGCATTCCAACCTGGCGGCGCGCGATGCGAGCCAGAGAGCGAAGATTGGCTCGCAAAGTGGGGCTTGCGTGAGCGCGTATGAGACCTCGAGCGCGCCGCGTCGTTGCCCCACTCATACTTGAAGCCTTGGGCGATTGGAAGGATCCTCTGGCCTCGACCTTGGAGGGGAAGCGCAGGCGCTAGTGAAGGTGACCAAAAGATGCGAAGGAGGTGGTGGATAGGAGTGGTCCGAGGTACAGGAGATGCTCTAACCTGTTGAGGCTCAGAGCCCCCTCGAGGCCTCTGCCAGGGCCGTTGGGTTCTGCTGGGAGGAGCGGCTGCCAGATCACGCGTCAAGCGGTTTCGATTCAAGATTGTTTGGTTCGGCAGGTTTGCTCGGAGCGCGTCGATGCGTCGCTAACTCGTTTCCCTTCCTGTGGGTGTCGAGGGAGGGGAAGGGAAACAAGCGTGGAAGATAAGTTCCAGTTCTCCGTCGGGCCGTGTCGGGTATGCTGGTCTGACGGTGGATTCGGCGTCCACACGACGTTGAAGCGCAAGAGCGGATAGCGTGGAGCGCGCCAAGGGATCCGAGTGTGCACTGCAAGCTCCCTTTCTGGCGAAACATGTGTTTCTTTCATCCGTGTCGGATTCATTTTGCCAGGGGAGCCGGTGCAGAGCAACGCGGGGAAAGTTGCTTTATTTTGCGGGTCTGAAGGCTTTCAGGTTCAGGCATGAGGCCCAGTAGTTGGCAAAACGGGCGAGGCCGAAGAGCGACTGGAATTCACATACAATCCGCCCCGCAGGCTCAAGCCTTGAATGGAACGCCCTCGTCTGCAAATTTGGAAACACTCGCAATAACGTTTCATGCCAACCTTGTTAAGGGCGGGTTCAGGCCTCATCGCGAGGCAGTTGAATTGCCGATACTTGAGTTTCAGGCTCCTGGTCCCTGCCGCCGGTTTTCCAGCGCAGGCGTGCCTGGTCGCTGCTGGTTGCAGACTGCTACGCCTGCATGCTCAAGTTTTTGTCAGAGGAGGGAGTGATCGTCGGTTTGAAGAGAGCCGTGAACAGGACAAGGTAGAGGTTGCCGTTGGGGGGGGATCATTGTCTAGCACAGGAAGGCCAGCTCGGCTGCGCTTTTTTGCTGCAGCCCTTTCGTGGCAATTTTACTCCAAACTATGCATCTCTGGCGTGCGGCCTGGTGGATTGAGCAGACCCCGGGTCTTGACACATTGTCGACGCCGCTTCGGTGCGTAGGAGAGCCAGGTTGAAGCGCGAAAGGGGCACAGAGCACTTCTTGCAGGCTTGTTTTTCACCTTGGTCGACCTCCAGGTGCATCTTGGGCGCTTTCGTAGTAAGCGCAGTTGCAAAGGGGATCCCCCTTTTCCTTAGATTGTCGCCCCCTTCCTGAGACATTGCATCCCTGCCTGTATGTGTCTGTCCGTCTGTCTGCCTGCCTGCCTGCCTGTCTGTCTGTCTGCCTGCCTGCCTGTCTGTCTCTGTCTGTCTGTCTGTCTGCCTGCCTGTTTGTCTGTCTGTCTGTCTGTCTGTCTGTCTGTCTTTACTTTTCTCTCTCTCTCTCTCTCTCGCGCCTTCCTATCTATTGCATGGCGATCACTGGGGACAGCTGTTTGCCACCGCTAGCCGTGCGGTCCTGGAAGTATATGCGACGGTGCGTGCCAGGCGTTGGCCGCGCAGTGCTGCCGCGTGTCAGACCGCACGGCCTTTTGAGAATGCTGGCAGGCTCTAGTGACGGGGCGGAGCCTTAGCCAGCAACACAATCACGCGCTAGAACAAAAAATGGTGGTCGAGCCAACATGTTCAAGAATGGGGCACGTATGCGCGGTTGCCCCAGGCTCCTCCTAGCAAATGATAACAGTTCTTCTCTGAATGCCTTCGGCAACTCCGACGCCCCCCGCCCCAGACACCAGGGGATCACTCGTCGACGTCGTCGTTAGCCTCCGATCTGACATGTACGGTTGACCGTGGCTCTGGGATTGCGTGCCCTCTGCAATTCCCGACCATATTGTGGTGTTGGGTCCTCGCTTTGAAGAGACAGCGCCCCGTGTTCTTCACTCCTTCTTCCTCCTCCCCATTCCTCCCCTCCTTGCCCGCATCGTCATCATAGTCATCGTCGTCATCATCACCATGACCATCGGCGTCCCGTTCTTGCCTCAGCCTTCCCATGTCCATTTCGGCACACTCCTCACACGCTTCGTGGCCCCATGGGGAGCTCCACCGAAGGCCCCAGTGAAAGGGTCCGCGTAGCGCCACCGCACCCATCGCAGCACAACCTTCACACGGGTCGTGGCCCCATAGGGAGTTCCACCGAAGGCCCCAGTGACAGTGTCTGCGTAGCGCCACCGCACCCAGCTCGGCACTTTTTTTCACACGTTTCGTGGCCCCACACGGAGCTCCACCGAAGGCCCCGGTGGCAGGGTCCGCATGGCGCCACCGTGCTAATTTCGGCAGACTTTCACACACTTCATAGCCGAATGCGGAGCTCCACCGAAGGCCCAAGTGGCGGGGTTCGCACGGCGCCACCGTGACCATTTCGGCACACCCCTCACACGTTTCGTGGCCCGCAGGGTCCGCACGGCGCCACCGAGCCCATGTCGGGACACCCCTCACACGTTTCGTGGCCCCATAGGGAGCTCCACCGAAGGCCCCAGTGGCAGAGTCCGCATGGCGCCATCGTGTTAATTTCGACACACCACTCACACGCTTCGTGGCCCCATGGGGAGCTCCACCGAAGGCCCCAGTGGCAGGGTCCGCGTAGCGCCACCGTGCCCATTTCGGCACACCCTCACACGCTTCGTGGCCCCATAGGGAGCTCCACCGAAGGCCCCAGTGGCAGGGTCCGTATGGCGCCACCGCGCTGTTTCGGCACACCCTCACACGTTTCGTGGCCCCATAGGGAGCTCCACCGAAGGCCCCAGTGGCAGGGTCCGCGTAGCGCCACCGCACCCATCGCAGCACACCCTCACACGGGTCGTGGCCCCATAGGGAGTTCCACCGAAGGCCCCAGTGGCAGTGTCTGCGCAGGGCCACCACACCCAGCTCGGCACACTTTTCACACATTTCGTGGCCCCACACGGAGCTCCACCGAAGGCCCCAGTGGCAGTGTCTGCGTAGCGCCACCGCTCCCAGTTCAGCACTCCCCTCACACGTTTCGTGGCCGAATGGGGAGCTCCACCGAAGGCCCCAGTGGCGGGGTCCGCATGGCGCCACCGTGCCCATTTCGGCACACCCCTCACACGTTTCGTGACCCGCATGGCGCTGCGGCACTCGCATCCGCATATTGTTGAGTCTCCGCCAAGATCATTTACAGGGGATCGTGGCCTCCAATGCTCTTTGAATTTTACGCGGGGTCGTGGCCTTAAGAGAGCGGAGATTTACGAGAAATCATTGGCTTGGAGTGCAGGCCCACTGTGTAAGTTCCATTTGGTCATGGCCCTTGTAGCGCGGATCCAGCCTATACTAGGGATCGTGACTCTGGGAGCTACGAACCAGTGCAGTTCACAAGAGGTCGTAGCAATGGAAGCGCGGATCCAGCGTAATTTTCAAGCGATCGTGGCCTTGACGCGGACTTGGCGTGGTTTACAAGAGATCGTGGCCCTGAAACCGCGGACACAGCTCACACATGCGCTCAAGAAGTTGGCTTGGCCTCGGTCAACACCCATGTTGGTCATCATACTTTTTAACCCCCCATCCCCTGATTGAGGCGATCATGTGGGGCAGCCGGGCGCCCCTGTTTGCAGTTTGATGTTGCGATGGATCGTGCGTGTGTGTGTGGGGGGGGAACCGGCTTTTTATCGGGGTACACCAACTCCTCCTTGTCTTTCCTTCGTTATTATGGGCTTCCATCTGAACGCAGCACGAATGTCTCCCAGCGTTGAAGCCGCTGGTGGCGGATGATTCGCCAACATCAGCGGGCATTCATAAGCCCACCATTCATGCTGGCGCCCTCGTTGGCGCATACTTCCTATGCGCGTGCCGCTGGAAACGATTGAAATTTCTTCAGGCGGGGTCAAGAAGCTGGATGGGCCTCCAGCAGGCCGAAGGGGCGCGACGCACGGGATGACGGGGCCTATTCGGGAATTCCTGGTGTCCACGCTGCCACCTCCGCCTTCCCTCATCGCCATTTTCCTATTCTACAAGCTACCGGTGGGGCGTCGAAACAAGGAGCACAGCTGGCCTGGAAAAAGTTCGGTGCCTTGTTCTGTTCGTCATAGTGGCCCCCGCAGACAGGACCAACCCGACAAAGGAGGAAACGGGTTTCGTTTTCTATGCAAGGTTCAGTGTTGTAGTATGCCGATTGACCCTGAATTAATGTTCTCTCTCACTCACTCTCTCTCTCTCTCTTGTTACTCACCATCGTTCTAGTCCGCCTCCTCCTCCTCGCCTTATGGGACGCTTGAACAGCGTCCTGGGAGCACGGGTAGGCACATGGAGCTTATTCCAAAGGTTCCCGCTGCCCATACAGGTTAGTATTCCTCTTCTTCCGTCATCATCATCCCTCCGTTCCAGAACTCACGACGCGAAGCGCTAGCGCGGGGACTGAATGAGTTGGCCGCGAGGCGGCTTCGAAACACCCTTGCCGCCCCCAGGTCTTCGCCCACCTCGCGATGCGGGGGTGTGGGGTGGGTCGTTGCCCACCTCCTTGCGGTGCTGGGGTTTGGGGTGGGCCTTGCCTTCGTGGGCTGCCACCCTGCGGGGGTCCGAGCATCGCATTACCCAGCATACCCTTCCTTCCAGAGCTAGTTTAGCTCAAGGCGGGGACGGAGCCAATCTTCCTCTGTTCGCTCGATGGCGAACCCTGCGGTCACGGCGACGTGCTCGAGGTGTGGGAGAGCCGTCCCGGCCGGCAACCTCACGATCCACGAGAGTCGTTGCTCCCCAGTCTCCAGGCGCCGCGAGCACAAAAAAAACTGCGATCTTTCATAGCTTCGGCGTCCCGGGGAGGGTCGGTGCCCCACACCCGCCCAAAAAAAACGGCCCGCGCCCGGAGCCTCGTGCCAGGGATGGTGTTTGAGCCCCGGGTCGCGCATTAAGTCGGGCCTGTTCCTCTACAGGAGAAATATTCCAAAATAGTTTAAGAAATACTCGGGGGACAATCTTTTATTATCTTTTAATATTGACGATTTTGATTTTTCGCCCAAAATCCGCCTGTAGGGGGACATGCCCGACCTAAGGCGCGCACCGCGAAACATCGCGACGTGCGGAAGTTCTGGGACGGCGCTCCCGCCAGGCCCCGACTGGCCACCAACGTGGCGAAGGGCGGCGTAGCCCCCGCTCTGGCGCCCGGCGCCGACGACGCGGGCGGCATTGCTGGAGGCAGCGGGTTGGGCCATCCCGTACATCGACAAAACGTTGCACCACTTTTGCCGCGCGTGGTCAGCGATATTGCACTGTTCCTCCCCCCACCCCTCCCCCCAGATCTCAACATTGGGCATGCGGCGAAGGCTCCCGGCAGGACGCTGCACCACCGAGCTGCTTCGATGAACCCGGACCGCCTCCAATATGAAGATTTGGGGGGGCGGGGGGGTGGAAGCGAACATCCGGTGCAAAAGCGGCGTGCCTCCTCGAAGACACCAGGCGGTGCAACGTCTTACCGACGGACCGTCCCACTGCCGGCCCGCTGCTCCTTGTGCCCCCCGAGGGCCGAGGCCCGTGTTCCGGCAGCCAGAGAGCCCGACGAGAGCCACAAAGTCTGTGGAAGTCGACTAATGGAGAGGAAGCATGCTGCCAAATAATTTCCAGATGTCTAAAAAATTGTTCAAACATGTTTTAAATGTTAGAAAACATGTTTGAAACATGTTTAAAACATGTTCCTACCTTTCAAACACACTTTACATTCAATGATCGGACTGTCAGGGTCTCCATTGTCGTGGCATCCACAAAGCCAGAGAGCCCGACGAGAGCCTCAAAGTGGCGGCGCTGATGGCCTGATCGGCCTCCTCGGGGAGACGTTCGGGTCCGGGGGCCGATTCGACCGCGTGGCGTCGGATCCCGGCGGCACGGCTTCCCCCCTGGACCAGCGCACCGTCCTGAGCCGCTCTGCCGATGTCACCGAGCGCGTCCCACTACTCGCAAAGCGCCTGCGCGCAAGCGTCCGCCAACAAATCAAAGAAACAAATCAAACAAACAAACAAACACTGTTCGCCTCGATGTGATATATATATATATATATACATATATATATATATATATCGTAGATCCCCCACGGCGGATCCAGACCACTTGCGAGCAGCGACTCTGCGAGTAGTGGGATGTGCTTGCCTGTGATGGTCCCCGGGCCCCCGTGGAGAGCCGCACGGGGGCCCGAGCACGCCGGAAGACGCCCAGGGACCTCGTTCTCTCGAGGGGGCGCGCAAGCATGGGTTTTGAGGCGCGTGGGTTCGCGACCCAGACATGGTCGCATCGTGCAGGAGTCAGGACGGGAGGTTTTGGGCCACGTTCGGCCTCCCGGGGGGCCCTCGCCGGGCCTCGGGACCGCCAAAGAAAGGACTCGGGATGAAGAACTGGTCCCTGGGAAGGGGTTGGAGCTTGCAGGGCCCCCCGTGTTGAAAAGATCCGGACGTCGCATGTCTGGGGACGGGTCCCGCTTCGGTATCAGGTCGGCGCTGGCGCCATGGTTTGGGGGGGGGCACGTGCTGGAAGACCCCCCAGGGCATCCCCACCCTCGAGGAGGCGCGAGCATGGATGAAACCGCGTGGATTGGTGACGGGTCCCACGCCAGATTGGCGCGCTCCGTCGCCAGATCCGTGCACCCGGCGCCCACGCGCCAGAGCCACGGAGTCCTCGCCTATCCCTGACATCCGCCGGTTTGAGTTGTTCAATCCGCGTCTCCGGAGACCCCGACCGCTTCCAAAGGGCCAGGTGTTCGCCCCAGATCCGTTCTTGATGGCCCGGGAGCCCGACAAGGGGCCCCAGAGGTCTAAGCCGAGGAAAACGACGCCGGGGTTGAAAAAATCCTACCGTCGGAGATTTGGGATGTCAGCGCATGCCCGACGTTCCCACCCAGACCCGCTCCCTCCATTCGAGGAGGAGGAGGAGGAGGAGGAGGAGGAGGAGGAGGAGGAGGAGGAGGAGTCCGTAGCCATTTTGGCTCAAGCCATGTTGGTTCAAGGAGGGGCGGGGCCGTCGTCTCGTCGGTCGCCCCCGCCGCTCGTGGCCGCGCGCAGCGCGCCATCGGCGCCGCAACCGCGGCGGCGCAGAGCCGCAACGCCCCGAGAGGGCGAGCCCGCCTGGCACAGGCGCCAGCGGGAGAAGAGGGCCAACGCCAGGACCCTCTTCCGCGTGCTGGACGGTGCGTACATCCTCAGCAGCAACCACTCCGCGCAGAAGCACGAGTGCGACCAGCAGCACCACAGCGGGCAGCAGCTCCAGCGCCACCAGCAGGACGAGATGGCGCAGCAGGGTCGTTGGGCAGGATGGCGGGACCAAAGGGGATCAGCGGAAAGGAGGAGAGGAGCAGGGTCCCCAACCGCTGGCCCAGGTCCCGTCGTCGGCCAGACCGACAGCACGACGGCACTGGGACCGCCAGTCGGAGCTCAGCCGCGGCCGTGGAAAAGGCCATCTCGCGGAAGATCGACAGCGAGGGCTCCACCCTGGCACAGCCAGCACAACAATAACCGCCAGAACCCGTACAACACCTACCAGAAGAACTACAACCAGAAAAAGAAGAAGAAGAAGAAGAAGACCAGAACTGCATCCAGAAGACGCCACGACGCCAGCGCAAATAACCAAGCAGATACAACACAGGCGATTCAGATGCAGGACTACGTCTACACGAAGAAGCAACAACAGGATATCATCAACGAGCTCATCCCGAGTACGGAGGCGAGGGCGGCCAACCACGAGGCCTTCTCCTCCCCATGTGGAAGCGCACCAAGGCGGCGCGACTCGGACGGCTCGCAGACCAGCTCGCAGGAGCACGACAAGCAGGAGTAGATACAGGACGACTCATCGATGAACTGGAAAGCATAAAATGCATGATCAACCTCACTTTCGAGCCGAATGAAAGGATCAAGCTCCACAGAGAGGACCTGGAAGTAGTTAATAAAAAGAGGAAGGCACTTGCAGAAAAAGTCCAGGAGTGGAAAGAGCAAGTGGAAAAGGCTGACGCTGACGCAATCAAGATCGAGGCGCGAATCACGGAGGCAAGAGGTCAGCGATGACTACATGAACGGCTAGAAGCAGGAGCTGAAAGCTCAAGCTGTGAAGGAGACGGAGAAGATACATCGGACGAAGGCAGGGGCGACAAGAAGACGCGCGAGAGCACACCGCATCCACGACGACAACGATAGAAACCACAACACGCCCAAGCCGACGATGGATACAACGTGACAAAGATGACCGAAGAACTCAACAAGCGCCTAGACCTGCAGCGAGAAGAGCACGTTCAACATCAGCGCCACCTCTACTTCTTCCACAGCGAGCGCAACGCCAACATTCGTAAGGACGAGCAGCGCAGCCAGAAGGACAACGAGGAGATCCAGCGCATGAAACACGAGTACAGGGAGCTCAAGTCGGAGATGGCCACGAAGACGCTAAATAGCACGACGACGGCCCTGAAGAGGCAGGAGGAGCACTCCGAACGGCAGGGCATGAAGCAACCCACAAAGGCAAGGCAAGACATCGAGGCAGCGGAAGCTGCTGCCGTCGAAGCCACGCGCAAGCAGAACGAACAAGAGCAAAGCAGCAAGCAAAAGATAACGGAGAAGAGACAGCACGAAAGGCAGCTTGCGGACATGGCCTGGAAGTTACAGAATAAGCACACGGAGAAGCTCGAGAAGCAACGAACATTCTACGAAAAGGAACAGGCGCACAAGGCGAAGCTGCAGGAAGAGGCGCTCATCCACTTCGGGAAGACGCAGTCCAGGATCGCCAGGGAGCACGACCTGAAGGAGAAGGCCATGCAAGCCAGACGCGACGAACAGTTTCAGGCCCAACGAGCCCTTCATCAGCAGCACGAACAATTGCAGCATGAACAACACTAGCTACGACGACAGACAGTCCAACAAGAAGACCGACTCAACCGCGAGAAGGTTAACGCGCAGGACGCCCAGGCCGCAACGCGGGAGTCAATCCACAAGGTGGCAGATTATGAACGCGCAGCACACCAGGAGCATGAGCGAGCACAACACAGAGCACAAGAGTGGATAAGAAACGAGCAGACTACGCGGCAGGAGCTGGTACAACAGTCGCAGCAATACGCGAACAATGAAGAGCACGCTGCGAAGCGACACCACGACGAGCACGAAGAACAGCGCAGAGCTCACCTCGGTCGCATCCAGGAAGAAGCACTACAACATGAACAACGCCAGCAACTCCAAGTACATGAGCCCAGATTGCGATCCCACGAAGAACTATGTCAACCACAGGCCACGATCGCGGGGGAAAGCGCACAACACGACTGCCAACACCGAGCTCTCGAACAGGCGTTTAAAAAAGGAGTTGATCAAGAACGAGGAAATGGAGGCGGAGATCATGGGCGAAATGGAGCTCGAGACCGACAGGGACCTAGCAGAAGAAACGCGACGACAGCATCTGGCAAACATCGAACAGCAGAGGATCGACGAGGAGGCGAAGAGCGCGCTACACTCCATCACGCAGCGTGAGTTCACCCAGCCGGGCTCCGACATCAGCCCCTACAGGGAGGAATGGAAGAGCAACGCCGACAGCGAGAACAAGAACGCAGGCGCGACGAGCAGCACGCGCAACAGCGACTCCAGCCTCAGGGAGCACGGCTGCGCACCACGACCACCAGCAGAACAGGCATCACCGCTTCCGCCACCAACCGACCCAACATCGGCATATTGCACTCCATCTCCACCCACATTGTACTCAGAGGCAGCACTTACCTCGACACGCCACGAATCAACGACAGTCAGAGGACGCCCATGCCAAACCTCGACCACGACGACGACCTCCGAGACAACATTGACGGCGCGGATGCAGTACTGGCCCCTACGCCACCAGCAAGCCCGACGCCACCTGCCGAACAACCAACCCCAGACGCGGGCCCAAGGCAACCCATATTCCCACCAGCACGAGCATTATCGGCACCACCCGAGATCAAAGAACATGACATCCAACCGGATCGCCAGCCCACCACGACCACATTGATAGACATCAGCCGAGGCGAAAAGAACGAAGCACCAACAACACCACGACGGGCGACCGTCGACAGCATCTCACCGACAATTCCTTTGCAGCCCATTGAGCCCCCACCGCGCTTTCACCTCGGCGCACCCGACAGGGCACAGCCAGCCCCGCCGACAGTAGCCAAGTCAGCTCTCAGAAGCAGCAGCTCGCGCGAAGGACCGACGCGCAAGGTCCGAATCCACGACGCAGGAGACGGCTTCATTTACCCAACTGATCGACAGCCGATACCAATCAACAACCACGACGGGTCCGACGAACCAACGTCGCCAAAAAATGAATAGGACTGAACCCGACGGGGGGCTGCAGGCCCAGACGGGGAGCCCAACCCCCATGCCAGCACGCAGAGCCTGTGGTCGGATCCAAACGACCACACGTAACACGCCTAAGGGCAATCATGACACTAGCATCCAGCCCGAGGACCGATGCCGATCGACCCGCGCGGCGACAGCAGTCAGCCCGACGGCCCCACCACCCCCTCCACTAGGGAGAAATGGCACTCGGGACGGCGTTGAGGTGCACGCTTTGGAAACAGCACACCTCAATATCCCGACGACGCCACCACCCACTCAACCAACCACTATCACACACACGCGAAGCAAAGAAAAATATTTTCATACATCAAAGAACAAACAAACACAGAACATGAAATCTAAAAGCAAAACAAGAGAGAGAAAAACAGAGAGAGATGAAAAAAAAACAAAAAAAAAAAACAACAAACAAAAAAAAAAAAAAAAAAAAAAAAAAAAAAAAAAAAAAAAAAAAAAAAAAAAAAAAAAAAAAAAAAAAAAAAAAAAAAAAAAAAAAAAAAATGCATGGCCACCTCGACCATGGGCCAGGCCCTGTGACTCCGACGCGTGGAACCTCTAGTCGAGCCGACCCCACGACAACCAACAAAAAAATCGACGCTGGATCTCGGAGACCCCCCGAGACCAGCACGGCAACACCACCACTCAAGACAGCACGCTTCATAAGCACGACACAACCGAGGCGGGAGCCAGCGAGACCAGCGGTGAAGAGCCCACCGCGACCCGACCTACCTCCTGCACACAGCAGCCGCAAGGCGACTAGCCATTTTGACTCAGAGACGCGAGATTTTTGGAATTTGTCACCACGAAGGCGACAGGCTGTTCATTGGACCGAATTCGACAACATCGAGGAGACCTTAGCCAACGACCTGCACGATGACAGGACACGACGCAACGACCGCGACGACGAGGATAGCGACCACGACACGAAGATCGAGGCCCGATTCGCCGAAGCAAAATCACGACAACTGCAATGCAAACAACGACCGGCACGACGGAGTCAACGACAACCTCTGATGCAGCGACAACGACCACCACATATACCTTTGCAAAACCGATTCAGTGGTCTTGTAGACGCGATGACCGACACTGATGACGATAACGACGACCCACTCGACAGCCCCAACCAGCAAAAACGCGCCCACGTCAACGCTGTCCTGGCGAGGCATGGATCAAACTTCGACGGGCTCGATGGGCGGGGGGGGCAGGGCGAGCACCGCCCGCGCCTGCCAGGGGGGGGTGGTAAGGGGCAGGGGGGCAGGACGGTCACTACCCGCGCCCCCTTCCCCCCACGGCGGAGGAGAAGCCCACCCGAACGCCTTGGAGGCGGAGCACAGGACAGCTGCGACCTACCCCGCTACGAGCAGAAGCAAGCACAAGGCCTGGGGTTCGCCCCCACCGAGGGCACTGTGACCCCTAGCCATAGCGGGACGAGGTGGGACAGCTACGAACCCCACTTGAAGTCGGCGCATGGAGGCCAAACAAGTGCGCCCACCACCAATACGCCACGACCAGCAACGAGCCAACCCCACACCGACCTCACGACAAGTTCGCCGACCCCGCGACCGCCGCCCCCACTATCCCCACGACGACGGAAGAGCTCACCCGACCCAACAGCCAACAACCAGCATACGCAACAAGCCGTCACACAACCCACCAGCAACGTACAGCACCCGCTACCCACCGCGACCGATAAGCCGGCAGTCCTGACAGCATCCCAGGGCACCGGTGGACTAGCACGCCAAAGAGCTGACCGCCACTCCAAGCCAGCACGACACACACGACCCGCAATGCTACCATTCCGACAACCACGACGCCATCGAGGATTTCTGCCACACGACAACGCCAGCAGCTCGACCCCGTGCACAACCAGAGCCATGCAACCATTCAGAGTCAAACCAGACAAGGGCCACCCTAAACAACCTGTAACTCACCGCGACGCAACACAAACAACCGCCCAAGAAGGACCCCAGCAACAACTACCACGCCAATACAGAATCCACCACCGACAGTTCGACACCAAATGCGACCTCGGCAACACCAGCAGCTTGAAGGCACAGATCCAAGCGACACCAGCACCGATCCGATACCATTACGTCTACGGTGACGACCTGCACCCCGCAGCGCGGTGCGCCCTCGACCCAACCCCCATTGGCAACAACAGCCACAAGACGGAGAACTTCTACACGGACGCGCCTTTAAATATAAAGAAGAAAGACAGTTGCTCGTGGGGTTTTGTACTTCTGCAGGAAACCCAAATGTGCGAAGAACGTACATTCAGGGGCGCTTACTACGGTATCGTCAGCAACAGACACAACATGGATATCAACAGCAGTGCGTACACCAACACAACTGACGACACCGTGGCCGTAATACAGACACTCATGTGGATCATTGCGGCCAACGACTCGCAACACGTCAACATCTTCACAGACTGCAAGACTGTCATCGACATATGCCACGGTGCGGCTACCTCGGCCGCGGACCACGACCTCTCCATGCACCTCAAGCTTGTCTTCGCCTGCGCCACCACCCTTGCTAGCATCGACCTCCACCACGTGCCAAGCCACGAATGGATGCCTTGGAATGAACTTGCCGACTGTTTATCAAAGCGCGAGCGGAAGAAGCACGAGACGGATGAGCCCACCGACGACATCCCGCGGAGCTTCCAGCTCGTCATCCCTATCAGCAAATACGACCGGTGAGAAAAAGTACTGGGCAAGAACAACCGAGACAGACACGCATACCCAGCTAAGCAAGGCAACAACCGCATCCTCGAGAACACGCAGCGCGACGCCAAGCCTGAGTACATGATAGCGCCGACGGAAACCAACAACCTCTCAGGCGGAGATTAACATCAACATCACGACCTACAACATCGAAAGCGCCAAAGAAGCGGAGCCGACAGTCAAGAAGAAATATGGCCAGAGCAGGAAGACTGACCAACGAGTGGCGGTGGGCCGATCATGCGACGTCAGCTACGACATCGCGGACTACACCGTATTGGGACCCGAGACGGAAGGAACCAGCGACGAGTAGCCACCAGCAGCGGGCACCACATGATCAGCAGCCCACGCCACAACTACAGCTGCGGGTGCGAATTGT
>CAUYUJ010014676.1:266910-304410 GCA_963575745.1 Prorocentrum cordatum
CCTCCTCCTCCTCCTCCTCCTCCTCCTCCTCCTCCTCCTCCTCCTCCTCCTCCTCCTCCTCCTCCTCCGTCTCCTCATCATCCTCATCATCATCATCATCATCATCATCATCATCATCATCATCATCATAGCTTCGGGCGCTTTCGCCCCACTTCGGCCCTTGGGGCCCTCACAGATTGATCTGGCTCGGAAAATGGCGCCGAGAGATGGGCTCCAGGGCGCTGGTCGTGCTTTCTGCAACGTCGCAATGTTTTAAAACGTCGGATCTCTGGCTAAGGGTGACCCTTCGCCGCACCGCCCTTCGGTGCGCGGCTTTCGGGGGGCCCGGGCGATGGAGGGGTTAGACCCAGGCATTCAGGCCGCGACTGCCGCATCGCGCGCAGCGGTAGGCAGGCCGCCCTCACCCAAGGGCCACTCTTGCCGCGGGGTCACCCTCGCGTGCAGCTGGGAGCAGGGTGACGACCACGACGAGACCGAAGAGCAGGAAGGAGGCGGCGGCAGCCGCAGCAGCAGCAGGGCCAGGGGGGGAGGCACAGATGGCTCTGCCGGAGCTGCCAGAACGACTTCTGCGCGGGCTGCGCGGCGCGCCTCTGCGCGGGCGCGGCGCCGCCCGTCGCGCGCGAGGCGGCGGCGGCCCCGGCGGCGGCGTGGCCAGACCGCAGCGGCGCTGCATCGGCGGCCGCCGGTGCCGCCGTGGGCGGCCTCGCAGGGCTCGGGGTGTACGCGCTGATCTTGGCGGCGGTGTTGCTGTGAGGGCACGCGCAGCCCCGGAGTGGCGCGCGGCCGCGCGGCGCCGAGTCCGCACACCGAGGGTCCGCCGCGGGTGCGCCGGGGCGGCCTCGGGCTCCGGGTGCCACCCCCCAGGGCCCGCCGCGATGCCGTTCGAGGTCGAGTGCGGCTGGCTCGGTCCGACGGGTTCGATGCCGGTCGTCTGACGATCCGATGCGGCCCGAGGCCTGCATGGCGCTGCTATGCATCCTGGCGTTGCCGATCCTGCTCGGTTCTGACTCCGTGCCGATTCAGCCCGATCTGACGTCGATTTCCCGATCCGACGTTGGTGCCTGGGCGCCATCGCCGATCTGTCGGCGATGCATCCCCCCCGATTCTGGGTCGAGGGGGCACCTGGGATTCTGGTGACTTGGGCGGCGTGGAGCACGAGGGGGAAGGTGGGCACATGGAGGCGCTGCCTTCAGCCGTATACGTCGTGTTGCGGTGCTCCTCCTCCTCCTCCTCCTCCTCCTCGTTCTCCTCCTCCTCCTCCTCCTCCTCCTCCTCCTCCTCCTCCTCCTCGTCCTCCTCCTCCTCCTCCTCCTCCTCCTCCTCCTCCTCCTCCTCCTCTTCCGCGACATCACGTTCCTCAAGGGCGAGATGGCAGCAACGACGAGGCCAAGCTCATCGACATCTAGCAGAACGACTTCGACCGCAAAATCGACCCGAGGATCATCCGCATCTACGCCACCGCGCCGGCTCCTGACGCGAGCGTCAAGACAGCCATCGTCGAGTTCCTCACCGAGATCGGTATCAACCCCGACAAGTACCAGTTCAAGGGTAAGTCCACAGGCCAGCACTTCGAGCTTGTCTTTGGGGGACCGCTGGTCCCAGCTTCGCGCTTGATGGCCAAAGCTCTGGGCAACCTCCGCAAGGACGGCAACTGGCGCCAGTTCATGGTGGAACTCCCTGCTGGGGCCCTGACAAGTCGCCGAAGCAGATCGCCTCCGAAGTCCTCGGCAAGAAGATCAAGCATGAGCTTACTCAGCGATATGGAGGCACGTGGTTCTACGACAGAGAGCGCTCGGTCATCCCGCAAAACTGGGCCGACGTCCTGAAGGTCGACCCGCAGCCCCAACAGGCTCCAGCGCGGCTCCACTTCAATCGCCACGTCTTCGACGACAGCACGGAGTAGGAGACGGTGGACCTTCTACAGCCCGTGGTATCTGCTGGACGCGTGGAGCCAGAAGGGTACTTGCTTTCAGCTAGTGGTGTCCGTTTGTGGCCCGGGGGTGTGGCAGACCCCATGGCCAAGCTATCGCTTTCGTCGTGGAATTCGCAAGCCTTACTACAGTTCAAGGGTGCCAAAGACAGCATCAAGGCCTCATACCTTCGTGCTCTACGCCCAGATCGCTCGCTAAAAGCGCTACAGGAAGTTCATGGTCGTCACGCGCAGCTCGTTCGCTTCATTCACTTGATCTCGCCAGGTGTGACCGTCAAGTCGTCGTTTTTCCCTGGGCCTGCTGTTGTTCGTCGTGGCGGCGTGGCCACGCTGCTGCCTCCTGGTGTGCAGTGGTCGCCTGGCTCCCAGGCCGACCCCATCATTCCGGGACGCGTGCTACGCCTTCGGTTAAGCATCGACACTTTCACGCTTACCCACTGCAACATCCATAACCACGGATTGAGCCCGGCTCAGGTCAGGCTCGTCATTCTCGAATTTGAGCAAGACCGTCGCCGTGCTGAACTTGTTCCTGGTCGTCACTTTCTGGTAGGCGACTCCAACTCTGCACCAGTGGAAGATCTACCTCTTCATCTTCCTCAGGCCGCCGAACCTTCTAGCCACCTAGGTGCTCATGCACCCCGGTGGCGTGTGGCATTGGAGACTATGCTGGAAATTCTCGCTGACTACGGCACGTATGTCACGGCTGCTTCCAACACGATCTCCCTTATCGATCAGCGCTTTGCGGCGGTTCCTGTCAACTTCATTTTCACGCTGTTCTTCATCACCAACCTGAGAAGGTAGATGCCCGCAAAATCAGCAACCACGCAGCTATGACATTCATCATCGAGCCTCGCGCCCGTCGTGACCCGCAGCGCCTGCCGATCGCCAACCACATCCTGACCTCCAAGACCTTCAAAAATTCGGTTGCAGCGCATGAGCCTCTCCTTGATCCGTCGATATCATCTCCACCGATCGCGCTCGAAAAGAACGAACGCTTCTTGAAGGAGATGGCGAGGCTTGCTCGTGACCAACTCATCTTTGCCGATCCCCGACATCCAGAGACGCTAGTGAAGCTGGCGCGATCGATTGCGCACGCGGTCTGGCAGGTTCGGAGGCATCGCGTCAACCTCACTTATTCGGAAACTTCCTTGGCACGGTAGAATGAGGTCCAATGGTCTGCGGCCGAACGTCGCCAACGCGATCTGCGAGCCCTGCTTGACGACCAACCTCAAAACGCTCGCGCAGCTCAGCTTCGCGGCCAGCTGTAGGATACCACGCGCAAGATGATGGTCTGGGCGCTCAAGGGTAAGACCCTCCATTTGCGTGTCAGCTACTGTTTGGCGCGATCCATCGGCGGCCCCTCGGCAACCCGTTGCTGGCCACATCCACCTACACACCGGCCATCGTTTTTTCTCTGAAAAAGATTGCCGCGCGCGCAGCCCCATGGACGCAGCGGGCACGCGTCGCCCGGCGTTCGTTCACGACCAACATCTCAGAGCGCAACGCGGCCGCTCGCACCCACTGTTCTTTCGAGCTTGCCGCTGCCTCGCAGCTTGCACTGTTCTCGCTGGACGCGGCGCAGGCGCCCCCCTCGCTGGCGCAGGGCTTCATGCTTAATGTTCTACGTCGCACTCGTCTCCCTCGCCCCCTGCTGGCGTTCTTGGAAGTCCATTATCTTCCGATCTTGAGCTGCATGATGATGGGTGGTACTCTCGTGCTAGGCTTTGTTGTAACCTCTGGCATTGTCCAGGGCCGCCCCATGTCCGGGTCGCTTTTCGCCATCTCGACGACGCCGTTCGCTCGGGACATGATCAACACCATCGACTCTCGCGCTCGCGAGTTCATTCGCTGGCGCGCCGACGATATGGGTGGAGCGCTCAAGGCCAGCAGCCGCCTCAAGGGCATCCACCGCACTCCCAACATTGCCGAACGCACAGGAACGCTCTTCCTCAAGCTGGCCAAGTGTAACATCACGCCGTTGTCGGCTGCGTTTTCAGACATGCTGAATTCCGCGGCGCAGGAGAAGCCAGCCTCGGTGGCCCCTCCATGGAGTGACTTCCAAATCGCGCCCGTGCTCAGATATTCCGGGCTGCGCAGGGCCCTGCGGCAGATGGCCGACACCAATTTCGCGAGCCAGTGCTCAAAGTCACAACGAGGGGTCTTGCTCTGGAACGTGGTGCCGCTCCAGCTTCCGCTCTGGCTCCTCACTATTCCTCGCGATGTGCCTCACGCCTCTCGCACGCGGCGAAGCCGGCACCCCTTCCAGGCGATCGCGGGCAGCATGAACTCGGCCTCCTTGCGCCCACGTTTCGGCTTCCATTGGGCGCGACGCAGCCTGCTCAATAAATGCGTTTACGCGACTGCGGTGGCCCTCGCATCCCTTCGCGGGCAACGTCGACTTCAGCGGCCTTGGTTCGCGCGTCCTGGATCACGCTCGCCGAGGTCGTCGCGCCCCTGCACCGCCAGTTGGCGTCCGAGGAGTCGTCTCAGGCCCTGCGCCCGCCCGTCTCCAGGCTGAACGACATGGGCCAATTAGCCGCGCTATCTCCTGGATTCTGAGCGGCCCTGTAGTCGCTGCCCCGCATCTTCTTCGCGCGGGTCGCGACGCGCCGGGTCGCCTGCTCGAGGATGCCGCCCATGGCCAGCGCGCAGCGCGTTCCGGACAGGCTCTGCCGGAACGCGCCGGTGAGATGCTTCGCCCCAGTTCCCTTGCGCCCGGAGGAACTACCGACAGAACAACATGTCAATATTACGTTGTTTCTTTCTTCCGAGTTTTCTCCGTCACAGCACAACCCAAGACCGGCAATATGTTCACTCAACGCATGCCCATCCGTTTCTGAAGTCGGCCCCCAACTCCGCCTCTGTCCCCCTGCGGCCTGATGCTGTTCTTCTTCAGCCAAGGTGTAAGTTGAGGTGGCAGCGAGCTGTTCATCTCGCTATATTCCTCCTGCTCCTCGACCTCGACGATCCCGACCTGGGCATCTAAGCAGCTACTGAAATGGTGGCCTCAATATGTTCCGATACTGGCACTGGTGGATTGGGACAGCTTCCGCACGCTCATCAAGAGGCCCCCCACTTCCTGGGCCTTGCCGATCTTGAGGTCCCGCCTGGGGGAACGCCTGGATGACCTCGCGGCGGATTCTCGGGGGAAACGGACGTCGGCATTGCAGATTCGGCTGCCAGTGCGTGAAGGACCGATTGAAGCACTACGTTGCATGCCCCGTCCTCGGGCGCGCCATTCGAGTGGCACTGCATGTTCATGCTGCTGACATTATCGTCCATCGTCTGGATCGCCTGTGCGCGAGGGTTCCAGACCGCGACCGCCACTTCGAGGTCCGTGTGATCGCCTGCTCCAGATTTCGCACTAAAAGGGAGGGGGTCTGGACCCTCCAAGACAAGCCATTTCAGAACTCCCCCGTGGGAGAACCCTCCAAAACATCGTCCCCAGACCCCCCAGGCCCTCCAAGATAGCCTGGAAGATACCCCCCCGAAATGAGACCCCCCTCCCTTTATTACGAAATCTGGAGGACACGGCGTACCACGCCATCAAGCACATCGATGCGGCATCGCCGAATTGGGTCTGCTCATGGACCACATCAAGGCCTCAGGGCGGGCCCTCCGCCTGCCCTGCCACGCGCCGTCGGCTTAGGCGGCTGCGGGAAGACAAAGTGCGCCGAGGCACGGTGCGCTCCTCCCCGTCTTCTTCTTCCTCCTCCTCCTCCTCCTCCTCCTCCTCCCTCCTCCTCCTCCTCCTCCTCCTCCTCCTCCTCCTCCTCCTCCTCCTCCTCCTCCTCCTCCTCCTCCTCTTCCTCCGCCTACTCTTACTTCTACCCTCATTCCTCACTAGAATATATTATTACTCTTCCATCTGTCCGGCCCATAGCATACCCATCCGGGCCGTCCCATCGTGATTACAATTACCCTGGCGACGTACCCAACCCCTGCGCAAAAGCGGGGCGCAAATAGTTTAGGATACTTTATAAGGGGGCGATGACGGAGCGAGGGTTACATATGTCTGCAGACGGAATTCGGGAGACTCGCAGGACACTGGCTACAGGAAAAGGGCTTGATAAAGCTGATGATTTACAATTCCTGAGCACTCCTAGCCACTTCGAAAACGGGGATCACAGCAGGCCTCGAAAGTGGCGACAGGTTCGCAGATCGCAGCCCCGCAGGGATGGCGAGGTCTCATTTGAATCTGCCCGTGGCCCTCACTGTGCTGGGCCCCCCAGCAGGCCTCGAAAATGGCGACAGTTTCGCAGATCGCAGCCCCCCAGGGATGGCGAGGTCTAATTTGAATCCGCGCGTGGCCCTCACTGTGCTGGGCCCCCCAGCAGGCCTCGAAAATGGCGACAGTTTCGCAGATCGCAGCCCCCCAGGGATGGCGATGTCTAATTTGAATCCGCGCGTGGCCCTCACTGTGCTGGGCCCCCCAGCAGGCCTCGAAAATGGCGACAGTTTCGCAGATCGCAGCCCCCCAGGGATGGCGAGGTCTAATTTGAATCCGCGCGTGGCCCTCACTGTGCTGGGCCCCCAGCAGGCCTCGAAAATGGCGACAGTTTCGCAGATCGCAGCCCCCCAGGGATGGCGAGGTCTAATTTGAATCTGCCCGTGGACCTCACTGTGCTGGGCCCCCCAGCAGGCCTCGAAAATGGCGACAGTTTCGCAGATCGCAGCCCCCCAGGGATGGCGAGGTCTAATTTGAATCTGCGCGTGGCCCTCACTGTGCTGGGCCCCCCAGCAGGCCTCGAAAATGGCGACAGTTTCGCAGATCGCAGCCCCCCAGGGATGGCGAGGTCTAATTTGAATCTGCCGTGGCCCTCACTGTGCTGGGCCCCCCAGCAGGCCTCGAAAATGGCGACAGTTTCGCAGATCGCAGCCCCCCAGGGATGGCGAGGTCTAATTTGAATCCGCCGTGGCCCTCACTGTGCTGGGCCCCCCAGCAGGCCTCGAAAATGGCGACAGTTTCGCAGATCGCAGCCCCCCAGGGATGGCGAGGTCTAATTTGAATCTGCCGCGGCTACCCTCTATGCAGGACCCCCCAGCAGGCCTCGAAAGTGGCGACAGTTTCACAGATCGCAGCCCCCCAGGGATGGCGAGGTCTAATTTGAATCTGCCGCGGTTACCCTCTATGCAGGACCCCCCAGCAGGCCTCGAAAATGGCGACAGTTTCGCAGATCGCAGCCCCCCAGGGATGGCGAGGTCTAATTTGAATCTGCCGCGGTTACCCTCTATGCAGGACCCCCCGGCAGGCCTCGAAAATGGCGACAGTTTCGCAGATCGCAGCCCCCCAGGGATGGCGAGGTCTAATTTGAATCTGCCGCGGTTACCCTCTATGCTGGACCCCCCAGCAGGCCTCGAAAGTGGCGACAGTTTCACAGATCGCAGCCCCCCGCAGGCAAGACAAGAAGAGGCGGGAGGCGGGAGAAGGGAGAAGGGACGCGACCACACTGCTCTATTCAAAACGAATACCCAACCAAGGAGGGTTGGGAAAAATCAATACAAAGTCCCGGTTGTTCGGTCGGTGGACAAACTATTGCAAGTTGTTTGAACGCTCTGGGAAGCAGCGTGCTGGTTTGAAGCAGATGCACTCGATCCCTGAGGAGCCCCCTCACCCCCGCATTTCAATGTTGCCTTGCATACTTTTGTCATCCAGGACGGGGCGTGCCTCGCCGACGCCAACATTGACATGTGGGGGGCAGAGGGGGTGGCGTCGAGATCTTGTCGCAGTCCATGTGCAGCTGCATGCGTCCATGAAGAAATTACATTGTTTCGTCCACCCACCGCTCCTCTCAACATGGCCTGTCCAATCGTCGACGATGCGAAATGCGTGGCGGGAATGGGACGCGGCACACATCGCGCGCGGACGTCTGGGGCAACCCCAAGCGGGAGGGGCCATCGCACCTGTCAAAAACCATACAAAGTCGACATGCTTCTTCTCAGCGAGGATTTTCTTGTCGCCCGCTTTGCGAAATGCGTGGCAGGAAAGAGGCGCGGTGCACATCGCGCGCGACAGGGCGAAATGTCGCTCTCGTTCGGCGCGGCGCACATTTTTCGCTCGCCAATTCGTCGAGCGCCTAGGGCGCCCTGGGGCCTCCCAGGGTTTCCTGAAACATCCTGGGGCTTTCTGGGGTCCCCAGGGCCTCGTGGATCGTCTTGAGGCATCCTGAAGTTTCCTGTGGTTTCCTGGGATTCCACCGGGTTTTCTGACACCTCCTGGGGTTTCTTGAAGCCTCCTGGAACCTCCTGGGGTTTCCTGGTCCCTCCTGATGCCTTCTGGGGTTTCCTGGGGTTCGTTGGGGTTTCCTGCAATCTCCTGGGGCCTCCTGAAGCTTCCTGCGGCCTCCTGAGGTTTCCTGGGGCCTCCTCGGCTCGTGCTGAAATGCCAGCGCAGTCTTTGAGACGAGCCAGAAATTCCCCATCGGTAACCGCCATCGCGGCTGCATCAGTTGTGGCAAACCACCTTGCCGATTTGATTTCGGTCCCCAGTTGCGCCAGCATTTTTTCTTATGTTGTGGGAGGGCGGGTGGGAACGGGCATGCCATTCTTGACTCGCTCGAGCTGGTTAGCTTGACTCCTACTCCTCCTCCTACTCCTCCTCCTCCTCATCCTCTTCCTCCACCTTTTCCTCCTCTTCCTTCTCCTCCTCCTCATCATCATCATTCTCCTCCCCCTTACCCCTCCTCCTTTCCAGGTCAGGATTGCGCAAGTAAGGATGTGGGCTGCAGCTCACACTCGCCCATATTTCGCCCTTGGCACAGGGCGTTCCACCATAGACGTCGGCGCACGCACCATAATGTACGCGGAAGCCGTGGAGTCGGAGGACAACGACGCCATCATCACGGCCATGGTGGACATCAGCAAGTGTTTCGACAGGGTCGTCCGGTGGAAGATCGTCGGCGCGGCCATGCATTTCGGGCGTCCGCTGGGCATCCTGCGCGCTGTCCTGACGATGTGCGCTGCGCCCCGGCGCATCCGCTGGGGCACCACCTACTCCTACGCTGTCAGGGCCATGCAAAGAGCCCTACCTGGGTGCTCTGAGGCCATGTTCCTGCTCCAACTAGTCATGGTGAAGCCCTTGGACGTCTACCACGCCTCCATCACAGACATCCCACACACGCTGGACGCCGACGCTGACTGCATCACCTTGCAGACCATGCTGACGCGCGACGAGATACAGGACATCGCGACCTCGGCCATAGCGCGCCTCGTGGGGGTCCTCCAGGCTTTGCAGCTGCCCATCGCCAGGACAAGGCCAATATCCTCGGCTCGACCGAAGACCTTGCCAGGTCAGTCGCCGAGCGGTTGGCCCAGTACGGCTTTCAAGCGGTCAACAAGCTGAGTATATTGGGCTTAGAGTGCCGTGCTGGGGCCAGACTCACGTACGCGGAGGTGCACAAGCGCATCAGGAAGATCAAGGTCAGGATCCCGCGTTTCGGGAAGCTGAGGGGCATGGCTAAGCTCACTCGCAGGATAGCTCGACCTTGCCTTGCACCAGGCATGACATATGGATGACACGTCGTGGGCGCGCCGCCAACCACAGTCAACACCATGACGAATCTTGTTCGCACAGGGTGGAGTAAGACGCCCACGGTTTCATCGACATGTCTGGCTTCATTTCTTGAAGACGGCCCAAACCAGATGCCCGACTCCATGGCCACCGCGAAGCCAATTTTCACCTGTGCACAGCTCGTGTCCGACCAGAAGATACCACTGGAAATACTTCATCAAGCACGGCGTGCACAGACGACCTGACTGTTATTTGCTTCGGTTCCACGGGCGGCACTTGCAGGTCCTGCAGGCGCGGCCATCCTCAATTTACGGCGTTTGGGTTGATTTTGCAGTGCATTGGGGGATTGGAAATGGCATTCTTTTGAGGCTCGCGGAGGTTGCACCGACATGGGTTCGCGCCGTGGCAAGGCGCAGTTACAGATCAGCCAAGTGGGAAGAGTAGGCCAAGAGAAAAGAACATGCACCTGAGCATCCTGCTTCACCACGTGACCCACGAGGCTACTGGATCGATCCTCTCGCTGCCATGATGCACACACAGCCCGAGGCCACCACGTGGAATCTATCTCCCAAAGCTAGAGGTGCACTTCGTTCCAGATTGGTGCCCAATGGTCGCAACACCGGCTACGCAAGAGGGGAAATTCGGATTCGCCGATGTGTACTTGATGTTGTCAACGTGGTGCTCTACATCACGGACTCTGGACGTGCCCCATGACGGATGACATGCGGAAGCAAGCGGTGGATGAACGGCTCATCACCATGGCGACCAACGCGGAGGACAACAACTTGTTCTTCCCGCGCGCCTTGCTTCCACATGCCATGCTACCTGACGCACCACCACCCTTGGACCCCCAGCGCTGGTGGCACAGCACCGGCGGCCAGGCCATGGACATCACGGGCGTGGTCTACACGGATGGGTCTGCGCGGAGCCCCCTCTATTGGCCAGAGGCCAGCCGCGCTGGCTGGGGCATGGCCATCCTGAGCGGGCGCCGCCTTCGAGGGACGGCGTTCGGGCCACTGCCTGGTCCGCCGCAAACGGCTCAGAGAGGAGAGATCTACGCGGTGCTGCAGGCGCTCAAGCATAACCAACTACCTCCGCACATCAAGGCGGACTGCCTAGGCATCGCGGAGCCCCTCGCCTTCAGCAAGCGCATGGCGCCCAAGCCAGGCGTGACAGCGCGGACTTGTGGCGCCAGATCTGGCACGCCATGGGCGACTTGGGCGGCCTGTCCGACCAACTGCAGGTCACCCGGATCGAGGGCCATCAGACCTACATCGAGGCCGGCGACAGCATGGACAAGGTCGGCAACGATTTCGCCGACATCGCCGCGAAGCAGGGCGCCAAGCTGCACAGCTTTCCCGAAAAAGCACACGACGAGCACGAGGTTGCTCTAGGCTGCGCAGCAGGTCGCTGCTTGGATGGGCAGCTTGCAGGCGGAGCCCGACGCCCTGGGCGACAGGGCGCCCACCGCGGGCAGGCGCCCGCGGCGCAGTTGGCGCAGGCGCACTGGGCCAGCGCGGGCGACAGCAGCAGGGAGGCGCTCCAGCGGTGACGAGTGAAAAGTTTCACTCGCCTGTCATCGCCTCACCTGGATGGCGCTGCCGCCACTGTCCCCGCCACGCTCGCAATCGCAGGGGCTTCGGGAGGCCCCAGCCGGAGGTTCGCCCCGCGATGGGCGTCTCTGGCCCTGCCCGCAGACGCCACATCCGCGAGGAAACGACATCTGGACGACCTGGGTGCTCGGCCGAGCTCCCCAGGTCGAAATGGCCTCGCGTTGGGGCCACGCGCAGGCTCCAGGCGCAGGACATCGAGGGGCCTTTGGCCCCAGGAGAAACGACGCTAACGGCGGCTGATCGCCGCCGTCGTCTGGAGGGCGTCGCCGGCCAGGGTGAGTCTCACAGGGTTGTACGACCTCGGGTATTTTCTTCCCCTCGTCCTCCGGCCCCGACCCCTGCGCCCCCCTTTCTCCTGGCCCCATCCTCCCCCTCCACCGGCGGGCGCCGCCCGGGCAGGGCCGCGGATGCCCCCAGGGGCTTGGAATTGCAATTCCCGCCCCAGGGCGCCTCCCCCCTTCTGCCTCGACCCGCCTCTGACCACTCCTCTCCTGTGGCCACCTCCTCCGCCGCGCCACCCCCGCCTGCCCCCGCCGCGCATCGCTCGAGGGCTCGCCTCGCGGAGGTCCTGGAGGGGCCCGATAGGCTTCAGAAGGCCGTCGACGGGGCCGCGGCCACTGCGACCTCGTGCGGCGCGAAGCGCGCGCGTCGGGGCACGCCCCCAGCGAGGGCGGACGCGGCGGCGCCGCTGGCCCCACTGCCGCGCTCTGGGGAGGTTCCCCCCGAGAGCGCGCGGGGCCACACGTTGCACATCTCTGGGGAACTTGCGGGGTGCAGTAAGTGCGGGGCTTTCTCGGCCAGGACGGCGCGCACCCAGCTGTTCTCTGAATGCGACCCCGAGGCCGCCCTTCTTCATAACCCTCAGAGGCAATGACGGAAGGATAATTTTATGAAGGGCCGTCACCCCAAAGGTGGAAAGGCCCCTCCCCTCCCCTTCCCCCGCAGGTTCCACGTCACGAACGACGCTATCCAGTGGCTGGGCCTGCTTTCCATATCTTGAGCCCGTGGGGCTCGTTGCGTTGTTTCTGCGCGTTTCGTTTTCTCGGGGGCCTCGGTCGTTCGGCTTCGCTCGGCCCTGAGCTTTCCCACTTCGGGCCCTTTCGGCGTGGCCGCGATGTTTCGGCTGGGCCATGGGCGTCTTGGGGTCCGAAACGCTCTGTGCTGGATTGCGCGTCTCTACCCTTTTCCAGCCGCCCCTGCCTGCCCGTACCCCGAATTCGGCGCGTCGCTCCATGAGCTCGCGACTCCTCCTCCTCTTCCTCCTACCCCTCCTCCTCCTCCTCCTCCTCCTCCTCCTCCTCCTCATCCTCATCCTCCTCCTCCTCCTCCTCCTCCTCCTCTTCCTCCTCCTCCTCCTCCCCCTTCCGCCTCCCCCTCCGCCTCCTCCGCCTCCGCCTCCGCCTCTTCCCCTCCCCCTCGCCCATGCGCCCCCCCTCCGCCTCCTCCTCCTCCTGCTCCTTTTCCTGCTCGTCCTCCTCCTCTTCTTCCTCCTCCTCTTCCATGTGTTATGTTTCTCTCTCTCTTTCTCTCTCTCTCTCTCTCTCTCTTTCTCTTTCTTTCTCTCTCTCTCTCTCTCTCTCTCTCCCTCTCCATAGATATAATATGATTAAGAAATCTCCTTGTCGCACCCCGAGGCCAGCCGAAAGGGCCGGCCGGGCGATTCTCCTGAGGCTTCCTCACCACGTATGACCCTGAAGTTCAAAATTTGGCAGCAGTTTCAGTAAGTGAGGGCGGGTGGTTTTCCCAAGGTGGCTCTCGCCCTCGCGCCGCGCAAATCCGTCGTAATAAATTGCAACATTTTTACGGATTGAAGGCGGGTGGTTCTCAAAATGCGGTTTTCGCCTTAGCGCCGCGCACCTTCGTTGCACAAAATGTCGAGAGTTTCACGGATGTGGGGGGGGAACCTTTCGTAATGCGGTTCGCCTCAGCGCCTCGCATATTCGTTCAAAACATGCAAGAAATTTACGGATGGAGAGCAGCTGGTTTTCAAAATGCGGCTCTCGCTTTAGACCCGCGTACATGCGTTTGAAAAATGTGCAAGGGCTTCACGGATTAAGAGCGGGTGGTTTTCAAAATGTGGTTATCGCTGGAGCGCCGCGCACATTCGTTCTAAAAATGTGCAGGAGCTTCACCGATTGAGGGCGGCTCTTTCTCAAAATGTATCTCTCGTTCCAGCGCCGCGCATATTCACGATTGAAAAACGTATCGGGAATTCACATATTCTCATGGCCAACGTACCAGAATTGGCTTTTTGGTGAAGATTCAGGATTTAGAGGGCACAACAGTTACTTTGATTCGCGGTGCTGAAGTCCCAGGAATGGCGCTCTGGCACGATTCAGGATCGTCAAGCCGCAACAGCTAGGTTGATCCGTAGCGTTGGAGTCCCGAGAATAATGTTGTGCCACGCTCCAGGGTCTTCAAGCGGTTGTCTTCCAACGAGGCAGCTCCCTCAGCAGACATGAACCGTTGTATGGGGCCTGTGAAGAGGGAGCTTGGAGGGAGGGAGAATTCCAACATCGTTGATGACTCTTGGTTTTACGCTGATCCTCTTCCTCCTCCTCCTCGTCTTCCTCCCCCTCCTCCACCTCCTCCTCCTCTTCCTCCTCCTCCATGGTTGGTCCTTTAAAAATAATGTATCCTTTCGCACCCCGAGGCCAGTCGAAGGGTTGGCCTGGCGTTTCGCATGAGATTTCTTTACCACTCACGACTTTGAAGTTTATGAATTACCCACCGCTTCACAGATCGAGGGCGGGTGGTTTTCAAAATGTGGCTCTCGCTTTAGCGCCGCACTCATTCGTTTTCAAAATGTGAAGGAGCTTCACGGATTGAGGGCAACTCGTTTTCAGAATGTGGCTGTCGCCATAGACCCGCGCACATTCGTTGTAAAAAGTGCAAGAGCTCGACGGATTGAGGGCGGTGGTTTTCAAACTGTGGCTCTCGCTTCAGCGCCGCGCACATTCGTTTTCAAAATGTGCAGGAGCTTCACGGATTGAGGGCGGATGGTTTTCAAAATATTGTTCTCGCTTTAGCGCCGCGCAAACTCGATGTAAACATGTAAGAGTTTCACGGATTCCCATGGTCAACCCACCAGAGATAGTGGTTTGGGGAGACTCTGGGTTATGGGGGCACAACCGTCATGTTGATTCGCGGTGTTGAAGCCCAAGAATGGTATTCTAGCACGATGCAGGCTGATCCGTAGCGATGGAGTCTCAAGAATAATGTTGTGCCACGCTTCAGGGTCTTCAAACGGTTCTCTTCCAACGAGGTAATTTCCTCAGTGGGAATGGACCGTTGCAGGGTCCTATGAAGAGGGAGCTTGGAGGGAGGGATAATTCCAACATCGTTGATGACTCTTTGTTTTACACTGGTTTTCCTCCTCTTCCTCCTCGTCTCATCCTCCCCCTCCTCTTCCTCCTCCTCCTCTTCCTCCTCCTCTCCTCCCCCCCCCCCCCTCCAGAGTGCAAAGAAGCAGGGTGCTTTTGCCCTGGCCTCCTCCTCCTCCTCCTCCTCCTCTTCCTCCTCCTCCTCCTCCTCCTCCTCCTCCTTCTTGTCTCCCTCATCCTCATCCTTGTGATGCCTACCGCTGCCGTTTGAGAGAGAGAGAGAGAGAGACCGAGGGCAGGATGTGGCCCTTCGCGATGATGGCCATGGGTGGGGACCGCGGCACCCATCGCGAGGAGGAGGAGGAGGACGACGACGACGACGACGACGACGACGAAGCCCAAGACGACGACGACGAAAGTGTTGACACGCCGACGAGGGGAGGGGAATAGACCCGCCCAGAAGAACAGCAAAGTGGGATCCTTCAGGACTTTCGGCGAGGCATCTTGCGGGAGGACCGAGGAGTAGAAGGAAGATTTGTCTGTTCAGGTCTGCCTACGATGACCCAATCGATGCCGAAGCCTCAGCTGCATGTTTCCAGTCGCAGCTGGTGCGCCACAACTTGCATTCAGGCTCTCACAGCATACGGTCAGCAAACCGTAGCACTCAATAAATGCGTTGCGAGATGATCGAGGGTTGGATTTCATGTGGGTAAAGGCCAACCCAAAGTCAGCTGATCTGCCTTTCGCCAGCCTGCTGCGCCAGGCAGCTGACCAGTGCGGGCTGCGCTCAAGTTGATGAGTTTACGCTTCACGTATCCCCACAAGTCCATCCAACAGCGTTGCCCAGGCGAGTTGCATCGATCAGGGAAGTGTGGGAGCAGGCAGCGGAACAAGGAGGGGCGGCAGCCTTCATTCCAAAGATCGGGGTCAGCCTGACCAGGCCAAGGAGTCAACAAGAAATGCCCTCGTGGATCTGTCGATATGGGAGCCTTCTGTCAGTTCATATGGGCGTGATTCAAGGTACGCTCAATTCTGCCCCTGCGGCGCTCTTGGGCACGATGCAGAGGAAGGACGAGAGATACAGAGGAACACAAGACCAGCCAAGTTCGAGCCTGGTTCGAACCTGGATGGTGTGATATTGCCCAGTGGATGCTGTGTGTGGTTTTGATAGTTCGTGGGCCAGGATTCGGGCGCGCTCGAACCTGCTGTTGTGCCAAACTCGTAAAGTTTGCACATGGTCCTGCCGGAGGGCTCTCAGATCAGCCTCAAACGGCATGGCTACTAAAACTCACTTCAGCACTTTGAATAAAAGAGTCTACTCAAAGTACGGCTTGACATTACCAAGAGGACGGTCTGGTATTGCCCATGGGCGTGATTGATAAAGTGTCTCCCAATTCTGCCCTGCGGCGTTCTTAGAGACGATGCAGAAAAATTACAAAAGTGGCAGAGAAGCACAAGACCAACCAAATTCGAGCCCGGTTCGAACCTGTTGTTCGAGGAATACCCGCGCGAAACGCTCACTTTTTCGATTGTGTGGAACCGAGTTCGAGCCCGGTTCGAACCTGCTTTTGGAGGAAGTCCCGCACGAGACGCCCACTGCTTGGAACCGACTTCTATTGTTCCGAGCCGACTCTGGAACTTGGTTCGATTCTTTTGCTGCCAGAGGGAGCTCCACGCGGCTCTCGCCGTTTTTGGAACCGCCATCACACTTAGCTTTCTTAAGGTTGAGTTGGAGGTACGTTCGAAGTTGCCCGCCCCCCGCTGACGCAGCTCCACTCCCATCACATGATACCAGGCCCCACGCGCACCAGAGCACCTCCGGTCCGCGCTGCGCGGCCTGTCAAAATTGGGCGATCTTCCATCTCGGAGCCGTTTGGGAGGCCTTTTGTGGCCCTTTTTGGACACTTTTGCTGCACTATCGGGGACCGTGGGGGCGCTCTTGGGGTCATCTCGGAGGCCATAGATCAGCGAAATTGGGATGCTAAATAAGCGCCCCCCCCATACCCCCTTGGAGGCCGAAAGATTGCCTCTTGGGGCGGTCTTGGAGCCATCTTGGGGGCACATTGGAAGCCTTCCGGGTTCTTTGGGTGCCCTCTTGGGGCCCTTCCAGGGGGCATCGATGAAAGAAAAGAGATTCTTAATGCCAGTATCTCCGCAGACGCCCTCAGAACCGCCTCTTGGTGCGCCCTTCGGGTCCGACGGGGCCATTTTGATTTTCAGAGACTGCCCCGAGGGCATCCTCTATCTCGCTCGGCAGCCGCCGTTTTGGTTCAAGGCGTTGCCGCCTTATCTGCCTACGTGGCTGGTTCCGCCTGCTGCGTACTATTTGCGGCGTTGGGGAATGAAAGAGACTTCTGTCCTTCCCCATCGTTATCTCTCGTGTAACCTTCACCTCCTACAGTTATCCAAGCATGAGATGCCGATTCTCGCTGAAACCTGGTCTGGGCCTGGTTTTGCGACCGCCAGAGGGCTCAGAGTGGGCCTTGCTGGACGGCCAAAGGCTCTAGAACCTCCTTGCTCGAAAATGCGGCGGCGGAGTTGCTCTGGCAGCGTGGGTGGCTCCGCGTGCCCGCGGATCCAGGACGGGTCGCTCCAGTGGCCGGATTGCTTCAGCGCAGAAGTCCAACAACTTGCTTACGACGTCGTTGACAGTTGGATTGGTGCCGCCAGTGACCAAGTCAGACCATTCCCGAGGAAGAGACCGAGAGTTGAGGACGGCGAGTGCAACAAAGAGACGCGTTTTGCCTGCGCCGGGTGGGCAGTGGGCCACGGCCCAGAGGTAGGCGGCCGAGCGCTCGAGCGCCGCCGCCTGCTCGCCGTCGAGGGCAGACCATCTGGCGACCTCCCACAAGAGCTGCGCCGTTGGGATGGCAGACGGGGGCCGGCGGTAAACCGACCCAGGGATGCGAACGGTCTGCGCCTGAGCGTCACAGGGTTTCTTGGTGCGGCGTTGGGCGCAGGGCGCGCCAGCGCAGATGGCACCCTGGCCGAAACCGCAGCCCCGCGCAGTTCTAAGCGAACGGGCGGCGCCTGAGCGTCGCAGGGTTGCTTGGCGCCGTTCTGGGCGCCGCCAGTCGGGAGGAGCGGGAGGCCCGTCGGGGTCGAACGGGGCGTTTCCAGGAGCGACAGCGACAAGAGCGACCACGTCGGGCAGCTTCTGAGGAGCTGGGCCGGCAGTGGACGCAAGCGACGGGCCGCGTTGAGCAGCCTAGAGGGACCCCACGGCCATCTGGGAGAGGGCCGCCAACTCGTCCAGCGAGGCGATCCAGCACGCGTGCACCTGGCGGCGGTAGTCGACAGAGTTGATGCGTAGCCGGGTCGCGAGCGGGAGCGCGGGGAGGGCCGTGAATTTTGGGAAGGGGGAAACCACGGATCCTCAGGTGGAGCGGTCGTCACGGTAGGCGTTGAAGAAGTGGACGTTGTGCGCGACCTTGCGGCGCTGGATGGCGTTTGGCGGAAGGTCGGCCCTGATGGGCGCAAGGGGAGTCACATCGCCCTCACGGTGGTTGGGGTTGAGTGGCGGAGACGCACGGTGATCCCAGTCGAACCAGTTGCGCGTGGGGACACGAGAGCTAAATCCCCCCTCGAATGGGTTAAGGCGGTCATAGTTTAGTTGATGTAGTCGTCGAGCGGGGAGGTGAAGGGCATGGCCACGTGCAAGCTGGATGCGACAGCGTCCAAGGCTCCGCGGCGGGCCAGGAATCGGTCATCCGAAAACGAGGGCTCCCAGGGCTGCCAATTGGTAGAGATGCCAGGCCCTCGCAGCAGCCTCGACGCGACACGGGGTCGCCGGTCGCCCATCCGGCGAGTGTTTGGGGAGGCATGGGCGAGGGTCGCGTCGAGGCCGACGTCCGCGCGCGAGGCGAGGACGGGCCGGGAGATCTCGTCAAGGGCCGGGGGAGCGACGGCCCACGCGTCGGCGTCGACCGGTCGGCGCAGCGAGCGCGCGCGTTGAGCCGCGGCGGCGTGCCACGCGAGGAGGGTCAAATACAGCGACGGGGGCGCAATTAATCGCGAGGCGCCCGCGGGTCTCAGGGGGGATAGGTCTCGAGCGGCGCGCTCAGGATCTCCACCGCGTCGGCGATGCACTTCTGGTGGTAGACCAAGGCTTTGCGGACCGGGGACCTCGGGCCGATGGCGCCCCCCTGGCGTCGCCAGGGACCTACCCTTTGGAGAGGAGATAGACCGCGGGGGCGAGAAGCCGTGGGCGGCGGCAGGCGACGCGCGCCCAGCCAGCTCCAGCCTCGGCACTGTAGGGCGGTCAGCGGGGGAGGGCGGAGAAGCTGGGGCGGGCGGTTCGTCGCCTGCACCCGCCTCCGCAGACGCAGCGTGCGGCGCAGGGCCGGAAGCGGACGGGCGCCGCGAAACGTCGATGGCGAACGGGGCGCGGACAGGGCGCGCCTTGCCACCGCACGGGCAGATGGAGGGCTCGGCAGAGGTGGGGCGGGCGGGGCTGGAGACAAGGTCGCCTGGCTCGGTCGTGGGAGGATAGATCGGGGCCCCGAGCGGGGACGGGCGGCGCGGTCGGCATTGGGAGGCAGGGGCGCCGATGGTCCACTGAGAGCGGCGTTGCCTAGCCTCGGCGAGGACAGGGGAGAGCCACCCCCCTCGACTGGTGAGGGAGTCGCCGATCCAAGCGTCGCCTGGCGATGCTCGCGGAGCCCGTCGCTGTCGGCGCCGACGGGGGGGCCGCCAGGGCACGCGCGGTCGCCCCCGACGTACCATACGACGGTGCCCCGGGGTCCCCCGCAGAGGTCGAAGAGCTTCAGCGCGCAGGCGCAGTTGGGGACCTCTTCGGCGGGTAGCTCTGGTTAGTTGGGGCGCCGAGAGAGACGTCGCGCTTCTCGACGCCGTAGACATACTTGGCCTCGCAGGGAAAGGCTGAAGTCGAACCCTCCGCCCCCATGTAGGCCGGCGCGAAGGCTGTCCGAGTCCGAGCGAGGCGGGAGCCGCGCATCTCGGGCGCGAGGCGGCCGCCCGCGATGCGCGCCTCGCGGGGCTCGCAGAACCAGGCGCCCTGGACCCAGCGCCTGCTCGACTCGTCGGGGCCACGACGCGGACGGTGACCTTGCGGCGCATCTTGGACGCGGAGCGGCCGCCCTGAACCAGGCGCCTTGGACCCGGCGCCTGCACGACTCGTTGGGGCCACGACGCGGACGGTGACCTCGCAGTGCATCTTGGACGCGGGGCGGCCGCCTTTCATGCGCGCCCTGTAGGGCTCGCAGAGCCAGGCGGTCTGGACCCAGCGCCTGCTCAACTCGTTGGGGCGACGACGCGAACGGCGACCGCGCGCCGCGCGCATTTGCACCTGGCACCTCGCGGAGCTGCACAAGCTCGGACGCACTCTGCCGCGCGGGGTCGGGCATGAGCGAGAGGGCGGCAGGGACCGGGAAGCAGGGCGGGAGGGAGAGGCCGGCGCACGGGCGGGCGGTCACGGGGAGTGGCCCAAGCGTGGGGGCGACGCAAAGGGCCTTGAAATAGCCCTGTAGCCCTTTTGAAAGCCAGAAGGTGCCCAAAAGGAGCCCTGAAGGGCCCCTTTTGGATTCTTCTCTTCACCCCCCATGTGGGTCACCCCCCAGCACCACCCGCCCAAGGTGCGCCAGGGGTCGGAGAACCAAACGGCGCGGGCGCGGAGCTCGACGAGGCCGGAGTGCCAGAGGCAGCGCGCCCAGAACACGCCCAGCGCGGCGACAGAGTCGCTCGCGGAGTTGCGCCTCAGGCGAACCGCCTACCAAGCGAGAGTCCAATTGTGGTGCTGTGCGGTCCATAGGGCGCGCTCCATCTGAGCCTGCAGGCGGGCGCGGCAGCATCGCCCCGCGCCTGCGCCGCATCTGATAGCTGGGAGGCTGTCGCCGACGACGCGGGCAGAGCGGGCGGCGGAGACGCGGGCGAGCACGGCAACGCCCTACTGGCAGGCAGAAGCCTCGGCTTTCTGGGCGAGAATTCTCGACCCTAGGCAGGGCGAGAGCGGCGGCGGCTATCTGAACAGGAGCAGTCCCGTCGGGGAGGGGGAGGGGGTCGTCTCCAGAGGGTGGCACCTCCGCCGGAGACCTTCTCGCCGCCTGGGAGGCGCCTGGCGCCGCCGTCGAACGCGACCTCGAAGGACCAGAGCCTGGTGTCAGCGTCAACAATGAGGGGACGGGGGGCGCTGATCTCGCGTTCGGCAGCGACGTTGCTCGCAGTGACGAGTGCCGCACGGCGGTCGCTGCACGAGGGGCAACAGGCCATCTCCCACCGGGAGGCGGCTAGCGCAGGAGCCACGACACGGGGCGGGCGGAGCCGCCTGGGAGAGGGCGGCGGCCAGGCGGCGCGCCGAGGGTCGCCGAGCAGCACACTACCACTGTCGCGCCGGGCGCCGCAGGGAGCCCCGCCGCGAGGCATCGCCGCAGCGAGGCGCCAGCGCGCGGGGCAGAGGCGCCGACAGCGCGGGAGCAGGACCCTCGCGCGCGCCAGCGGGTCTGGTGGGAGGCGCATGTGCCGCGTGGCGAAGGCGAGGGGGCCCAGGCGTCTTCTTCTGGGTCGCCCTGCGCGGGCCCTAGAGGCAGGCGAGCACCAACGTGGTCGTGGTCCAGATCGCCATCGATGTCGCGGGCGCGGGTGTCGCGCGCGCGCGAGGAGGCCGCGTCGGACGAGTGCGGCGGCATGCTCGGGCGCGGTAGCTGGGGGGCCCAGACCGACACAATATTGATGTGAGACTTGCTGCAAGAAGCTCGCTACACACACAGAGCGCGGACCCTAGGGGCGGCAAGCCCGACGCGTAGACAGTCCGGAAAACCGCGCGGCTTAGCGAGCACCCAGGCGAGAAACGACAGCAAGGCACCGACTCCAAAGACGTTCGGTTCCAGCTCTCCGAGCCCGCAGAGGGGGCAGCAGCCGAAGTGCGAGGGCGCGACGGGGATGGGACCTGGGAAGAGACCGAGCGCGAGCTGCACAGCGGCGGAGAGATTCTGCTGACGGGGATCGGTGACGCGGGCGGGAAAGGCGGCCCAGAGGCAGCTCTCGTGGGCCCAGCCCCCGCAGCAAATGCAGCTCCATGCAGCGCCCAGGGAGCTGGGGCCCAGGGCGCGCCAAGAAGTGTCTGCTAGGCCTTGGCAGGACTGACAGAGCAGCGGCACACGCTCAGCGGGGGACCGCCATCTGGCGTGGCCGGGCAGACCGTTAGCGAGGATCCGCATCACGGGAACGGCGCCAGCGAGGGAAGACGCAGCGGTAAGAGCTGGCCAGTCGTTGCCGTCAGTGGGCGCCCCTCTGCGCGTGGAGGAGCTAGAGGTAAACCAGGCGGCGGTCTGTCGGCCGTGCTGAGAGGCCCAGTGTGCGACGTAGAGGGCTCGCACGACGAACGGGCCACGCGGCGGATTGCCATGGGCCACCGTGACGCTGATGAGCCGAGCGGCTTCTGCTGGGGGCGTGGCCGGGGAGCCAGGCGGCGGGGGAGCTCGCGGATCGACTGGCCCCACCCAAGCGAGGGCGCTGTCCCGCAGAGAGCGGGCGTGCTCGCGGCACGGGGAGGGGCTCCAGTGTCCTTCCATGATGAAGGCCGCAGCGGCGACCACCTCTGCGAGCGTGATGGGGCACCGAGGGGCTCCAGGGACTTTGAAGGCCAGTCCGAGGCCCGTCAAGACGTGGTGCGGAAGCCGCCTGGCACGATTGAGGCCCATAGAGACACACAGGGCAGAGAGCGTCTCCTTGGTGTGTGTGCGGGCCTTGGCGGGCAGAGTTAAAGGGTAGGGAAAGGGGGGGAAAAGTAAGAGCTCCACAAAGCCGCCCTTCGCCCAGAGCTGGCGTGGGAGGGACTGATAGCGACAGCGCACACACACACACACACACACACACACACTCACGCTCTCATTCACACACACACACACACACACACGCACACACACACACACACACACACACACACACACACAACAACACACGACACACACGAACGCAACACACACTCACACATAACACACATACAAACACACACACACACACGCGCGCACACACTCACACACGCGCACACACACACACACACGCGCGCACACACACGCGCACACACAAACACACACACACATCACGCACGCACAACACTTTTGGGCGTTGCGGCCCTGCGCGCAGCGACAGGGCGTAGAAGTTCGGAAAACAGTGAAGCGTGCGCGTCTACGCCCGCCCGAGCACTCAGAGACCACTTGGGGCCTCGCAGCCGCCGGCAGCCATAACCATCGGGGCGTGAACGGCGGGGAGGGGACGGTGAGTAGAAAACTAAGGTGAGGTGGAAGTTGCCATGAGCCATACGGGCCTGGAAGGCGGGGAGAGCGAGTAAGCAGGGTGGACCGACAAGGGGGGCGACAAGGAGCGACAGGACAAGCTGAAGCAGGCGGCGAGCCCGAAAAAGACACACACACACACACACACACACACGCACGCACTGCTACACGAAGCAACTGGTGAGGGGCCACGCGCTGCATCATTTGTACTTGCACCCTCGGTTCAGTGCAAGAGCCGCTCTGGAGAATTTGGCCCGGCAGAGTGCCCAACCTCGTGCAGCCGAGTGTCTCGCAGGGCGTGGGGCCCTTGTCCTCGTGTGCTGCGCGCCGGGGGATGCACGGAGGAGTCCAGGTCTCTGAGAAGCACCGCTTCGAGCGAGATGTGTGCCAGAACCTGCGGCGCGGAGAGAGAGCGGCTCCTCTTCCTCCTCCTCCTCCTCCTCCTCCTCCTCCTCCTCCTCCGCCTCCTCCTCCTCCTCCTCCTCCTCCTCCTCCTCCCCCTTCTCTCCTCCCCTCCTCCTCCTCCTCCTCCTCCTCCTCCTCCTCCTCCTCCTCCTCCTCCTCCTCCTCCTCCTCCTCCTCCTGCGACGCCTCCCCAGGCATGACCGCGTCGTAGAAGAGGCAGGCGGGGCGGGGGAGGCGGGAGCGGGGTCGGGCGCGCGGCACCGCAGGCCGAAAGCACACGCGAGGGCCAGGCAGCACAGTAGGACCGGGAATGTGAGGACGCAGCGCAACAGGAGGGCTGGGAAAAGGCGCGGGAGGCGAGGAGAGAGTGCGGCGCGGCGCTGCGGATGCAGAGCGAAGACCCACCATCGTAGGAGGGGCGGGCACGTGTGATACCGGTGCCCGGCCCCCACACAGCGCTCCATGGGGTGAGGGAGGGGCGGTTCCAGCCGCGTCCAGGGCTGGTGGGGCTAGGCAGGGCGAGTCACGTCAAGGGGCTGAGTGTCCCGCGAACCTGCCACAGGAGGAATGGATGGATTGAGGGAAGGGGTGGGGGTGGGAGGTTGTTGTCTTGCCTTCGCCACCTGCCTTTGCCCATAATCTACCTACCTTCGCCCCCCATCCATCCTCCCCGTCCCCCTCATCCGCATTCCTCTCCTGGTCCTCTTGGATGGCGCCTCCAGGACATGTTGGTGCGGTTGCTTGCGTTGCTGATCTACGTGGGCGTAGTAATGCCTGATATCAAGAAGATCAAGTTCGACCTTATGTTACAGGTCGCGCCAGACGGGGGCAAAGCGAGCGCACAGAAGATGATGGGGAGGGTGGAGAACGTTCAGGAGGGGCAAGACGGACAGGACGAGGAGGAGGAGCAGGGGGAGGGAATCTTGTTATACTGCAGCACGATTTCAAAGTTGGGACTTGCGTTGTCCGGGCCCCGGTTGGTTGGCTGGCTGCTTGTAGGGTCGGTTGGTTGTTTGGCTGGCTGGCTGGCTGGCTGGCCAGGCGCACAACAGCCTCCTCCTCCTCCTCCTCCTCCTCCTCCTCCTCCTCCTCCTCCTCCTTCTCCTCCTTCTCCTCCTCCTCATCATCATCATCCTCCTCCTCCTCCTCCGCCTCCTCCTCCTCCTCCTCCTCCTCCTCCTCCTCATCCTCCTCATCCTCCTCCTCCTTCTCCCCCTCCTCCTCCTCCTCAGCACGACACCCCCCCGTTTGGCACGGCGCCCACGGCACGGCGCCCAGTCATGGCACTGGCACGGCGCCCACGGCTCGGGCGCCCACGGCGCGGCGCCGACGGCGCCCCCGGCGGCGTACTGGTCGCTTGGACGGGTTCGGACGACCGCCCACGTCGTGACGTGGGCGCCGTCTGTGCCGAGGGTGCCGTGCCGTGTGCGCCGTGGGCGCCGTGGTCGGGCGCCGTGCCGAGGGTGCAGGCGCAGCGGGCGCTGTGCCATTCGCTGCAGAGGAGCCATGCCATGGGCGCCCTGGAGGAGGAGGAGGAGGAGGAGGAGGAGGAGGAGGAGGAGGAGGAGGAGGAGGAGGACCGGCAGCAGGAGAAGCGAAGTGATGGTTCGGGGGCGCCTGAGCCACGCCAGCGGGCCCAACTTCCTGGTGCCACCACAGAAGCAGGAGGAAGCGGAGGAGGAGAGGATAGGGCATGAGGAAGTGGAGGAGGATGGTGCGGGAATGAAGAGAAGGAGGAAGAAGAGGAAGAGGAAGAGAGGGATGAGGAGGGGAAGGAAAAAGGGAGGATGGAGGAGGAGGATGCGCACAGAGCAAGACATCCGTCGTTGGGAGGCGCTTGTCCCAGGGCCGCCGACATGTTCAACCCCCTTTCTTTGGTGGGGAAGGAGGAACCAAGCTTTCCAGCCGATGTTGGCTGGTCGGTCCTTTCCTCCTCCCCTTCATCGATTTCTGTTGCTTCCTCCTTCTCCTCCTCCTCCGTTTCCTCCTCCTCCTCCTCCTCCTCCTCCTCTTCCTCCCCCTGCTCTTCCCCCTTGCCCATGCCCGTCTGTCCCACTGCTCGGCTCCCCTGATCTGACCTATCGCCCTCCACGTTGCTCTTGTTGCCCCGCCCTCGCCCTCGCCCTGGCGGCCGATGCATCGTCCTCTCCTCGTCCTCTCGCGGTCTGTCTCCCTCCCCTGACGAGGTCCTCTCTCTAGGCATCCTAGATGGCGTCGGAGCACATGGGGTCGGAGGATCGCGCCGCATCGCCGGTGCATCACCGATGTATCGGCGATGCGGCGCGATCCTTCGACGCTATCTTCTCCGACCCCGTCTAGGAGACCTCTGCCCTCGCATCCCGTCCATCCTGTTGCACAACGCGGGTGTCTCCAGAGGGCCGGGAGGCAGGTGGTGATCGGAGGAGGCCCCGTGCTTGCGAGGCTTGGGCTCGCTCCCCATCCGTGGCTGCCGCGCGGCACCCCCGGTGGGCGCAGGCGCTGCGAGAAACCTACCCCGACTCGAAGCCAAAGTGGCATCAGATATTCAAGAGTATGGGCGACTGGCTCGCCAGCGGAAACAAGTGCAGAAGGCCCGCTGCGTCTATCTCCACTTGTTCGTTCGTGCAGGTGGCGCTTGCAGGCCGAGTCGCCCAAGTTTCGATGTTTGGCCATTCGTGTCGAAGGTGACTCCAGGCCCCATCGGGACTTGCAGTTCCAGCGTGCAGCTCGTCGTCACCAATAATATGACGTGTAGCCGTCACGGCCCGTCTGCGCGTCCGTCCTCATCGTGAGAACCGCAAGTGCATATTGGCGGTTGGACCTGAGAAGCATCTCTCTTCTGACACGGTGAGTTCCCCTCGCATCGTTCCATCTGCATTGCCCGTTGGTCATTGTTTAGAGTCCCCAGCGCGCCCGAACCATGCACGCTTGGTCGTCGGTCACGCAGAGCGTTGCGTTGGCACCAGTGTATCTTGGTCAACGTCAGCATGCCCCACAGTTTGACATGTGACATCCAACCCTGAATGTCTAGCGCAAGCTACCCATTTCCACATCATACAAGCAGCATGTGTGTTCGTTGTTGATTTCACTATGGCAGTGGTTGCCTCACGTGGGCACGCTTTCTCGCGCAAGGCAAGAGATTACCTTGGGTATCCGAGGCACGATGCTCGAGCTCGGTTTGTTGGGCTTCGTGTGGATGCTGTTATTTTTCTGTGGGTACCCCTGCAACAAGAGAAGGTGCCCTGCTCTTCTTTATCCACCTCTCCGATTGCTCTGACACGACCGTGCTCGAGAGTGCGCCCCTTCCTAGGAGGCAGAAAGCCGTGCGATCTGCAACCAGTGATCAAATTCTCTGTCCGCTGTATACATTCGGAAAGCTCTCTCACGATATACTTCTTCGGGCGCTCACCCAATCTTCATGACTTAGGCTTTCCGACAGCTTTCTCCAGTCATTCCTGAGGCCTTCTTTCCATTTTCCATGGGCTTTCCGCCCGCTTTCCCAAGCCTTTTCTTCTAGATGTCAGGACGCTTTCCCTAGGCTTGCGCTGGGCTTTCCGTAAGTTGGAGGCGCTCCCTGCGAAATCTTCAGTTTCCCTGAACGTTCTGCCAGATCTTTGCAGTCTTCCCGTCCGCTTGCTTCGGCGTTCCCTTGTGTTTCCCTGCGCTTCCCTGCTTCGCCCCGCGCGTTCCTGTGGGCGGGCCGTTTCGGTTCTTGGGTTCGCGTCCGTTCCTTTCCGGATGTACTGCCTAAAAGGCTCCAGAGTTCGTCTGCTCCGTTGTCCGTGGTTCGTTCATGCATCGTCTCGCCCTTCGGGGGAAGTCAGACATACGCAGGAGGGGGGTGGGGGGAGGGGGGAGGGCTTCTCAGAAGCACCCTACAGAGTGGGGAGAGGGGGGAGGGCTTCTCAGAGGCGGGAGGGGGGAGGGGGGTGGGGCAATCTAGGTGCGCTTGCGTCATATCTGACGTCCTAGTCCTACCCCTCCATCCCATCCCTTACCATGGCGTAGATTTCTTCTTTACTCGCACAATCGGATGTCGCAACATGGCAGAGCATCACATGGCATAGCATGGTGCTGAAGATCAACGCGTAGCATTACATAGCATGACGTGGCGACGCCCCAAAGTGGAGGGGGGCATTCTGCGGCCCAAAAAATCAACGAATCGACACCGAATATGGAATCTCTTCCGATGGTTTTTGTCGGGAGGCCATTTTCTAGACTTTGGAGCCGATTTGGAAGGACCTAAAACCATGCCGTGGCATGGAGTTGGAACTAGTGACGACAGCGCTGCAGCACGATTCGGAACGAGCGGAAGCGCGGCAATAAGCCAGCGTTGCAGCGGGAGCACGATGCGGAATGAGCGGTAGCCCGAGAATGAGGCCAGCGCTTCAGCGAGAGCAGCATTTTGAAAAAATAGTGCGAAAACCCAAATCCCAGGAATCCTGTGTAAAAAACCAGTACGCGAAGGAGGCGAACATTCACCGGACGCCACAGGGGAGAGAGGAGAGTAGTATTCATATTGTGTAGTATTGTGGATGGGGGGTGTGGGGAGGGGGGAGGGCTTCTCAGAGGGCGCGGGCCTCATCTATAGCTGAAGGGCCGGCGCCTTCGCCTTCTAAAGCCTTTCTAAGACGCCTTCCGCCCTCCCTCCACCCCCTTTTCTTGTCACCGGGGCAGAACAGCGGCATAAACAGAAACTGTCGACGCTCCGCGCGGATGTCTTGGATGGGCACGCTGTGCGCGCCGCCAAGGGCGGGGTCCCCCCGCTGGGAAGGGTCCTCTCCGCCGCAGGGGAGACGACCGAAGGACAAAAAAACGGCATAAACATCAACTTTCCACGGTCCTCGCGGATTTCTTGGATCTGCGCTGTGTCCCCCTGGCGGCGCCCGTGGCGCCGCCCCTGGCGCCACGGGCGCGCCAGGGATGCTTTTTGTTGTTCGTCCAGACGCGAGCTCGGTCAATCCGTAAGTCGGGCGTGTCTTTCTTCAAGAGGAGTATTCAAAAATAGTCTTGGGACGATTTTTTGAGTATGGTTGAGCATTGTTTGAATATTGTTTGACTATGCTGTATCTGTCGTCCAAAATCCCCCTGTACAAAAACACGCCCGACCTAAGTCAATCCCGAACCTGACTCACCACTGAGGCACACATCTCGACATCCGCCCCAGGGGCATTCCCAAACCGCGGAAGGGAGAACTCGCTAAGAGAGGGACACTCCGCCGACATGGACGGTGGATGTTATGCGATGAATTGTTGCGTTCGCAAGTGCAGTGCAAAGCACGTGTATGTTATGCATTGATACGCTGCGCTACTCACCATCATTGCAATGGCGGTGCTACGCGACGTCTTGCATGAAGAGTTCGTCATCACGCTGCATTGCGCACGCATGCCTCCAGCACAAAAAATAATGCACAGTGTTGGGGTCGCGCTAGGTTCACTTGATACTCCTAGGAGGCTGCGAAGCAAACGGCCAAAACAAGAAATGAACGCCTCTTTGCCTAGCCCTACCTGCCTTCCCCCTTGTCCTCCTCTTTCGAGTCCTCCTCGTTCACATCATCGTCCTCGCCCTATCCTGGTTCTTCTCCCTCCTCCTCGGCCTCCTTCTTCCCATTCTCCTACTCCTCCTCATCATCCGCCGCCTCCTCCTCCTCCTCCTCGCCCCCTCCCTATCGCTTTCTCGTGTCCTGGAACGCGTTCGGGCAATCGTGTCGAGGCGAACCCAGCCGTCGCGACAAGCGACGCCCAGGACCCCCCGGAAATGGTGAGGAGGAGGAGTCGAGGGTCTTGCCCTCTGCCGGCGCAAGCAGCGAGAAGGAGGAGGGACAGTGGGAGGAGAGGAGGTGCGAGGAAGAGGGCAGGGAGGGGCAGGAGGAGGAGGAGGAGGTGGAGGAGGAGGAGGAGGAGCAGCAGCAGAATCAGGACGAGGAGGAGGTGGAGGAGGAAGAGGAGGAGGAGGAGGAGGAGGAGGAAGTGGATCGATAGAAGACAGTGCTGGTCTGGGCGGTCCTCCACGTCCCAACTCCAGCTAAGTATCCGCACCTACCCTCCGATCCCCACTCTCCTCTAAAAGTGCAACAGAAAAACCACAAAACCCCCCAAAAACCAAACCAATTAAAGCGATACCCTCAACCCCTCCGCCGACACATCTACCAACCCCCCCAAACCCACGACACGGTCCATACCCAGCTGCACACAAAGCAACCACAACCCCTCGACCCCCATACCCCGCCAGCACAAAACATATAGGTGTCGCCTTACACAACACCGGATAGCAATGCTGTAGAACCACACAGACCTCACCCTCCCTCCTTCCAAATCAAATCCCCTTACCCCCGTACCTCTCCCCCCACCCGTGGTAACCGACCCTCGTACCCCCCCTCCATACCCTCCCTCCTACCTCCCTCCCCTACCCCACCCCCTCCCCCCCCTGCCTCCCCCCGCCCCTCCCCCTCCATCAGCCCTCACCCCTCTCTGACATCCCCCTTCCTTCCACCGCCCTCGCCGATCCGGTAGGGGATCGGCGCGCCGTCAGGGGCGGGGTGTCCTTGGTTCGCATGCAGCAGTTTGGGCCCTGACCCTCACGTTCTGGAGAATGGTTCAGGAGGTGCTGCTTACGAGTCAGCTGAAAGAGATTAGTCCTGCTGAAAACTCACATTACGATACGGTCGCTCCTATAGTTGCCTCTGGTAAGCAAGCTGCCCAAGTACATGAGCAGCGAGTCGTGGCCTTCGTTGTTCGCGTTAAGACTGCGGAGGAAGCGAAGCAGACCCTTGGAGAGACCCATCGATCCGGAGGCCCCGATCTAAGCCTCCGGTGCATTCGCCTCCCGACCTTTCCAAGGCGCCGTCTATCTGTCTGTCCTCGTACCCCACTCCTCCTCATCACCCCTCCCCTCTCCCTTCCCCCCCACCCCCTCCTCCTCCCCGCCCCCCTCCAGGAACTGCCGCCCGGGACGTCCTGGATCTCCCGGAAACTCCCAGGGGCCTTCGAAGATTTCCGAAAGCATGCGGGCATGCCCGAAGATCTTCGGTCGCCGATCTCCGAAGGTCTCCGAAAGCCTCCGAGCGACCCCGGAGATCTCCTCGCCCGCGCGCGCGCGCGCGCCGCTCTCGAGGCAGGAGGCCGACGACGAGGCGCTGCTGCAGCAGATGCAGCAGCAGGGGCAGCAGAGCCAGCAGGCGGGGCGGCGCCGCGACGAGGAGGGGGAGGAGGAGACAGTTCGGTGGGCACGCCCCGACGACGAGGGGGGCGCCTCGACGACGAGAGCGACTCCCCGACGACAGCGACGGCGACGACGACGACGACGAGGTGGATAGGTAGGTAGGTAGGTAGGTAGGTAGGTAGGTAGGTAGGTAGGTAGGTAGGTGTTGTCCGTAGAGGATTGCATGTTGTGCCCACGGGCACGGGTCCTTGAGCAAAGGAGTGCAGGGCCGAGGAGGCGGTTGCATCGGCTCCGCAGCGTCCACCCAGGGAAATGACAAGCTCGATTGTGGGACCGAGGGGGGGGGGGCGGGGGGGTAGGCGGAGGAGGAGGAAAAAATAAGAAGAAGAAGAAGAAGAAGAAGAAAGAAGAGTGAGGAGGAGGAGGAATAAGAAGAATAATGATACGGATAAGGGAGAGGAGCAGGAGAAAGAGGAGCAGGCGGCCGCCTCTCTGCGTAGCTCTGTTGTCGTTCTCTGCGCGCTGGGTCCCAGTAGAAGGCTATTGTGGGAGACAGGTCTTGTTTCGACGCCCCGATGGCGCCCCAATCTGGGCGATGCCAGTGGAAGTGGTTTCGCACCCCCTGCTGCCACCGGTGCGCGTGCCTGGGACACCCTGTCCCTCCCCCACCCCCTCGCGCAGCAGGAGGAGGAGGAGGAGGAGGAGGAGGAGGAGGGGAGGCGGAGGAAGAAGAAGAAGAAGAGAGAGGGAGGGAGGAAGCAGGAGGAGGAGGGAGGAGGAAGAAGAAAAAGAAGAAGAAGCAGGAGGAACGAGAGCAGCGGGAGCCGGAGGAGAAAGAAGACGAGGAGGGAGGGAGGCAGGAAGAGGCGTCAGGGGATCAGTTCGGGCTCAAGCCTTTGGTGGTTTCGAAGGGGTGCGAGGGGGGCCCAAGAGGGACTGTGGGGACGAAGACGAAGGAGGAGAACGACGAGGAGGGGGAAACGACGATGACGACGAGCAGCAGCACCTGCAGCAGGAGGTTGATGGTGACTGGGCCTGCGTCGTACATCTTTGCGACTGGGGGAAGATAGAGGAAGATGAGAAGGAAGAGGAGGAGGAGGAGGAGGAGAAGGGGGAGGAGGAGAAGGACGATCGCAAGTGCAAGCCGAAGACGCATCAACGATTTTGCTGTAAACCCTGCATCCAAGTAAGCTGCCTCTTCTTACGTCTCTACACGAATTCATTTACAATGCGGGAAGTGCCCCATTGGAAGACAACCGTCCGAAAACCCTCACACGTGGCAAAGCACAATTCTTGGGACTTCAACGCCGCGAATGCACGTGACTGCTGCGTCCTGACAATCCGACCTCTTGCCAGAACACCGTTCCTGGGACTTCAACACCTCACACCAATTGTACGGTTGTGGTTTGACAATCCCCAATCGTGTGAGAACACCATTTCTGGGATTTCACCCATACGAATGTTTGAAATTGACGACGGATGCGCGCGGCGCTCAGGCGGGAGCGACATGTTGAAAAGGATGCGGCCCCTATATTTTAGAATTGCTGCAGCTCTTAAAACGAATGTGCGCGGCGCCCAGGCGAGAGCGACATCTTTAAAAGGACGTCTTCCGTCTTTGAAGCTGCTGTAAACGTGTAAGACGAATGCGCGCGGCGCCCAGGCGAGAGCTACATGTTGAAAAGCACCTGCCCTCCATCCTTCTGTATGGAAGCGGCTTCGAACGTTTAAAAATAATGCGCGCGGCGCCCAAGCAGGAGCTACAGTTTGAAAAAACGCCATACATCGTTAAAGCTGTTGCAAGTGTTTAAGGCGAATGCGCGCGACGCCCAGGCGAGAGCGACATTTTGAAAAGGGCCCGCCCTCCATCCATAGGACTGGCAAACATGTAAGGTGAACGTGTGCGGCGCGAAAGCGGGCGCCACATGTTGAAAACAACCCGCCATTCATCCGTGACACGGTTGTAAGTTTCAAGTTTCAACATCATGAACGGCGAGGGGGTCTCAGGCAAAACGCCTTGCCCGCCCGACCAGCACGTCTTAGTGCCGACAAGGAGAAGTTGTTTATAAGAAACAGGAAAGGGTGGTGGAAAAGATGATGAGGGGGAGGAGAAGGGGGAGGGGGGAGAAGCATAAGGGGGGGGAGGAGGACGACGACGACGAGGAGGGGAGAGAACGAAAGGGGACAAGGATGAAGACTGGGAGAGGATTTGGAAGGATATGATTAGGAGTGGTTGCAGCAGAATGAGGACGAGGTGCGGCAGCATTACTTGTGAATTATGGACGCCCGCCTTGTGTCTCTGAGCGATGCAGTGGCAGAAGGCGGAGAAGGAGAAGGAGGAAGACTAGTACTGAAAATGCGGCGTGCCTCCGAAGAGCCCAGTGCCAGAAAAGAGGAGGAGGGATGAGATGAATTGCGGTAGTTGTTCGCGCGAGCTGCACGTCCCTGACCAACCCCATATCCGGAGATGGACAGGCCTCAAAAAAACAGATCAAGCAACACGATACCTCTTATTGAACAAGCACGAACATACATCCCGTTCCATGGGGTACAAGTGCGCCTAACATCTACACAACTAGATGCAACAACGAGTTTGCAATGCCTCCAACTCTCCTTTGCCCCCCCCCGTGTTCCTCCTCCTCCTCCTCCGTAGCAGTGTTGGCTCCAGGTGGTAGATTCATTTGTGAAGCAACTGGACACCGCTGACCCGCGGCTGGTGTCAACATTCGGCCAGTGCTCACTGACCCGAGCTGCGCGCTGTTCCGCCCCAACGGTCGGCGTCTTCCCCTTTCGCTCGCTGTACTGCCACAGCGGATGCCATCGACTCGGCTTGGAATTGGCGCATTTCCGAACAGAACGGCACCTGCAAGATCTGCCAGGCACCCTATGATTATGTCTTGCAGGGCAAGTCTTGGCAGAAGGCTCCCTGGGCGCGCAACTCCACGCGCGACAAGTTCGATCAGAACCAGGGGCCTGCGTTTCCCAGCACGGCGCCCAAGCAGCAAGCCTCAGCTGGTCTTCACCAGCTGTACCTCGAAACGGCCGACTTGTCCTCAGACTCCGCCATGCTTGGGCTCGCCCAGAAGCTCAAGGAGAAGGCTGAGGGTGCTGCACCGAGATCAATGCCCAAGTTCCCCTAGGTTCGTTTGCTAGAGACGGCTACCACCCGTGCCCAGAAACAGGACAAGCTCGACAAGACGCGGGCCAATTCATCTCTTGGCAGCCGAGGAGCTCTTCGAGGCGAAGCTATTACCGAAAGAAGCCACTGGGAAAGTTGAAGGTCAGGGTGCTGCGCCCGACAGCCTGGAGACTCAAGAGGGGGGTCCGTCCTTGGCGAGGGCCCCTCCATGTTCTAGGACCTTCAGGAAAAAGAGGACCCTGAACAGGCCAAACTCAAGGATTTCAACAACAACAAAAAAAAAAAAAAAAGAAAAAAAAAAAAAAAAAAAAAAAAAAAAAAAAAAAAAAAAAAAAAAAAAAAAAAAAAAAAACTCCAGCTGGCGGGCGAGCAGGCCAAGCAGCGCGAGCCCGAGTTCAAGGAATTGCCCAAGAATGCGAATGCCGCGCCCGCGGCCCCCAAGTAGAAGCGCAAGACCGACCCCGCTGCCACTGCTGATGAAGCCGTCGAATTTGGCGGGGCAGCCAGGTCGAGTCCATCGCAGCAGCCGACCGCGCAGCCCAAGAGATGGCCGCTGATGCACCTGCAGAGTCGGCTGCTGGCGCTGCTCGTGCTGGTCTTCCCCAGTCTCTTCAGGCCCCCTTCATCTGTGCGAAGGCGGCGGCTGCGAATCCCGCTTTTTTTCGAGGCGCTTCGAGCGGCGCCAGTCACTGGCGCGCGGTTCGGCGCACCCCTGTTGATATACAAGTGCTTCAGGGTGGATTCGTTCGCGGTGTTCTTCGCGGGGGGCGTCGAGTCGGCGGAATTAGTGCACGCCGCGCGGCTCGGCCACCGATGGGCGGCAACGGGACGTTGCTGGATAGATTCGCCTACTCCTTCGCATGCATGTTGCGGGGCCCCAATGGGGATGGCCGGGCCGCCCACGAAGGAGCGCGCGCTTTTGGAGCTGCTCGGCAGGAGCTGGATGCTCGCGAAGACCTTCGTGCCTCAAGGCTCGGGGAGACGCCCGGGCCGGCGGGCCCACCCCCGGGGCCTTCTTCGGGCCCGGCCCCCTCTGCGCGCAGGAGGGGCGGGAACCCGCCTGTGCTCGGGGGGGCCCGCCCTCCCTTCACGGGATGCGACGGAGCACGCTCGATTTTCCATCACGGCACATTATAGCCTCAGTCCCTGCAGCAGCGCCGAGGCACCAGCCAGACCGACGCTTCCGTTTCTTTTGCCCACGTCACAGAGCGGGGCCCCACGGCCCACAAGTGCCCCACATCGCTATTTCGGGCGCGCGCGCGCAGCCTGGTTTCAAGTTCAGGGGCGCCAACAATGATGTCATGGTGGACGTCGTTTTTTCTGCTATGTATCGTTCTATATATGTATATACATATATATATATGTGTGTGTGTGTGCGTGCAAACATTTGCGTGTATGTATGTATGTATGGCTATGTGTTCATTTATAAATCTCTCTCGCTCTCTCTCTCTCTCTCTTTCTCTCTCTCTCTCTCTCTCTCTCCCCCTCCCTCTCTCTCTCTCTCTCTCTCTCTCTCTCTCTCTCTTTTCTCTCTCTCTCTTTCTCTCTCTCTCTCTCTCTCTCTCTCTCTCCCCTATCCTCCTCTCTCTCTCTCTCTCTCTCTCTCCTCTCTATATATATATAAAAATCCCCCTCTGCTCCCTTTCCTCTGCCCTCTTTCTCTCATTCTCTCTTTATCCTCTCTTTCCTTTCTCTCTCTCTCTCTCTTTCTCTCTCTCTCTCTCTCTCTCTCTCTCTCTCTCTCTCTCTCTCTCTCTCTCTCTCTCTCTCTCTCTCTCTCTCTCTCTCTCTCTCTCCATATCTCGCCCCGGGCTGGTACTTGCGGATCGGGGTGCCACGCAGTCTGAAGCGCGCGCCAGCGGCTCGGTTGAAAGGCGACACGGCAGGACCGAGCGGCCCAGCGGGCGCGCCGTCAATCGCGACAGAGGCAAAGGCAAAATGCGCCACTGCATCTTGGCCAGCCCCCCCCGCCCGTCTCTCGACGCCACTCCCGCAGCACGCGCCCCCTGGAAGGCCCACCGCGCCCCCGACGCAAATTGCTCGGAGGGCGCCGCGGAAGGCGGGTCGCAAGTTGGCCGCGCCCCCCCCCCAAAAAAAAAAAAAAACGCATGATCCGACGGCCCCGCGCGACCCAGACTGCGAACGCCCGAGGAGGTCACTCGAGCAACGTCCGCGACGCGAAGGCGCCCTGCCCACCGAGCTCTGCGAGGCTTTCTAGGACACGACGGGGCTGGCTGGAGATGCGGAGCAGGGCGCCGGCACCGCCACCGCGCTGACGAGGCGCGTTGGCTGGCCCACGCGGGGCTCAGCATTTCCAGCAGCGTTCCCGAGTCGCCTGGCGAGCGATTCTTGCAGCCTCTCCCCGGGGCCGATAGAGGCGGTCGGGCGGGTCTAGCAGCACACCGCGGCCTGACCTAACCTCGGGCAACGCAGAGACAGCCCAGCGGCGCGCATTGCCTGGCTGGCCTGGTGCGACCACTTGCGTCCCAGCGGTGGATGGAGGGGTGCTTTCGTAGTTTTCCACGTCCACTTGCATTTCCACGCCTACTTCGACTTCGGTGGGCGGCGCCCACTGGTTCTCCAACGGTGGACTCGGCCCCCGACAGCAGCTGGCTGGCCGCGGGCTTGGAGCCGCCGTGTATTTCCACGCTCTCTGGCGACCTCGACCCCATGGAGCTCGTCGGCGGTGGGATTGACCCCATCTCCCAGGGGGGGGGGGTGCGCCCCGCGCAGGCCCGGGCCACCGGCTACGATCGTTTGGCGAGTTGACCCCACCAAGCCGGTCGGCGCGACGCGCGACTTCCAATTTGCAGAAAAGGTCGTTCGCGGGAAGAACGGACATTCCACCACCGCCCCTTTTTCGGACGCCATCCTGGCAGCACAGGCGAGGCGCGTCGCGAGCAGGCCCGGGACTCCGATGGCCCACTCGCCCGTCGTTGGGCTGGACACCCCCGTCTTCTCGCGGAACCCTGGCGAGCCCAGCATGCATCACTGATCAGTACGATGTCTGGATCTTTGTCGCGGAAGGGGCCACTCCTCGGGCCGGGGAGGTCAAGCCGGAGGATGCCAACACTTACAAAGGGGGATCCGCTGGAGCGCAAATTCGCTGCGCCCGGCGGCTTCGCCTTACCCCACGGCGCACACACGTGAGCAGAAAGTTGTCTGAATGGCGAGGGATATCACCCACGCTCGTCGCTCGGTTAAAATCCTTGTGCCAGAACGGCCCTGGCCACAAGCAACAGGCAGAGTGCGTTTCTCACCTTCAGCGCCACAGCCAGCTTCATTGCGATGAGTCCAAGAAGGACCAGTTCCTTGGCAAGAATTCCACTCTGGAGTTCGTCGAGAGACGGATTGGCGGCGCGATGCACGCGTCGGCGGTGGACGACGAGGCCTTCCACATGTTCCGCGAAGTCTCGCTCAAGTTCGCCGATATCGCCAACGGCCCTGCCATGGCCGCCTGCAGGGCCAGTTTGATGCAGCGGGATACGCGGAAGACGAAAACTGGAGTTGCCCACAGACAGTTCGAAGGCGATATTCAACCAGCGTGGGAAGCTCTTGGCCACGACGGCAGCATCACCACCACCGTTCCCTAATCCGTGCTGGAAGGTCAAGCGCGCGATCGATGTAGGGTTTTGGGTGCGCCTCAGGGTCAAGCTGGCGGCCGCAGACATTGGTGTGAGAAATTGCAAAATGATGTTGTTGACCAACTGCTCCATCCCATCTTTCTACAGCAGATGGACGCTACCCTTGCTGTTACGTCTGCTAACAGCGCCATTGGTCACGATCCCGTTGGCCCCATGAACGTTCAAAGTTGGCCAGCCTCGGGGCGCAGGGCGCTGGTGGACCTTGTCCAAAGGCATCGAGGCTGCGGGGGGCACAGTCAGGCACGCTCAGCGCCACCCATGGTGCTCCTATTTCCAAAATGGGTGGAGACGCACACATCTTGAGTATCCTCCATACTGCGTCTAAGATCAGGTGACGGATGCGCGGTGGCCCTTCTGCTGCATGGCGCGAGAAGCAGGCCAGTTCGTGGGACGCGGTTGTCAAAGGCAGCTCAGCTCTCAGGCTGGGATTCGCGGGTGCCCCCAGGGACGAATGTGATCGTGAGCTAGGCGTTGGTCATGTCACATTATACACGGATTCTCGAAAGTGGCACGCGTCTTTGGCCCCTTCTCAGGCCGAAACTCGGAC
>CAUYUJ010014676.1:309410-336910 GCA_963575745.1 Prorocentrum cordatum
TTCTTCTGCATTCGTTCGAGGTGGAGAACCTGCGACCCAAACCGCGGTCAGTGTGCAAATCAAAATTTTCGGCGCCTGCGGCGGGCTGTTTTTCAATTCCTTCCAGGTGGAGGTGGAGAGCCCGCGACACACCCGCGACCCAAACTACGTTCACTGAACAAGCCAAACATTCGGCTCCTGCGGCGGGCTGTTTTTGCATGCGTTCCGGGTGGCCCACCAGCTATCCCCCCCGCGCTGAATTTGTCAGAGCATGCAAATTACGAGGAAAAGGAGGAGGAGGAGGAGCAGGAGGAGAAGGAGCAGGAGGAGGAGGGCGCCATCGACAGGGAAGGTGAAGGCCACGAGGTCCGCCGGCTCGACGCCCGCGTCGCCCGCGCCCGCCCCCTCATTTTTATCCGCAATTGCGAGGTGCTACGTAATCATCATCGTCATCAGCATCAGCATCATCAGCAGCAGCACCAGCATCATCATCAGCATCAGCATCATCAGCAGCAGCACCATCACCATCATCATCCGCATCTTCATCATCCTCATCAGCATCACCACCAGCATCATCAGTATCGTCACCATCGTCATCATCATTTTCATCATCATCAGAATCATCGTCATGCTCATCATCATCAGCAGCAGCAGCAGCATCATCACCATCATTACCATCCTCCTCCTTCTCCTCCTCATTATCCTCCTCATCCCCCTTCTCCGCCTTCTCCTCCTTCTCCGTCTCATCATTCAAGGCATCCTCCCCCCCACGTGTCATCTTTTCTTTTTTATTTCTTGCCCTACTACCACCCCTTCTGTTCCTCCTCGTCTCCCTACCCCACCCTCCCCGCACTCTGATGCCATGCCACCAGTTCCCGAATCATCATGGATTACTCGAAGGTTCCCTTCCCGTCCTCCCTTGGACTGGTGTGGATGTCGCTCATCGAGCAGGCCCACCCGATCGGATAGCCCATCGGTTACGGCAGGTTCGCGCCGCGTTGACGGGGCGGCAAGGCCAGTTCGGGCATTTGAGCTGGAACCCAGCCAAAGGCCCAGAATCGGTCGACATCGACAGATCGGCGATGTCCGAAAGCCGCGATCGTCTAAAGTTGAGCGATCCACGCGGTGTCAGACAGCGGGGAGCCCGTCTGGTTGTTGCCCCTCCTCCTGCTCCTCCTCATCCTCCTCCTCCTCCTCCTCCTCCTCCTCCTCTTCCTGCTCTTGCTCCTCCTCCTCCTCCTCCTCCTCCTCCTCCTCCTCCTCCTCCTCCTTCTCCTTCTCCTCCTCCTCCTTTCTCCTCGTCCTCCCCCTCTTCCTTCTCCTCCTCTTCCTTCTCCTCCTCCTTCTCCTCCTCCTCCTCTCCACGACCTCCCCTCCTCCCCCTCGTCATTATCCTTCACTCCTCCTCCTCCTCCTCCTCCTCCTCCTCCTCCTCCTCCTCCTCCGCCTCCTCCTCCCGCTCCTCCTCTTCCTCCTCCCCCTCCTCCCCCTCCTCCTGCCTCCTCCTCCTCCTCCTCCTCCTCCTCCTCCTCCTCCTCCTCCTCCTCCTCCGCTCCCGCTGCAAGCCCCAGGGCGTGGAGCTGGCCAGCATGCAGGCCCCCGTCATGGTTCGGGCGCGCCGGGGCGGAGCATCCAGCGCAGCGAGGAGGAGAGGAGGAGAGGAGGAGGAGGACCAGGAGGACGATGAGGAGGAGGAGGAGAGGAGGAGGAGGAGCGGAAACAAGGGGAGGGGAGAGAGAGGGACGGAGTGAGGAGGGAGGAGGAGGAGGACGAGGGGGAGGAGGAGGGGAGAGGAGGAGGAAGGAGGAGGAGGAGGAGGAGGAGGGGAGGAGGAGGAGGAACAGCAGCAGCAGGAGGGGGGGGGAGGAGGAGCAGAGAGGAGGAGGGAGGAGGAGGAGGAGGGGGAGGAGGAGGATCCAGAAGGATGCGACGAGACAGGAGAAGGGGAGAGAAAGGGAGGATCTGCACAGATGCACAGGGAGGGGGATGGCAAAGCCGCGGCAGAAGAGGGAACGGGCGGAGGAGGAGGAGGAGGAGGAGGAGGAGGAGGAGGAGGAAGGGGAGGAAAGAAACAGACGACGACGACGACGAGTTCGACGACGAGTTCGACGAAGACGACGACGACCACGATCACGACCACGACCACGACCACGACCACGACGACGACCACAACGGGGAGCAGCCGCAGCGGAAGCAAAGCGAGAGGAGCAGCAGCAGCAGAAGTAGGGGGTGAAGAGGGTGTGAGGAGCATGAGAACGAAGGGGGGGGAGAAACAGATGAGGGAGGCGGAGTAGGAGGAGGAACAGAAGGAAGAGGAGGAGGAGGAGGAGGAAGAGTAGAATGAGGTGGAGCCACAGCAGCAGAAGTAGTCGCAGCGGCAGCGGCGGCAATCGAAGCAGAAGCAGGAGGGAGAAAGGGAGGAAAAGGAGGATAAAGAACATGAGGAGCGGTTGAAGAGGCTGGGCGGTGAAGAGAAGGGGAATGGAGGAGGATGATGAAGAGGAGGAGGAGGAGGCGGGAAGAAAGGGGAGAGCGAGGAGAAGGGGGAGGGAACGGCGAGGGCGAGAGGAGGGAGGAGAGGGGATAGTGAAAAGATGGGCGGCGAGATGGGGCCCCCGGATGGGGAGGCGGAGAAGGAGAAGGAGGAGGAGGAGGAGTGCAAGACCAAGTCTCATCAGCGAGTGTGCCATAAGCCCTCCTTCCAAGCTCCTTTTCCATAGGCCCCATACAATGATTCATTTCCTCTGGGAGATGTACCCCGTCGGCAGACAACCGTGTGAATATCCTGCGCCGTGCCAGGGCACCACTCCTGGGATGTCAACGCCACGAATCAATGTTGCTGCTGCGCCTTGACGGTCCTGGATCGTGCCAGAAGACCATTCCCAGGACTTCAACACCGCGAACCAACGTCAGCGCTGCGCCTTGACAGTCCGACATCGCTCCAAAACACCATTCCTGGGACACTAGCCATGAGAATCCGTAAAACTGCTGCAAACTCTGAACGCGAATGTGCGCGACACTATTGCGAGAGCCACAGTATGAAAAGCAGCCGCCCTCCATCTGTGAAGCTGCTGCATATGTTTAAGACGAGTGCCCGCGGCGCTACGGTGAGAACCTCAGTTTGACAGCGGATCGCCCTCCACCCATGAAAATATTGCAAATGTTTAAGACGAGTGTGCGCGGCGCTGGCAAGGGCTTCATTTTGACAGCGATCCGCACTTCATGCGTGAAACTGGTGCGAATGTCAAGTTTAAGAGTTATATACGGTGAGGAAATCGCAGGCGAAACGCCCAGCCCGCCCTACTGACACGTCTCAGGGTGCAACAGGGAGGTGTTAGTTATAAAGAGAAGGAATGGAGGAAGCGGGGAAAGGCAGGAGAAGGATGGGGAGGAAAATGGGAAGGAAGCGAGGGAGGAGGAGAGGGAGGAGGAGGAGGAGAAGGGAGAGGGAGGGAGAGGAGGAGGAGGAGGAGGAGGAGGAAGAGAAGGAGGAGGAGGAGGAGGAGGAGGAGGAGCAGGAGAGGAAGAGGAGGGAGGGAGGAGGAGCAGGAGGAGGAGGAGGAGGAAGAGAAAGACAAGAAGGCGGGGGCAGGAGGAGGCAAAGGAAGAGGAGAAGCAGCAGGAGAAGGGGCAAGAGGAACAGGGGGAGGCGGAGGAGCAGAAGGAGGAGGAGGAGGAGGAGGAGGAGCGGGGAAAAGGAGCAGAAAGAGGTTGAAGAAGTTGTTTCGGAAGGTAGCGCGGCAACAATGATCGCTGCCGTGTCGCGAGATATCATTCGTCGGTCGCGGTAGTATCGACGTGTAGCTTTGATGGAGTTTTGTCCCGACCTCCCCTTTTGAACGTCCCGTGCCGTGGTGCGTTCCAATGTGCGCGTAGACAGAACCCTCATCCCAATCTTCCTTCGCCATCCTCTTTCTCGGCTTCCCTCTCCCCTTCAGAATGTCCTCCACCCGGTAATTATCATCATCGTCCTCTTCCGCCGTGTCCCCAGTCCCCTTCCTTCCGAGAGGTTGCATTCCTCCTCTTCATCCTCCTCCTCCTCCTCCTCCTCCTCGTCCTCGTCCTCCTCCTCCTCGTCCTCCTCCTCCTCCTCCTCCTCCTCCTCCTCCTCCTCCTCCTCCTCGTTCCCCTCCATAGGTGGCTTCGCTGCCGACGCCGCAGCCGTTTGCCTTGGGACGCGGAGGCCCGCCTGCGCTTGTCCCCAGCGCCACGGCCCGTGCGCGCTCCCCTGGTCGGCACCGCCGACTGCGGCGGCGGCGCTCTGCTGCGCGGGAGCGCTTGCGCCGTGAGCGCGACGCGCTGATCTTCGAGCGCCACCACGGCAGCCGCCCCCCCCCAGATGGGTTGGCGGCGCAGTCCGCCTTTGCGTGGCGTTGCTAGTGGCGGTGTTCGGCAGTGGTTCCCCGGCAGGACACAAACTGCTAAGTCGAAGGGCACGTCTGACAACGTCTTCTTCACCATGTGGACACTGGGAGTTCACGAAGTGGGGGAGCAAGCGTTGTAGCAAGTGCCAGAGCCCCTACCTCGAAGCCGCCAAGCTTCAGCAGTCTGCAGCACCCGCGGCTCAGGCTAAGGACCAGGGCGCTGACATGCCCGCCGAGCGCGCCGAGCTGGTGGCACAGCTCCGCTGTTGGTCAGCATGCTTCCCCGCATTGGCGGGAGGTGTGCAGAAGGTGGTGTCAGCGCTTGCACCCCCAGTCGCCGTGGACCTGTCTCCCATGGAACTACATCGGATGGTGTCGGCGCAGCAGACGGAGTTGACTAAACTATGTGTGAGTGCAGCCAATGTTGAGAAGTTGTCTTATCAGGATGCCAATGGAAGTTGGACTGTCCGAGCTTGTTCGCCGAGCACGAGACCGCCTACAACGACGCGACTGCCGAGCTGCAGCGGGTCACCAGGTCCAGGGATGTTGCAGATCAGGCCAAGAACACGTTCGATCCGAATGCCTCCAAGTTTCAGAAACAGCAGGAGGCGGCGGCCCAGCGCGCAGCCGTCGAGGAGGCCGCCCGCGCGGCGCGCGCCCAGCTCCAGGCTGCGGCCCCCGCGCCGCCCGCAGACGCCGCGCCGGGGCCTCCGGCGGCCTCGGTGGGCGGCCCCCCCCCTGCTGAAGGTGCAATTGCTGGTCATGGCGGCGCTGGTCGCCCTGGTGCTTACGACGCTCGCGATGCACCTCCTCGCCCTCAGTTCCCGCCGAACATCCATTGCTGCATCACCAACCACGCCATCGACTACAACTACCTGGAGTCGGACATGCACAAGGGCGAGGGTAGTCAGCTGTAGTCGCTGATATCGCGCATTACAGTTTCCTGGGACCAGTGGAAGAAGTTCCGCGCCCATGCCCAGCGCCGTGAGCAGGCCAAGCTCAGAGGTGCCGTGACCAGCGCCGTGAGCAGGGTTCGACGCAGCCAAAGCTCAGAGGTGCCAGACCCTGCCCACGACCATGGCGGAGAGTAGGCTTGCTAAGCGCGGTCGCCGCCCTGCGGCCCAGTCACATGAGATGCCCCGCGCCTTTTGCGCCGCTGCGCCACAGCGCCCGGCGCCAGGCGCCGCGGCCAGCAGCGGTCAGTAGCGGCTTAACCAGGACCGGGCCCCAAGGGGGGCGACGGATGCACGTGCACGCGTCTCTTCTACATGTGTAAATGTCTCTCGGTGGCCCAAGTTGGCCACGGACTTCTTAGCCACTAAGGTAGCTGAGGTTGATGGAGTTCCCATGGCCGAACACGACCTCCGCGGCGATGCCGATCTCTTCCGCGCGAAGAAGCCACGCAGACAACAGCGTCGGTCACCCTATTTCCAGTGCGTTGTGAGGCCTCGCCTGGAGGCGCACATGGCGGAGTCTGCTCCGCAGTTCAGCCTGGGCCCTGCGTTCGGAAGTTCGGAAGTGTTTGATCCAGGTTAACAAAGTTGTCCAGGTGGGCGCAGGGACCCATTGTCTTTCTTGGACATGAGATGCGGTTCATGCGCTGTCGCCGTGGGAGTGCTATATTGTAGTGGCCTTCGGCCAGTGCCGCCGATCCGGGTCGCTCGGTGTTATTCTCCAGACGCAGACATTCTGGGCGCACACTCAAACGCACAAACTTCTCGGGTTACCTTCGACATGGCGTAGGAATGCAGTTGGGTCAATAGAGCCATCTCGCAACAAAGGTTCTATCAACGGCGGGGTGCTTGCAGTGACCGTGGGGACGGGAAATTATAATGACATGAAAATTCCAAACAGGATGCCGATCACTTTGGAAACTCACGATACGTCGTGCACGGAGTCGTGTTACGAAACATGTGGCCTGGACGATGTGGTGCGAGCGGTGGAGGCGAGCCTATCGGCGCAAGGACGCCCTCTTGGGGCGTTTTTTGAGCCATCTTAGGAGCCTGTCAGGGCGTCGCGGGGGCTTCTTGGGGGCTTTCGGAGGCCCTCTTGGAGGCTCTTGGGGCCTCCTGGGGGCCTCGTGGGCTGGAAGGCTAGATTTTTCCTGCTTTTCGTCCCTCTTTTGGGTCCTCTTGGGGCCGTCTTGGGAGCCTGTTGGGCCGTCTTGGGCGGCTCTTGGGCCGCCTTGGGGCCCTCTTGGGCCATCTTGGGACTGTCTGGGGGCCTCCTGGGCCGTCTTCGAGCGGTCTTGGGGGCCTCTTGGGCCGTCTTGGAGCGTCGGAAAGCCGAAAAAAGCGACAACCCCAAAAACATTGAAAAAAAAACCAATGGGAATCAACGATTTTTGCCTCTGGGGGCCATCGTGGGAGGCCTCTTGGAGGCCTCTTCAGACGTCGTGGAAGGCTCTTGGGCCGTCTTGGGGCCATCTTGGGCGTGTTCGGGCGATCCTTCGGGGTCTCGGGACTTTCGTAGACCGTCCTCAGAGACTTTTGCGGCCGCGGCCACCCTTCCAGCGCATCCTCGAGATTAGAGCCTTCTGTAAAAGCAGCGCCCCGCATCCGCCGGAAACTCGCACCCCCCCCCCCATCCCCCCTTCCCCGGCAGAGCCACCCCGGCAACCCCCCCAGAGGCTGAGGCTCAGCCTCGAGGCTGTAGCTGAGACTCCTTGAAACTCACACGCCGGATCGGCGGATATGGTTGCGTCTATTGGGGTCTCCGGGGAGAACGCGCGCCGACTCCGAGACGCGGCCGAATTCCTCGACGCCCTCGCTGCGCCACGGGTCCACATGGGGGATCTCAACCTGGCGCCCGACCTCCGGGGAGGAATCCGGAGACTTAGAGCTCGTTCGTGGCCGAGCGAGCGCGCCCGATAAGGTTGCGTTCGCTTGTAGTGCGGGTGGAACTACGATCGAGTATGTCACGCGCAGCGAACGCCTGCTCCCGGGCATCGGCTGACGCCGCCTCTCCGCTCGAGACCCGCGCGCGCTTGGACGCCCCCCTGGGCCTCGAGCGCCTGTCCACCCCCGCCTGCCAGAGACGCGCGCCCTTGGAATTTTCCTCGAGTCGCACGGCCCCGACACTTGCTGGACGTCTCACGCGGCCGCGGCGGGGCCCACCGCGTCTCGCGAGCCCCTGGGGCCCCCGTCTGATGCGTCGGAGGCCCCGCCGCAGAGTACTGTCGACCACGTGAACCCACAGTCGGGCGCGAGCTGCGGAGCTCACGATGGTTTCGCGGGTTTGGACTATCGCTGCTGACCCCCACCTGCATTTTGGCCGAGTCACCACGATCCACAGACGAGGTGCCTCTCCTGCCCGTCGCGGCCCTGCTGTACAAAGCTTTCGCTGTCCGACGCTCGCCGTCTGGTCGATGGTGGCCGCTCGTTTGCACGAGGACTGGAAGCTCTTGAAGGCCCCCTTCAGCGCCCATGCTAGGCGGCAGCGCGGGGCCCCCGTGGGTTTCGCGCCCCGGCGCAGACTCGCGTTCGACCCCTCAAGGGCCCCGACGAGGCCAATGCGCGGGAAACACGAGTGATCCACCTTATAATCGCGACGATGTTTTCCTTATGGTTGAACGCGCGTCTGATTTTATCGCGCGCGCGTGGACGCACGCGCATGCCCAGTCACGTCAGAGCACAAGCACCTGGTTCAAGCAGGCTCTTCCAAATCGCGCTAAACAGGTTCATGCACAACTTAAAGTTGAAGAACGAGTTTTGAAACCCAGTCTGGAGCGGTAGACGATCCCACCCCGGCGATGCGCCACAGGGAGGGCTTCCGGGGCAACTTGTGGACGCCAGATCCTCCGGTGCGACGTTATCTCGATGCAGGTTTTGGGGGATTTCAAGCTCTCGCCTAGTTGCCTTGCCTGGAGATGGAGCCTCTCCAGATGCAGGAAATCGCCCGTGCATAGATGTCGCTTCCTTCGAATACCTCGGATGGCGTCGACCCGTGGGCTCCCAGGTTCATCCTGTCCCTGCGTGCCAGCCCTCGATCAGCTCACGGATGCGTTCGTGGGCATCGAGAATGTTTTGACCTTCCCCCGGCAGTGCACATTCGGCGCCATGGCCATGCTGCCCAAGTCCGCGAAAGAGGAGAGAGCCATCACCAAGCGTCCGACACTACATCGCATCAACTGCAAGGCCAGGGGCCTCGACATCGACGTTTGGAATCGGGGACACACGTATTTCTGCGACACGGCGGCAAAGAAATCCTCGGCCTCGAAGGCCACGATGTTTAGAGAAGTTCGTCATGAGGCTGCTCTCTCCCGTGGAGCGTCGGCCGTCTCGGCCCATTAGGATGCGGAGAAGTTGGTTGATTCAGTTTCGCCTTGCAAGCTGATGCACTTGGCCATCAAGCATCAGTACCCCGCTCACCTCCTGTATCTGGGGCCCCTCATCCACGGTGCCCCGAGGGCTCTGGAGGTCTCTCGGGTGCTCTCTGGGGCCCTCCGGGTGAGTCTATCCATGCAGGACGTGGTCAGAGTATGCCGCGGGTTAAATGTTAGAGCATGCCGCGGGTTAAATGCCACGTGCGCGACGTACTTGAACGCGCCCATAACAAGGTCCCGCGCGGCACCGGGGATATTTCGCCCGCGCGCGTTCCGACACGGTCGCGCGTTGATGATTCTTCCCAAGACCTCCATGGCACTCCTAAGTTTTTGGCTAAGTATCCCCCATCCAGCCGCCGCCTCTCGCGACAATGTTGAAGAGCTGTAAAATGTTCTACATCTTCCAAGTATGTCGCTATAGCGCCCAGCAAGAACCTCGAGCGACTGCCTCCAGAAGCTTGACCAGGCATTGCGGCTACCGTGGGAAATAAACGTTTGACTTCGCGGTTAAAAGTTAGACGGGGGTAGCTCCCCAGAGATCCAGGAAGGTGAAGTTTCTGGCCAGCCCCCGTGGGAGTTCTCGGATGGGATGGTCTTCAAGCCTGGGATCTTCTCGATGGGCTCGCAGGGCCACGGAGTCCCGGGCCCCCCGCACTACGAGCTTGAGGAGGTCCGTGCAAGCAGCCGCCACTTGTTCTGGTTTGGGGAGCCCAGTTGCGCGCGCGAGCAGTGTCTCACACGCTGCGAACGACTACAAGGATAACCCTTTTTTCCGCCTCCGGGCGGTTTGGCAGGCACTGCCTCCAGGCACCCAGACGGGAGCGCGTCGAGCGCGATCTCCTCAACGACGTTCTCGCCCAGAAGTCTGCTTCCGAGCGGTGGGCCTCGTTTGTGGCTCGATTGCGGCTGCCTGCGTTACCTTCTGGATCTGGAGCCGGTCGTTCGCGCGGCTGACGCGCGGGAGGTCCTTGGGCATCCTCAGCTTCGCTTATCTGACCCCGATGTTCGGCACCATCTCGCTCGGCGCGTTCGGCAGACTTGTTCGGCGCAGGCGCGGGCGAAGGCTGCTGCCCATGTTTGCGTTCGAGGCCTTGAGCGCGAAGCTGATTTCATTGTGTCCCGCCGTCTCCATGGCAGTCTCTTGAAGGCGGTCGATTGCCAACGCGCAGCCACGCTCGCGAAATTGTCGTCGGGCCGCGCCGGCTAGAAGGCCGCCCCCAGGATTCAGAACACGCATGTAACGGGAAGTGCCCAAGATGCGCCGACAATGAGGAAGACATCTAACATTGTTGTTGGAATTGCCCGTGAAATGCGCTCATGCAGAACACAGCGGCACTGGTCACTGCCCACCTTATTCCTCTAGCTGCTGCTGCCGCCCCCGAATCTGCCTTCGGGGCCCGTGGGTTACCCTCGTTGGCTAGTACCGTGTTTGCGCCTGCCCCCGGGGCTCACGCGCGGCCCCGGTGACTCTTTGGGCCTCAGCAGGTCATCAAGGGTGGAGTCTGCGGGCTGGATGGTTCTGGAGGCAAACATGCCCCAGATGATCGTCTGGGAAGGTGCGGGTGGTCTGCGGTGCGTCCCAGGGAAGCCCATGCGGGCCAACCTCGCCTCAGCGCTGCATGTCGCGGCAGCCTCCCCACAGCCGAGCAAGCAAGTCCGAGGGCGGAGCTGTTCGCCCTCTTGGTCCTGATGAACCATAGTATGTGTGATAGCGCGTGCTATGTTGATTGTCTGTTTCTATGCCGTGCGACGTCTAAGTTGCGAGCTCACATCTCCCAGCACTCGCCCATGATCGATATGTGGGCTCGGATCTGGGATGCGATCGATCGGAGAGGTCCAGGCAGGATCACCGCGATCTGGACTAAGTCTCATGCGACTGAAGAGCCGCAGGACAAAATTGCAATTCGGTGCGATGAATTGTTTCTGAATGGGTGCGCAGATTTCTCTGCTGGATGGGTTGCTGAATCGTCCGCAGTCCCTCCCCAGATTGCGCAGCAGGTTGCACACGGCGATGCCCTCACCCACTCTGTCCAGTGTAGACTGGCTGGCCACCAACATGGAGGTGGCCACCCAGTTCAAGCGCCTGGCGGCTCATCGCGTCGGCCGAGCTACACCGAGGCCCGGCGCTTTCTCGTCTCCCAGCACCAGGCAGGCCCGCCTCAGAGAGGCGGGGAATTCCTGTGCCAATCGTGGCGAGAATTTGACATGTCAAATTTGTTGTCAGAGGTTTCTGTTGCGGGCCCCTTTGCGGAGGTTCTTCCCCAGTCCGTCCTCTGGCCCAAAAGCGCAGACTTCTGGGACCCACCTGGATCACCCTCTGTTTCCAAGGGCTTACGGTTCTAATCAGTTAGCCGCGGTGCGAGGATTTTGGTTTTGTTCTCATTGCGGGGCTATGGTGCATTCAATTATGGGAACTTGAGCAGGCAGTATGTCCTTCCCACCCTCTAAGACTGTGTGCTCAGTCGTTTGTCGAGGTGCCTGTCGCCCAAGAGTGGTGCCGCATTCCCGGAGGCATGAGTGCTCGAGCGTACCCTGGCTTGACCAGGTCCCCACGGCCCCCGAACCGAATCCTCCTTTCCCTCTATTGTCCTCGTCACCGTTGTCCTCCTCATTCTCCTCCTCCCCCTTTCCGTTGAAGCGCTTCTCCGTTTATTTCCCTCTACAGATTGTTTCTCGGAACCGTCAATCCTTTCGCTAACCCTCCCATTCATCATCCTGCTACTCCACCGCCTTTGGCCCCGACGTTTCCTCACTTTGGCCGTGTCGTCCCCATCATCCACCATCCCCCATACCCTTCCTCATTTCGCTCCTCCTCCTCCTCCTCCTCCTCCTCCTCCTTCCCCCTCCTCCTCCTCCTCCTCCTCCTCCTCCTTCTCCTCCTCCTCCTCCTCCGCCTCCTCCTCCTCGTCTGAATACGACAAACAGTGATTGCAAACCAGCTCTCGAAAGATTTCTAATGGCCTTCGGCCCCTCCCGCCACCGTGCATGGGTTGTGGGCATCGGAGGTTTGGGGGTGAGATCGCAGTGGGCAAAGATCCTCACACCGGGAAATCGGTTTCGGTTTCGTGTTCGCGACGTGCGTGCGGGCGAGGCGAAGGTGCGTGGGCGCGCGATAGGAATGATGCCGCCGTGGCTAGGGGCTGTGGAGCCGGTTGTCAGCCCTTCCCCCCCCTTGGCGCGCGTTGGCCAGGGGTGTCCCATCGATGGCCCGTCGGTGTCCCGTCGGTGTCTTCTTGGTATCCTGTTGGTATCCCGACGTGGTGTCCCGTCGGTGACCCATTGGTGCCCCGTTGGTGTGCCGTCGATGTTCCGTCGATGTCCCGTCGGTGTCCCGTCGGTGTCCCGTCGGTGTCCCTGTCGGTGTCCCGTCGGTGTCCCGTCGGTGTCCCGTTGGTGTCCCGTTGGTGTCCCGTCGGCGTCCCTGTCGGTGCCCTGGCGGTGTCCCGTGGTGAGATCGATAGTGAGACCGATAGTGAGATCGATAGCAAGATAAGAGCGATCATCGCCAACTCGAGGGTGCATCACCAGCATCGTCATTATCACAGTCATCGCGGTTGCCATCAGTTGTTTTTTTTTTCCGCCCCCCTACCACCTCCTTCTCACCCCGAGGGTGGTCGTATAGGTAAAGCCTATTGGATGTTCGGTGGTATCTCGTGGGGGGCCTCTCGGGGGCCTCTTGGAGGCAGTTTGAAGGCCTCTTGGGGGCCGTTTTGGGGCCTTTGAGGGCCTCTTTTGGACCACTTGGGGGCCTCTGGGGGCCTCTTGGGTGCCTCTCGGGGCCTCTTGGGGCATCTTGGGCGCCTCTTGGGGCATCCTGGAGGCCTTTTGGGGCGGAAGGCTCGGAATTTTGTTTCGCGTTCCCTCTCTGAGGCCCCTCTAGGGCCGTTTTGGGCGCCTCTTGGGCCGTCTCGGGCCCCTTTTAGGCCATCTTTGGGCCCTCTTGGAGGCCTCTTGAGCCGTCGTGGGATGGTCTTGGGATTTCTTGGACCGTCTTTGGGCGTCGGAAAGCCGCAAAGGCGAGAACGCCAAAATCCTTCAAAAACCTAAGAGAAATCAATAAGTTGTGCCTCTCGGGGCCCTCTTGAGAAACCTCTTGGAGGCCTCTTGTCGCGTCTTGGAGCGATCGTTCGGCGACTCGGGGCCCTCTGGACTCATGGGAGGGTTTTGGAGGTCGCTTTGGAGGGGCACAGCGTCCACAGGAGGCGCAGGAAACACATCAGAACTCACGGGAGCCAGCCCAGAAAACTCTGGTAAGATTTGGGACACGCCTGGTCCGGGACCTTAAAGACTTAGAATGCTCGCTGCAGAAGCAGCCCAGCGGCTAACTTCTCAGTACTGCATGAGCCTTGAGGCACTCCACTTCGTGCCAGAGGCACGGTGGCGGATTTGTGGCACCAATATGGGCAGTAGGACAACCAAGACTGTCACAAAAAGTCCCTTCGCGGCCCCTCGGCTCCGGGGGCCCCCCCAGTACGCGGCCCGCAAGAGTGGGCCGCTGCTCCCGTGGCCGTTGGAGCCGCGAGATCCGCTGGACGGGTCGGAGGGGCGCTGGGAGCGGCGGTCCTCGCGGGCGAAGGTTTCGCCGACGTGGCCCTCTGCGGCATGGCTGGCACGGGCCCTCGTCCAGTGCGCTCCGGCCAGGGTGCCCCAGGGCGCGCGCAAATCGCTCAGGGCAAGCCCCCTTGCGTCTGGAGGGTTTATCCGAAGGGTTTAGGCGACCCGTCCTCCGCCTCCTCTTCCTTCTCATCCTCCTCCTCTTCCTCCTCCTCCTCCTCCACCTCCTCCTTCATCTCCTCCTCCTCCTCCTCCTCCTCCTCCTCCTCCTCCTCCACCTCCGCCTCCTCCTCCATCCTCCTCCTCCTCCTCCCCTCCTCCTCCTCCTCCTCCTCTCCTCCTTCTCCTCCTCCTCCTCCTCCTCCTCCTCCTCCTCCTCCCTCCTCCTCCTCCTCCTCCTCCTCCTCCTCCTCCTCCTCCTCCTCCTCCTCCCTCCTCCTCCTCCTCCTCCTCCTCCTCCTCCTCTCCTCCTCCTCCTCCTCCTCTCCTCCTCTCCTCCTCCTCCTTCCTCCTCCTCCTCCTCCTCCTCCTCGGGTCGCCTACGGCCCCGAGGGAAACCGTGCGCCTGCGTCCTCCCGTGGGCCCCCGGGGCCGCACACCTGGGGAGGAGAGGCGGAGGGCACCAAGCCCCGGCGGGCGCGCACGGCTCTGGGAGGGGGGGGCGGCTATTGTCGGGGCGCCCCGTCCGCGCTCGTGTCTCGGGAGAGGCCCCTCCCCCATGAGCCAGTTCGGCGCGCTGGGGTGGCGCCCTTTCGCGTTCTCCGTCGCAGCCGCTCGTTTTCCTCGTCCTGCTGCCCCGAAGGGTTTGGCCCGACGCACCAAGTCCTGATTTGAGCTCAGAAGGGGGGGGGGGACATGGAGGAGCGAGAAGAGGAGGAAGAGGGGTTTGAGGAGGGGGAGGGCAAGAAGAAGGTGGAGGAGGAGAAGGAGAAGGAGCAGAAGCAGAGGAGGAAGAGCAGCAACGGCAGGGGAAAGGAGGACGAGGTGAAAGGGGAGGAGCAGCAGGAAAAGGAGGAGGAGGAGGAGGGCCAGAGTAAAACCAGGATGCACCAACGATGCTGCAAGACACCCTCCCACCCCGGGTCCCCTCCTCATGGGTTCCTGGAAGTCTTCTTTCCCATTGCGGGAAAAAGTGCAACCCTGGAATGACGAGGGCCCGGCGGACCTGCCACTCAGGCGAGGCCCCGTTCTGAAAGGGATCCGCCCTCCCAGCCGAGCGGAACGCAAAGAGGCAGGACGAGCAAGCCCACAGAGGAGTCCAGCGATAGCCCCGCTTCGAAGAGGAGGTGCTCGCCATCCGTGCAAGCAGTGCACAAGTCTGAAGCTCTGGCCAACAGAGGCCCGACAGTCTCCATCGAGAGCCCCGTGCTGAGAAGGAGCCACCCTCCACACGATGACTTGCTGCGCCAGTTGGAACGTCGGGTCGTAGAGTTCGATGGAGCATCCAGCGAGGGCCCCGTTGTGTAAACGAACTGGCCTGCAGGCTTGAAATTGCTGCAAGCGCTAAAAACCCGCAGTGCGGCGCAAAGGCGAGAGCCGCATTTCGAAAAATACCACCACAATATGTGTAAACGTTAGGTTTCTTATGATGAGTGTGCGACGCGCTACGGCGAGAGCCGCATTTTGGAAACGAGCCAGGCTCCGCAGTTGCAAGCGCTGGAGGCCTTTGAAACGAATGCGCGCGGAGCTAGGGCGAGAGCCGAATTTCGAAAACGGCCGACCCCCCATTGTTGTAACAGATTTTGCTTTGGGGCGTCAGGACCGTAAATCCTGAGTAAGCCCCTGGCGAATCGCCCAGCCCGACTTGCGGACACGTCTCGTGGTGCGTTGGGGGGAGAGAGTTCGGGATTGAAAGGAGAAAAGGATGAGGAGGAAGGAAAGAGAAGGAGCAGGAGGAGAAGGGGAAGGAGGACAAGAAGGGGCGCATGTGTAGGGGCACGCCTGGGATCGGAACGGTAATAGTTCGGAGTCGCGAGTGTGGGCCGCGCGCGGAAAGCAGCGGGAGGTGTCGATGCAGCCGCCGATGGGGCAGCAGAGCTTTGGGGTGCTTGTTGCTACACGCCTGCCTTGCTCTCGTTGGTGACGACGGGGAAGAGACGAAGGAGGGGAGGAGGAGGGGGGGAAAGGGAGGAGGAGAAGGAGGAGGAGGTTTGGGCGGCCTCCCCTGCTCTTCTCTCTCTTTTTTGTTTTCTCTCTCTCTCTCCCCACAGCACCATCGTCATCGTCATCGCCGTCGTCGTCCTCATCATCGTCATCATTATCATCACCATCATCATCATCATCATCATCATCATCATCATCATCAGCATCATCGTCATACTCAGCCTCGTCATCCTCATCGTCATCATCACCGGTTCCCATCCTGCCCCTCTGTCATCATGATAACCCGCCTCAGTTGTTTTTGGCTCCCCCGACCCTCGCTCACTACCGTACGTCCGTCTCCCCCCCTTTCGCCCACACCCCGGCGCTCCTCGAAGGGAGAGTAAGGATTCGGGTTGCATTCCTTGACCTTTGTAGACGCAGCGAGAGAAACTGCAGGCCTAGACCTTGCAAGTTGCGTGAAGGAATCCAGTGATATGAGCCGACATTTCCTTGAGCAGATTGATCTGCTCATGCGCAGAAACGTGTTGTCCGTTCTCAAGCCTCAACACTCCTCAGCTCACCTCCGTTTACAACGATTGCTTCCGCTACAGTGGGGGAGTGCACGAAGAGCCCGCTTGTGTTCGCCAGGATGTTTGGAAGTCGTTCGGTCCAAAATGATTTTCAAGTGGAACCCCAGGGCTCCCAAATCTCCATTCCATTAAAATCTTTCGCAGTCGGGGTACGGAGTCCTTGAGGAGAGCTCGTGCTGCCGAAGTCTTCCCTGTCGCCCCCTCCTTGTTGCCCCTCCCCTCCCGCCCACTACCGTCTCTTCTCCCACATCATATCCTCTCCCCTCCTTTTTACTTTCTTCCCTCCATCCGTCTACCCTTCGGAGAGGGAAGAGGGATGAGGGAGGAGGGAATACGGAGGAGGATGGAGGAGGCTGAAGATGGCCCCATTTTCCCATTCCGACACACCCACCCTCTTCCCCCCTCTCCCGTCGCTGTTTCAGAACAGTTGCCCACCCCCCCCGCAGAAGCCCCTTGCCCCCAGAACATGTTATCCTCCCGACGTTTTTCCCCTCCTCCTTCGTCATCCTTCTCTTCCTCGTTTTCCGCCTACCCGAACGGGAGTAGTGCACCTTTTCTGTTTTTTTTGTCCATGCTTGGTTTCCTTGTGGCTGTTTGGCGCAAGGCTAGCCCCCCGTGTCCGCATGACACTCTTTCGACACCACGTTCACCCGTTTGACTCTCAGATAGAGTATTTTTGTTTACAGGATTCATATCTTACACCCCATTGTCTAGGTGGTAGCGGAGCTTCGGCTCTGCGACCCACTGCCGCCATGGCCCGCGTTGTTTTTTCTCGTCCTCGCTGCGCCTCGACGGCATCAGCTTTCCCAACCTCACCGTTTTCGACATGTTCAACGTGTTCGCCGTCTTTGACACCCTGGTTCATCACCAATGTGTTCACCGCTTTCAGGATCGGCGGACGATGTCGTGCACCCCCATATTGATTTCAAGCTGGACAATGTTCAATCACTACAAGTACGGCACCCCGCCGCCTCTCGATGCTCTCTGTCCCAGGTTCGCCCTGACTATGTTTGAGCAGTTCGCGGATCGTACGGCCACAGTTCCCTCACAAATGGAAATACCCACAAGTGGGGCCTCACCTGCGAGTGATAAACAGTTAACCGATACAGCATACGCATCAGCGGCGCCAGCCAAGGGTCCCGAGCTCTTCGCGACTATGTTACGAGAGCCTGGAAAGAACAGCCGGAGAAAGGCTGGAAATCCGTGGAGGGTCTGGCGACTATGGTGTCAGCATTCCAAGGGACAGCGAAATAGACCTGGGACGATCTGTCTTCGATATTTGAGAGCATGACCTGTCGCCACACCCATTTTTTCCCCTCATTCTGGCAGGACGAGATCCCAACGCCACTCATCCTGACGATCCTGCAGTTGGGGGTGTTCAGCACAACGACGATGCGACGCACGAAGAGCATTCGCATCACTATGTTCTGGGATGACCCGAGTTCCGAGAGCACCACAACGACGCGACGGAAGATCACACCTAATACGCTGGCGAGAAGAAACACATCCGGGGCAGGTACTTATGTCACGCGATGATGTATATAGTGACGGGTTCCCCTCGGAATGTGTATCCCATGCAAACAGGTATGACACAGACGCTTGCACGTCGCGAACTATGGTCTCGAATGCGACGTAGCAAACCGTGCAAGTGAGTGAGTTGTTTCCGCGAACTGCGCTCGTGGAGCTGCAGGCGACATGAAAGCTTGAAGCCTGCTCCATCCTAACTGTAAATACCAATACCTGTATCGAATGCTGCGTTGGTTGGCACATGGTTTGCTTGCGCTGACCGACGAGACACAACATACTCGATTGAGCACCACATTCAAACGGTAGCACCGCAATATCTCTGCCTTTTTTCCGTGCCCGGTTTCCTTGTGGCTGTTTGCTTCCAGGCTTGCCGCCCGCACCTGTCTGACACTCGCTTCACACGTCTTTCATCGATTGACGATCCAATGAATTATTTTTCTGTTAATCCGATTTGCTTTTGGCGTTCCATTTTCCAGTCTCCTCCTCCTCCTCCTCTTCCTCACTTCCTCCTCCCTTTACGTTTCCTTTTCCTCTTCGCAGCGCGTCTCCTTGGCGTGGTTGAGTCTTCTGTCTGCGGGGCAGGAAGGAGGCGGACTGTGGTTCTCCACCCGGGTGCCGAAAAGAGCTCTCCGGACGGGCGCACCTTTTTTCGTGGCGCGTTTGGGGCCTTCGGCTGGCACGCCCAGCCCAGGTGGCCACGCACCTCAAAGCCAGGAGCGCGCCAAGCTTTGGACAAGGGGAAGGAAGGAGCGGGAGGAGGACGAGGAGGAGAGAGAGAGAGAGGGAGGTTCGGGCATTCACCTTTCTCATCCTCATTCGGTCCTTTTACCATTATCGTCCTCTTCCTTGTCCTCCTTCTCCTCCTAGCATTCCTCATCCTCCCTCTCCACGTCCATACACGCATGGGCGGGCATGCTCCCCCTTCGATTGCATCAGTAGCTGCTTGGAGTGGTTCGCTGGTAGGAGTTCGCAAGGTGGATTGGGGACGAGCCGTGCTGGTGAACACGAGGCAGCAGGGGCGGCATGCCTGCCATGCTGCGAAAACGAGGTTGGTATTGGCCTCGACGTAAGACGTGCCACAACCCCGATCACAACGCATCTTGGTTAAGTGGGGAGAGCCCGGGAGAGAGAGAGAGAGAGAGAGAGAGAGAGAGACAGAGAGGAATCCTGATAGAATATGCGAACTTGTCGGCTTTGAGTACTGCTGTCCTCCGCGTGCGCCATGCAAGTAGTGCCATGTACGGGGTGGGTGTCACTGGCGGCAGCCGAAGCAGTTGCAGATGCACCACGGGTTGAATTTCTCGTGCGCCAGGTGGGCACACCAGCTTGCAATCAAGTTGTTGGAGTTGGGATGCCTGGTGGCGATTTCGGACTGGGGCGATCTGCTTAGAGGCATCTCAGTACAGAAAGCTTTTCCCCTTGGTTGCCACAGTCAATTCTTGCCTTCGAAATCAGGGACAGGAGGAGGAGGAGGACAGCGATACGTGGAACGCCAGACATTGATTTCACGTTCACGTTCAGGCAAATGATGATCAGAGGTATCTCTATCGCCAACATGTCCATATCAATGAGGCCGAATCGAGGGTGAAATCGGCACAGCAACGGGGTATTCAAGAGTTGGGCCACCACAAGGCAGGACTAGTGGTTGCAAGCACGACCTGTTGGCAAGGTCAGGAAGAGAGAGTTCGGCAATCTGCTTAGGGGAGTAAGCCTGCCATTGCCTCCCTCCTGGGCACTACCCACCGCCATTATCATAGACCGCTTCGCGAGGGACACGACTGGACAAACACTGCATGCAGTCAATTCGGCGAGCGGCAGAATTCGAAACATGTGGGCGGCGAGGCTGGAGTTGGCAACGTGCGTCCCTCAGGCTTGCTCCTCTTCCAAACTCTTCCAAATGATTGCACTCCTCCCCATCTCCTGCTGCTGTTTCTCCTGGACATCCTCATCCGCGTACTCTTCCTCTTCCCCCTCATCATTATCATCATTATCATCAGAATCATCCTTCGTGGGGCCCTATGGGGCCCTTCCAGGCCGTGTTGGGACTGTCTTGGGCGCTGTTTGGAGCGTCTTTTGGTTGTCTTGCGAACGAGGAGCTCCCTTGGGCTGTCTTGTGAACGCGACCATTTGGAGCTGCTTTGGGGGTCCTTGAGTTTTCTGAGCAAGCAGCGGCCTCCAAGCGAACGGCGAGAACGCTAAGAGAACGGGCACGGAACTGCAACCTTCCGTGGAGTGGACCGTGCGGGCCACCCCTGCAGAGGAGGCATTCCATGAAAGAGTTCGATTGGCATCCTGGGCCGTATTGGAGCAGAGCCACAAAGTGGTGCTCCGGGACAGCGCTGCGAGCCCTGCAGACGGCAGTCAACGCGCAGTCGCGAGGACGGCCCCCAAAAAATATGGATTTGCACGACATCTGGTTTTCTCGGAAGCACGATGGCGCGCCGTATCTTGCCAGCGCCCAGCACCCCGTCGGGGGTGCAGGGCTCCCGCATGCCAGATTTAGCTTTCGACCTCGTGTTCGTTTGCTTTAGGGCTGTCTTGTGGAGGCGTCGTGGGGCCTTCCAAGGCCATCTTGGGCCCTTCTGGGCCGTCTTGGAGTTCAGTCATGTCGGCCGTCTGGAGGTCTTTGCGAGCCATTACTTGAAGCACAGCATTTCCGCTCCCGCAGATGGGGTCAGGAGTTCGCATGGGAATGCGAACGCGGCGCAAGCATCCCGTAATAAAAGCAGTCACTGTGGCGATTCACATTTTTTCTTCAGAGGGTCCAGGGTTAGCGTTGGACTTGGGCGGACATCGGCGTGCTTTGCGAACGCACGCGAATGGGCACTCCCGCTCTCCCAGTGGGAGTCGGGAGTTGGCGTTAGAGTTCCGACGGCTATCAGCGCACATTGACAAAAGACAGCCCAAGGCGTACATTGTCCAGGTACCGTATCTGAATTGGCGTTGGAATTCGGGCGGTGACCAACGTCCCTGGTAATCTTTCCAACGGTACGACCACATGAAAAAACGACCAGGAGCACGCACCCAGGCACATTTTAGCCCAGCAAACTCCAGGCTTAGTCATGCCCTGTCCAGATCGGTTCCAGACTATTGAGGCCCAGTCCAGCTCAGACCATCTCCGCCGCAACTCGGCCCAACTCGGCCCAGCTGGGCCATTCGCAGTCTGGCTTAGCTTCTCTCCGCCACCTGCAGCCCAGCTCATTCCCTTTCAGTTCTGCTCCGTACAGTTGGGTATGTTTGAGTCTAGGCTAAGCCAAGCTGGTCCAGCTCAGCGCGGATCAGTCCAGTCCACCAGTCCAATTCAAGCCAGGTCCCTCCAGCCCAGTACATCCCCTGCCTCTTCAGACCAGTCCAGTCCAGCTCAGTAAGTCTAAGCCAGCCCAGCCCCGTCTGGGTGCGATCCATATGAGTCCACCTCAACCCAGCTTCGTCAAGCTCAGCCTGGATCACCCCAGCTCAACCCAGTGCCCTTCAGCGCAGCCCAGCTCGGTCCATTCTGATCTAGCTCAACCAAGCCAAACCAAGCACAGCCTGGTTCATTCCATATCAGCCCAACCATCTCAATCCAGTTCTGCCCATACCATTCCAGCCGAGTCCGCATAAGTCAAGGATCACTCCATCTCAGCCCACTTCACCCCAGGTTAGTCCAGCTCGGCCCAGCTCAATGCAGACCAGCTCCGCCCAGCTCATGCCATATCAGCCCAGCTCGATCCGGTTCGGCCAGCTCATTCCATATCAGCCCAGCTCGATCCGGTTCGGCCCACACCATTCGAGATCGCTCCGTATCAGTCCAGCTCGGTCCAGCAGAGTGTGGCACGGTCCCGTTCCGAGCCTGCGAAAGCGCAGAAATACCGCTAGACGTGTTGTTTTGTGAACGCCCCGATGCAAAGATTCTGCATGTTTCATTTTGTGTTGTTCATGTTCGCAGCGAGCCGGGAGTTTACCGGAGTGTTTGCCTGGCTGCGGCATCAGTTGCTGAGTATTTGTACAGTTGGAGGTTGTCGCTGCCATTCCAGAACCAGACGGGCTCCCTGATAGGGGCTCATGTGGAGTTCTACAGTTGGCATGTGTTTCAACGCTGTGTGGTGCTGTCTTGAGGCCTCGTTGGGGGCCTCGTGCGCATGTACTCCGGATTCCACAATAAAGCGGTGGGGGTCACATTTGGGGGGGGGTCTGATTTGAGCTGTCTTGAGGGTTCGGGGGGGGTCTGGGCAAAGGGCCGCTCTTTCGTGGATGGTCTGGGGGGGTCTAAAACTTCTCGTCTGAGAGGGTTGTGACTCCCTCCCCTTCCGTACGAAATCTGGAGTAGCTGTTCTGGACCTTCTGGCTTGTCTCGGAGACGTCTGTGCCGTCGGCGGCCTCCCGTGGCCATCGTGTGCAGCCGTGGCGGCATGCTGGTAAAGCGTTGCCCAGGCTTGCGAAGCCCAGAACTCCCGTGGGGCGCGGGAGGCCGTAAGGTGTGATGCGTCGTGTCCTGAGGTTTTTGGGTGCTTCGTATGGGATGACTTGGCATCGCTCGGACGTGTGCATGTTTCCATCGGCGAGGACCATCGAGGAGCATCCTCGATCATGTGGCGGAAAAACCACGCACGAAACCGAAAAAAGCACAGGGAATGGACGTCCGAGCGGTGGCCAGATGAACTCTTCCGCGTCGTGTTGGTGATGGTGATGGCAACAACGACGACGACGACGATGGTGGTGGTGGTGGTGAGAATCACCATTGCGACGTTGATAAGGATTAGTAGAATGAGGACGATGACGATGATAGGATGTTTACGACGACGACGACGGCGACGAAAACGACGACACCGACGACGACGACAAGGATGATGATGATGACGGTGGTGATAATGATGATGATGATGATGATGATGATGATGATGATGATGATGATGATGGTGGTGGTGCTGGTGATGGTGGTGGTGGTGGCGATGATGGTGATGATGATGGTGATGATGGTGATAATGCTAACGATGATGATGATGATGATGCTGATGATGATGGTGGTGGTGATGACGATGACGATGGTGCTGCTTACGGTGATGATGATAGTGATGATGAACTTGATGTTGTCGATGGTGCTGATGAGAATGCTGAAGATGATAAGGATGGTGATGTTGATGGCGGTGTGATGATGGTGATGCTGGTGATGCGTTTGATGATGAGGAGGAGGATGTCGTTGATGATGATGATGATGATGATGATGATGCTGATGATCAGCAGCTTCAGCACCACCATGGTGCTGTTGTTGATGATGGTGATGATGATGATGATGATGATGATGATGATGAGGAGGAGGAGGAGGAGGAGGAGGAGGAGGAGGAGAAGGAGGAGGAGGAGGACGAGGGTTTAGACGGTCGAAGAGGATGTGGATATGATGAGGAGGAGTAGGGGGAAGAGGAAGGCCATCACATGTGACACGGGTCTTCTTGGGCGCATTCTTGGGGCCTTTCGGGGGCCTCTTGGGGCATTTTGAGGGTCTTCGTCCGTCTGGCGCTTTTTGAGCCCGCCCTGGGGACCTCTCTAGGCCGTCTTGGGGCTCCCTTGAGTCTTGGGCCCCCATTGGGCCGTCGTGTCCTCTCGGGCAATATTGCGGCCGCCTTGGTGGTCTCTTGGGCTACGTTGAACTCGCTTGGGCCGTCTTTGGGCCATCTTTGAGGCATCGTGGGCCGTCTTTAGGAGACGGACACCCGAAAAGGTGAGAATGCGAAAACTCTTCGAGAACCAAGTAGAAATCAAGTAGCATGGCCTCTTCGGACAGTGTTGGGGGTCTTCCTTGGGCCGGCCCTCCTGGGCCGTTTGGGGGGCATCTTGGGCCGTGTTGAGATCATCTGGGGCTGTCTTAGGACCATCATGGGCCGTCCTGGAAGCATCATGGGCCATGCTGGCGGCCCTGGTGGCCTGCCTGGGCCGTCTTGGAAGCCATCTGGGGCATCCTGGACGCCGTGGAGAGCTCCAGGGAGGAGCCGGGGCGCCCAGGGAACCCTAGAGAGCGTGCGGTGCACGCGGGTGGATGCTGGCAGCGAGGGGGGGGGGGGCTTCGGAAGGTTACAGAACCCTACCAGACAGCACTTGGAGTTCTACCACCACGCCTCCGCTTGCCAGGTGGCACTGTGGGGGGGTTCCTCCCTCCCCGCTCATCCCCCCATAGCGGATCGTGTTGTTGGTGCCCGAGGTGCATGTCCGAGCCCCGTTGCATAGATTGATCGCGCAGCGCGGAGCATATTGGAGAGAGCACACGCAGACGGCCAGGAAGGGGGCCAAGGAGGCAGGGGGCGCCGGGTGGAGTCAAGCATGGCTTCTGGGAAGGGCAAGAGCAGCAGGAGGCGCAGGAGGGTGACGGGACAAGTGCGCACCTGAAGAATTAGAAGGAGAAGGCGACAGAAGAGCGAGGGACAGGCAAGGGAAGCGCAGGATAAAGAGGATAACGAGGAGGGAGTGGGGAAGAAGGGGTGAAGAGCAAGAGGAGCAGCAGCAGAGGAGCACGAGGATTTGGGAGGAGAGGAAGAAGGGGGGTACGAATAACAGATGGACCGCCAGAAGAAGACGATTGAAAGGAGGGGCGTTGCGCATTGACGCATTGACTGAGGTCACAAGCTCAAGGATTTGGCTACTAGCGACCTTACTCATTTGGTCGCTGATTTGGGCAGTTCGTTGAGACAGCCGAGACCACGGCCAAGAGGTCCGTCAGGTCGGATTTGCAGGGGAGGGCCGAAGAGATGGGATCAGACTCGGAGGGGTTAGGGAGAAGGGGAGGCAGAGGACCAGGAAGAGGAGGGGAGAGGAGAAGAAAGGAGAGGAGATTAGAGGAGAGGAGAGGAGAGGAGAGGAGAGGAGCGGAAAGGCAGGAGGAGGAGGAGGTGTGTAGGTTTCGGTTGCGGTGTTCCGCTAAACTGTTAGAAAACTCGCAACCACCAGAAGAGTACAAGCCGGAGAGGGATGGGAAGGAGGAAGACGGAAGGGAGGCGGGGGAGGGGGGGATACGCGACGGGGGGGCAAGGATTGGAACGAGGCCTGGGAGGATGACCGTGGACAGGGGCGGGGATGGGAAGCGCGAAGGCGAGGCAAAGGAGAAGGGGGAGAAGAGCAGGAGCGGGAAGGGGATGAGGAGGAAGCAGAGGCCCGAGGGCCCACGCGCAACTGGGCCGCGCGTGCTGCGCGACAGGCCGCTGCGCGCTGGATCGGGGCGGCTTGACATGAGCCTGAGGCCGGGCTCCCTGGTATCACCCCCGAGCAGGCACTGATTTTCCAGCCATGTCTCCTCAGCACCTGTCCCTTCTCGCGGCTTCTCTCTCTATAAATGTATACATATATGTATATGTATCGTTGACACTGTCTCTCTCTCTCTCTCTCTCCCCTTCCCTCTCTCATTACTTATTATGGTATCTCTCTCTCTCTATTTCTCTTTCTGTCTCGCTCGCTCGCTCGCTATCTCCCTCTCTCTCTCTCTCTCTCCCTCCTTCTCAGTCTTTCCATGGATTGATATATCCCTCCTTGTTGGTTCTCTGCCTCTCTCTCTCTCTCTCTCTCCCTGTACAGATATATCTTCCTCTTCCTATATGTTCACAAGCCTGGTAAAAGGAAAAACGACAAAAACAAAACGAATAAAAAATCTTGCGATGTACCCAACCTTTGCGCAATGCGGGGCATACGTACATCAGGATTGCTACAACGGGGGCGACGACGTAACATGGACGCATGTGATTTCGCGAGCAGAAATCTGAAGGTTCGCAGGCCCCCGATCAAGATATAAGGGCTACGTAATAACAAATCACTCCCCTTGGCTGTGCCATGCGCCCGTTGCAACCAACGTATCCCACAGCAGCTCTCCAGAGCCCCCGAGGGAGGGCGATGTCTCGCTCAGGTCCCCGCGGTGCCTCCGCTGGACCCACCAGCAGCCCTCGAAAGTGGCGACAGTGTCGCAGATCGCAGCTCCCCCTGGGGCGGCGAGATCTCCCTCAGGTCCCTGCGCTGCCTCACTCCGCAGGATCCACCAGCAGCCTTCGAAAGTGGCGACAGCGTCGCAGATCGCAGCCCCCCCCCCCCCAGGGACGGCGAGCTCTCGCTCAGGTCTCCGCGGTGCCTCACTCCGCTGGACCCACCAGCAGCCTTCGAAAGCGGCGACAGCGTCGCAGATCGCCGCCCTCCCAGGGACGGCGAGGTTCGCTCGGGTCCCCGCGGTGCCTCACTCCGCTGGACCCACCAGCAGCCTTCGACAGTGGCGACAGTGTCGCAGATCGCAGCACCCCAGGGACGGCGAGGTCTTCGTCAGGTCCCCGCGGTGCCTCACTCCGCACGACCCACCAGCAGCCCTCGCAAGTGGCGACAGTGTCGCAGATCGCAGCCCCCCTTCGGACGGCGAGGTTTCGTTCAGGTCCCCGCGGTGCCCCACTCCGCTGGACCCACCAGCAGCCCTCGAAAGTGGCGACAGCGTCGCAGATCGCAGCACCCCAGGGACGGGGAGGTCTCGTTCAGGTCCCCGCGGTGCCTCACTCCGCACGACCCACCAGCAGCCCTCGAAAGTGGCGACAGCGTCGCAGATCGCAGCCCCCCAGGGACGGCGAGGTCTCGTTCAGGTTCCCGCGGTGCCCCACTCCGCTGGACCCACCAGCAGCCCTCGAAAGTGGCGACAGCGTCGCAGATCGCAGCCCCCCATGGACGGGGAGGTCTCGTTCAGGTCCCCGCGGTGCCTCACTCCGCAGGACACACCAGCAGCCCTCGAAAGTGGCGACAGTGTCGCAGATCACAGCCCCCCTTCGGACGGCGAGGTCTCGCTCAGGTCCCCGCGGTGCCTCGCCCCACTGGGCCCACCAGCAGCCCTCGAAAGTGGCGATAGTGTCGCAGATCGCAGCCCCCCAGTGCGGGCGATGTCTCGCTCAGGTCCCCGCGGTGCCCCACTCCGCTGGACCCACCAGCAGCTCTCGAAAGTGGCGACAGTGTCACATAATGCAGCCCCTTGGCAAGATGCACACACACACAAGAGGTACCGCAGCCAGGATGCACACACACACACACACACACCCTCACGAGGTACGCACACGACAAGAGGAGACAAGAGGAAAGCGAGAGGCGAGAGGCGGGAGGAGGAGGACTGGAGACCGCAGTGCTTTTTTGCAAACGAATACCCAACCAAGGAGGGTTTGGGGGAGAAGAAAAAAACAACACAGAAAACAAAACAAACCAAACCAAAAAAACAAAAAAAAAAAAAAAAACAAAAAATGACCCCCAGATTCGTATCCCCGAAGGGGGGGAAAGGTCTTTATGTAGCCTGTTGGGCTTTCCGTGGCCCGTTGGGGCTTTCTGAGGCCCCATTGAAGTTGTGTGTGGCGTTGGTGGCCCTGGTGGGTTTTTTTGTGGCCCAGCCGCCGCTTATGAACACCATACCCCAGACACCGTACGACGCACTTCAGCTCCAACCTCAGAGACAAAGACATGACACGCACTTAAACGTTTGAGACACAACCACGATACGCACTTCAACCTCAGAGACACGGACACGACACGCACTTAAACCTTGGAGACACAGGCACGACACGCACTTAAGCCTCAGAGACACAGACAATACGCACACTTAAGCCTCAGAGACACAGACACGACACGCACTGAAACCTTAGAGACAGGATGAGGATGAGGATGAGAATGAGGATGGTGATGATGGTGATGATGATGATGAGAATGATGATACCGTTGATGATGACGATCATGATGAGGATGATGAGGATGTTCATGATGACCAACATCATGGTGATCATGATGATGATAATGATGATGAGTCTTTGTATGATGATGATGATGCCGACGCCTGCAACAACTATGACGACAAAGATTATGATGAAGGGACAAAAAGGACTATGATTGAGGCGGGCGTGGAAGGATGAGGAACATGATGTTGATGACGACGAGGATGAGGATGAGACTGAGGATATTGATGTCGATGACCATGACGACGACGATGATGATGATGATAATGATGGTGGTGGTGATGATGATAATGATGGTGGTGGTGATGTTGATGTTGATGATGATGTTGATGATGATGCTGATGATGATGATGATGTGGATGATGATGATGATGATGAT
>CAUYUJ010014676.1:346910-361910 GCA_963575745.1 Prorocentrum cordatum
ACCATGAGGCTCTCAAGAGAGACATTTTGGGGAGGCCAAACGGCAATTTTAGCTGAGACGTCCCACCAAAATCGGCGCGAACGGGCTCGTGAGATCAGCCAGGGTGGCTCCCCCTTGGGGCTCCCAAATGATGCCCCTGGCAGCGTTTTGTGACCATGAAGCTCTCAAGAGAGACATGTTGGGGAGGCCAAACGGCAATTTTAGCTGAGACGTCCCACCAAAATCGGCGCGAACGGGCTCGTGATATCAGCCAGGGTGGGACCCCTTTGGGGTTCCCAAATGATGCCCCTGGCAGCGTTTTGTGATCATGAGAGAGTGTGCGTGTGAGTGAATGTGACTGTGAGTGAGTCTGAGTGAAAGCGAGTCTCATCTTATCTTATCGAGTCCTATCTTATATTACTTTTATTACCTTCTATCTTATCTTATCTTGAAATCTCTTATCTTATCTTAGCTTATCTTATATCAACTCATATTATCGCATCATATCTTGTCTTATCTTATTACTCCATAGGCTGTATTATCTTATATATTATCATACATTGTCATATATCTTATCTTACATTATCATATATTGTGCTATCTTATCTTATATTGTAGTATATTATCTTGTCTTGTCTTATCTGGTGATTATCATTGAAAGGAGGGAGGCGCGAGCGGGAGGAAGGAGGAGCAGTGGGAGGCGTCAGAGTAATAACAAGAACCCCAATCCTTAGGATATGGGGAAAAAGTGTAGACACACCCATACATAAGGCACATGTAGCATTACATTAGCATGCGCATCTCTCCTGGGGAGTAGAGATCAGCGGCGATCGCTGGTGCCACGGCCCAGTCGTGAGTGGCCAGACACCCTCATCAGTTTGAAAACCAGGTTCACGTACAGCGCAGATCGCGATTTCAGTGCACCACCCCCCCCACCCAACAAGAAAACGTGTATGGTCAACATGTGTGTTCAAGATGTTCGAAAACACCATGGCATTTAATAGTACCGCATATAATCTTGCAAGGCCCCCGTTGGCTGTTCATTGGTACACCTATGTTTGTCCAATGCTGGTATCCCCTTTGTTGTGTTCATGACCCCCCAGAAGCGTGCACTTCAGCAGTTTATCGGATCGTAGGCCGTGGCAACCCCATCGGTGACCCACCGCTTCTTTTTTCAAGGTGTGGAAGCAGCACCTGCGCCAAACTCATTGCAGTGTGTGGCAACACTCTAAGCGCTCGATTGCGCCCTCCCCTTCGGGATACACCCAAAATTTCGTCGTATCCTTGGAATTCATCGGGTGACCCATCATACGAGATCTTCACCATCCACTGCACGGGTACTCAAGGGGTCCACGAGGGCCTCGTAGGGCGTGTTCGTATACATCCGGCGAGCCTCGCCCTACGAACCTGCAACATCATATCTCCGTTGGCATACATGCACACAACTTCTCAGGGTTGCAAATATCGTTATCACGATGTGGTCTACCCGCTTTGGTAGTTCCTTGGTGCCAAGGGTACGTTTCACCATTGTGTCTGCTCGCAAGTTGTGGCAACCCCATCGTTGCCCCCCGCTGCATCCCAACTGCAATCGAGAGGTTTGGAGACGCCATCTGCGCCGAACTCATCACAAGGTGTGTCAACCCCACCTGCGCTCGACTGCACCCCCGCTACTGCACCTCGGCCTGACAGCGTCCTTCCAGATCGTCCCGCAATGGTGCCCCTATGGGGGCGCGGCAGGGATGGAGAGCCCCATTGAGTCTGGAATCGGGCCCAGGGTTTGGGAAGAGGTGACGGTTCAGAAGATAAGAGAAGGAGCAGTAGCAGGGAGTAGGACGCGAGGAGGGAGAGCAGAAGGATCATAAATTGGGACTTGAATAGACAGAGTGGGGGGCCGGCTGCTCATCTAGTCCTTCGGATTGCGCAACTGGCACACCTGAATTTGTCCATGGATAGCGGTTATGTTGCCTAGCCATTGGCACTCTCTCCGCGCCAAGTCTGTGACGTTCTTGGGCCGACAAGAGGAGGAAGGAGGAAGAGGAGGAGGAGGCGGAGACAGAGGAGGTGGAGTGAGGAGAAAGAGCATCATCCTCCCCTTCTTCCTTTTGCGGCACCAGTGTCTGCCAGACGCTGCCCTCGAGAGGCCAGCGTAGGACGCGATGGCCGTTCCAGCGTGTTTTCGGAGGGGGCGCTCATGCACCACCACCCGCGATCTTGATCTGGTTCGCGGGAGGCCGAGGAGTAGAAGAAGAATGACGACGACAACAACGACGAGAATTGAAGGAGGAGGCGGTGGACCAACAGGAGGAGGAGCAGCAGGGAGGGAGGGACAGGAAGAAGCAGGGTGAGGGCAAGGAGGAGGAGGTGGATGACGACGACAAAGAGAAGGAGAAGGAGGAGAAGGGAGGAGGGGGGAGGAGCGAGAGGAACCCTCCAGTCGAGCTCGTGGAGGGGAGGGGAAACGAAGATCAAGAGGGAAGCGGAGCAAGAGGAGGAGAGAGAGGGGGGAAGCGGGAGGGGAGTGAGAAAGAGGCGAGCCAGACCAGGAGAGCACGCTCCTTGTTCCATTGGTGGTGCATGTGAGCGTCGTCATCGGCTTGTTTCCTAGTGGCCCGACTGGGGTCCCTCGCCTGCCTGGGGAGCTCGTGAGGTGGCGCATCCCAGGGTGGTATCACGCCGCACGCCATAGGGAAAATAGTGTTTCCCCCTCCTCACCCTCCTCCTCGTCCTCTGCCTCCCTCCCCTTCCCTAGCAATTCGGCCATCCTCGTCGCACCACCAGACGTGTCAGTAGGACGGTAGGGGCGTTTCACCCGAGACCGCCCAAACTGCTGACCTTGACGCGCGAGATCCCCAACAGCTGCACGGATGGAAGGCGGCTCTTTCTTTCAACATGGCTTTCGCCGTAGCGCCGCGCACGTTCGTTCCCAAAGTGCAGAACAAGTACACGGATGGCGGACGAGTTGTTCTCAAGGTGCGGTTCTCGCTTTCGCGCCGCGAGCATTCGTTCAGAGGTTGCTAGAGGTGTGCGAACGTGACGCGGGTTGACGTGGGGTGATGTTCGATCTGTGACTACGGCTTCAGTGCCGGCGCATTCGTCTGTCAAGTCTTTGAGCACATGCAGTGATAGAGAACGGTCTCTTTCAAATAGCGCTATCGCTTCAGCTGTGCAACCCGAAGCTGACGATCGTGCAACACTTACACGGACAGCAGAAGGCGGCTTCTTTTCAGAATGCGGTTGTCGAGTGAGCCGCCCCCACATGCACGACCCGAAAATTGAACTGTGCACCAGATTTAAGTCGGGCCTGTCCCTCTACAAGGGGAATATGTTAAAATAGTAAAAGATTGTCTGGTCATTATGTTTGAATATGTTGGGGCATTGATTGAATATGTTTTGACTCTTTTTTAATTTTCATCCAAAATCCTCCTGTAGAGGGACAGGCCCAACCTCATACCAGATACCTGTTTGTTTCCGGCGGCGCTGGACACGGTCCGACTCGGGCGAGATTCGGGGGTGCGCGCTGAGGCGGATTGCCCCCGACGTTGCGCCCGAGGCAGAAGAAAGCGGAGGAGGGAGGAGGCTGCCGCAGAGGGCAGATGGGAGGAGGAGGAGGAGGAGGAGGAGGAGGAGGAGGAGAATGGGGAGTCGGAAGCTGAGGAGGAGAAGGAGGAGGAGGGGTGAGGGGGAGGAGGAGAGGAGGAGGAGGAGGAGGAGAAAAGAGGATGAGGGGGTGAGGAGGAGGGAGGGAGTAAGGAGGAGGGAGTGAGAAGGGGGTGAGGGGGGAGGAGGGAGGGGGAGGTAGGAGGAGGATGGAGGAGGAGAGGAGGAGGAGCAGGAGGGGAGGAGTAGGAAGAGGAGAGGAGGAGGTAGGAGGAGAGGGAGGTAAAGGGAGGGAAAGTTGAGGACGGAGGAGGAGATGAGGAGGAGCAGTAGAGAGTTATGGTTGAACGCTTTATACTGAGTGATGTAGTAGTCGGAGGAGGAGGAAGAGGAGGAGGAGTCGGGCCCTGCGCGCTGGCGCCTGGCGCAGGCACCGGCCGCGGCCCCGGTGCACGCCAGCGCCCCGCGCGGCCAGCGAAAGGCCAGACTCAACGGCGAAGCGCCTTTTCGGGATCGAGGCGAGGACAAAGGGTGCCAGGCCTGACTTGGCCACCCTCCCAGTAAATCGGGCAGGTCCCTCTACAGGGGGAATTGTTCAAGAATAGTGAAAGAATAGTCGGGGGATGATTTTTTGACTATCTTTGATTATTTTTCAGCATTTTGGGGCTAGCTGTCAATTTTTCTCCAAAATCCGCCTGTAGGAGGACATGCCCGACCTAACCCTACCATGCCCAGCACCATCTTCACCGCAGTGCCGCTGGGGACGGAGCGGGGTTCCAGGTCGCCCACGGAGACAGTGCCAGGTCGAAGGCCGGCAGGGCCAGCAACACACCATGCCAGGGCCACCATCAAACGCCATTGACTGCTTGGCCCCCCCAGCGACGTGCAAGCGCGAAGCCAGCAAGCTGGTCACCGTGGGCCCCTCCTCCTCCTCGAATATCCTCGCGTCGGATGCCACAAGATTGTCGTTCTCTCGTTTTGTATTTACCATATGCTGAAAGCTGACCTGGCGCAGCGACACCGTGCTGCAGTGCCCACATATCACTACGAAATACGAGCCGCTGCTCTCGCCGCTATGCAGTGCTAGAGAAGTGGCAGTAGCTGGATCAACGTGGATTCAAGCTGCGTGCGCTCCTCCTCCTCCTCCTCCTCCTCCTCCTCCTCCTCATCCTCATCCCTCCTCTCCTCCTCCTCCTCCTCCTCCTCCTCCTCCTCCTCCTCCTCCTCCTCCTCCTCCTCCTCCTCCTCCTCCTCCTCCTGCCTCCTCCTCCCTCTCCCACCAGTGAGCGACGTTGCACCGGGGCGGCAGAGTGGAGTCCTAGATTGTCTGCATGCGGCGAGTTGGTGTCGAGCGCAGCGCCCAGCATCCTCACCCTCCCCTCAGTGCCAGCATCTGTGGAGCTGGGCCGCCGAGAACGACAGCGACATTGATGGGAGGCTGGTCTTTCTGAAAGGGGGATCTGTCTAGTCGCATCCGTGCTATCTGTGAAAAGGCACTGTGGTACGTCTTGTAGCTAGAAGGATAGACGGCGGCTCATGTTCAAAACGGAGCTCTCGCTTGAATGGCAAGCCCATGGGGCCTGCGTCTTTCATCGGAGTGCTTCCCCCAGAGAACTTACTGCCTTCAGAGAGCTGTGAGGGGAGGACTTGAGATGGGAGGGCATATTGTAGCATCGTTGCAGCTTTCTGGGTTCGTCTGGTCCTGATCCTCCTCTTCTTCCTCCTCCTTCTCCTTCTATTCCGTCCTCCTCATCCCCCGTCATTACCTCATCATCCATCTTCCTGCTTGCTCCTCATCCCTTCTCCTTGTTCCTCTCCTAACCTCTGGTCCTTGCCGGCAGCCGCGGCAGGCCAGGACGCCAGACGAGAGAGAGGGGAGGAGAGGACACAGCGGCAGGGCGGCTCGGGACATGCGCGCAACTATGCCGAAACCACCTAGGGCAGGAACACAAAGAGTTGATGGACCGTGGGTAGCGCAGCGAAAGTTGTATGGCTCGATTTTGCGACAGGTCCCGAAAGATATGCACTCGTCCCATTTGCGGTAGCACACCAGCAACGATGCATTAGCAGCGACGTGCAGTTTGATATTTGTTGTGGTCGTTGGCAAGGCGAGGCATGATGTTTTAGGAAATTGGCTTGTCAGAACGTAAACATTCAACAACGACGATACGGCGTTCATCGAGTAGATCGTTGGACATGGGGCTGATGCCATAGATGGCTGGGGGCTGCAGGTTGCTGGAACAGTAATGCACTGTCCGTGGGTAGGCTTCGGAGGAGTCGGAACAGAGAGGGAGAGACGGTAGGAGTGAAAGGGCAGAGGTTGACACAGAGAAGGGGAGAGAGGAGCCCGCAGGGAGAGAGCGAAAGCGATAAACTGTCGTGCCTTCAGGGAGTTGCAGTTTGAATTGTATGGCATGTGCCCCCCAGGGATTGCAGCCCGAGTCGCCCGCATCTGCGTTGTTTTAATGCTTGATAACGGCACTTGCTGGCATTAGCCTTGGTTTCTCACGAATGAACATGCTTGCATTGTGCGGAACACAGTGCGAGAGTTGAAGGCTTGTTCGGTAATGATACGAGAGCTGTATCATGTTGGCCATGTGGTGCGAATGGGGTATGCTCGCATTGTTCATGCCACTGCCTGTCAAGAAGGTGGCCGACGGTAGTGGCAACCACTTGCTGGTATCCATTCAGTAATGAAATAATATACGGTAACGGCGCAGGTGAATGCAAAGTATGGCTCGCGCAGTCAGTCATGCGTGATGAGGTTGGGGTTCCGTTGGCATTCGACGAGAACATTGATGTTCAAACGCACGTGGACTGTCATGCCTGCGTTGCGCCGACGAACTTGATCAGTCGAGGGCGTGTCATTTACGCCGTAAGATTGTTTGCCTTTGCCGCGGGCACAGATCCCGAATATTACCCACCACAGGCGTTCCACATGTCCAAGAAAGAGTTGGCGCCGCAAACAGGCTTCCACCCAATCGCTCTGGCACGCACTGATCCTCACCGTCAACAACGCTTCGAGGCCCAGTTTCCGTTGCGCACAGTCCGGCGCCTTGACATTGTCGTGTAACTCCGAGGTATTTGTTCGACTCATGAACGTGACGATTATTTCACAGATCAGGAAAGAGTTGACCCGCCCGCCTCTTCGAATCGAAGCCGTAGTCCGGTTGGAGTATATATTGAGTTGTTATTGCAATGTTGTTTTATGAGAAAGATGTATCATTGTCGCCCTGATTGTTTGGGTTTCTTGTGGCTTCCGAGGCGCGACGAACAGCGCAAGGGCGAGCAGCGACGGACGACGATCGAACAAAGGAGGCCCGATAAGGCCTTCGGCCGATCCCAGCCTCTAGGATGCCTCTTGGGGTCGCTTGGGATGCTTCTTGGGAGCCTTTTGGGATTTGTGGACGGCCCCTTGGAGTTCTCGTGGAGGCATCTTTGGGCGTTTCTAGAGAGCTTTTGGACAGTCTTCAGAGGAAAAGTTCCCAAGTCCCTTTCCCAACTGGGAGCCTTCTGGGGGTTTGTTGAGCCGTCTTGTGGCGCTCGTGGGGTTCGCTGGGGCTGTTTGGGGGCGATCTCGGGGGCCTATTGGGCCAAGTCGTTGGCCATGAAGCTCGAAGACGCGAACACCTCACAATATTTCGAAAGCGTGCAGAAAATGAGCGCGCTTAGCGTCTTGGGGGTCCTCCTGGGGCCTCCTGGGCAGACTCGGGGCCGCCCTTTTGGCTTTGCTTGGGACCCTTTTGGCGCCCTGTTGGGCCGTCTTGGGGCTCTCCGACTCCGAGAAAACTAAAGCGGTGCATCCTGGGAAATCTGGCAGTTGTGGTTGGGGTCCTGCGCCCCTTGGTATATACAAGAATGACCGCGTTATGTGGACGTTGGGAAGGGTGGGAATGCGGAGGGGGTCTTACAGGTTGGGAGCCCCCCCCCTGACTTGAAACAGGTGGGAGGTTCGAACCAGAAAGGTGGGGTCTGGAATTGGGTAAATGGGCCCCCCCCCTGAATTGCAGGGGGGGTTCGAACCGAGGAGGACCTTTCCCCCTTCCATCCCCAATTGCAACCGACAACGGCGAGCGCCACCGCCAGCGCCAGACTGTCGGGCAACGACAACGACGAACAGTGGGACCTTAGTAGGATGCGATTAGGCCGGATCGAGCCCTAGTAGGATTCTGTTAGAGTTGGATCAAGTCTTAGCAGGATTCAGTTTTATTTGGATTTGGCGATAGTTCGATACTATTTGAGATGGATCAATCCGTAATAGGATCCAAGTACATCTGGAACCAGATATAATGGGAGCCACTTTGACTTGGATCGAGTTCGGCTAGGATGTTATTAAAGTTGGACCCAGCTCTAGCAGGACTAGATGTGAGATGGGTCGAGCCCTAGTAAGATCCAAGTACTGTTGGACCCACCTATAGTAGGATTCTAGAATAGTTGGGCCGAGCCCGACTAGGGTGATATTAAGGGTAGGCCCAGCTGTAATAGAATTCAGGATTCTACTAGAGCTTGTTCGAGCACTAACAGGATTCGCGTAAGGAGAGAAGGGGGGGCCGTTCGAAGCCCCCCATCCACCTTAGACACCGAGGCGGAGGGGCCCGGTTAGACAGGCCCGTGTTCAAAGGGGGCGGGAGAATAAAGCCGATTCCAACAATTTTAGACCGTTTACAAACCACGTCGGACCGAGTACAACCATTGGAAACAGACAGACTGATCGCAACGAGAAGGGTTCCTATTGAAATCATACAAGGCGAACGCCGGATTACAACCCGGGAAGCTTGCTTCAGCTTCTCAGCGTTTGGAGGACTCTTGAGGGACTCTTGAGGATTCTTCCTGAGCGAATATCTTGGCGAACTGCACGATTCCTGAAGGACTCCTGAGAATCCTGAAAGTTTCACTAGGCGATTCCTTCCGGAATTTTGAGGATTTATGAAGGATCCTTGAAAAGTGTCTGAGGACTCCCGAAAATTATTCTTGTGGGTTCCTCCCGCATGATGAAGGATTCTTGGAAGATCCCTTTAATTTTCTGAAAGATTTCTAGGGTTCCTTAAGGACTTCTGAAGATTTCTGCCGGATTCTTGAAGATTCCTGGAGGATTCTTCGGGATTCTTATATGATTCTCTCGGACTCGGGAGAGATTCTCGAAGATCCTTCAATGAGTATCGAGATTCCTGAAGGATTCCAACCAGATTTGGAGAGAATTCCCACAGGATGTTTGCAAGGCTTCTTGACAGATCCCCGTCGGATTCCTGAGGCATTACTGAAAAAATTAAAAGAATGCTGGAGAGATTCCTGAGGGACTCGTGCGGGTGCCTGAGAGATTCTGGAGGGATTCCAAAGGAATTCTTGCGGATTCCTGAGGAGTCCAGAAGGATTCCTGATGGACTCTCGCAGAGCCGTGAGGACTCCTGGAAAAAAGTCTCTGGGAATCCCATGGAGGATTTCTGAAACGGTCCTGACTCGGCGACTCGGGGCCCTCTGGACTCATGGGAGGGTTTTGGAGGTCGCTTTGGAGGGGCACAGCGTCCACAGGAGGCGCAGGAAACACATCAGAACTCACGGGAGCCAGCCCAGAAAACTCTGGTAAGATTTGGGACACGCCTGGTCCGGGACCTTAAAGACTTAGAATGCTCGCTGCAGAAGCAGCCCAGCGGCTAACTTCTCAGTACTGCATGAGCCTTGAGGCACTCCACTTCGTGCCAGAGGCACGGTGGCGGATTTGTGGCACCAATATGGGCAGTAGGACAACCAAGACTGTCACAAAAAGTCCCTTCGCGGCCCCTCGGCTCCGGGGGCCCCCCCAGTACGCGGCCCGCAAGAGTGGGCCGCTGCTCCCGTGGCCGTTGGAGCCGCGAGATCCGCTGGACGGGTCGGAGGGGCGCTGGGAGCGGCGGTCCTCGCGGGCGAAGGTTTCGCCGACGTGGCCCTCTGCGGCATGGCTGGCACGGGCCCTCGTCCAGTGCGCTCCGGCCAGGGTGCCCCAGGGCGCGCGCAAATCGCTCAGGGCAAGCCCCCCTGCGTCTGGAGGGTTTATCCGAAGGGTTTAGGCGACCCGTCCTCCGCCTCCTCTTCCTTCTCATCCTCCTCCTCTTCCTCCTCCTCCTCCTCCACCTCCTCCTTCATCTCCTCCTCCTCCTCCTCCTCCTCCTCCTCCTCCTCCTCCACCTCCGCCTCCTCCTCCATCTCCTCCTCTCCTCCTCCTCCTCCTCCTCCTCCTCCTCCTCCTCCTCCTCCTCCTCTCCTCCTCCTCCTCCTCCTCCTCCTCCTCCTCCTCCTCCTCCTCCTCCTCCTCCCTCCTCTCCTCCTCTCCTCCTCCTCCTCCCCCCTCCTCCTCCTCCTCGCTCCTCCCCCCCCCCGCCCCCCCTCCTCCTCCTCCTCCTCCTCCTCATTCTCCTTCTCCTCTTCCTCCTGCTCCTCCTCCTCCTCCTCCTCCTCCTCCTCCTCCTCCTCCTCCTCCTCCTCCTCCTCCTCCTCCTCCTCCTCCTCCTCCTCGGGTCGCCTACGGCCCCGAGGGAAACCGTGCGCCTGCGTCCTCCCGTGGGCCCCCGGGGCCGCACACCTGGGGAGGAGAGGCGGAGGGCACCGAGCCCCGGCGGGCGCGCACGGCTCTGGGAGGGGGGGGCGGCTATTGTCGGGGCGCCCCGTCCGCGCTCGTGTCTCGGGAGAGGCCCCTCCCCCATGAGCCAGTTCGGCGCGCTGGGGTGGCGCCCTTTCGCGTTCTCCGTCGCAGCCGCTCGTTTTCCTCGTCCTGCTGCCCCGAAGGGTTTGGCCCGACGCACCAAGTCCTGATTTGAGCTCAGAAGGGGGGGGGGGACATGGAGGAGCGAGAAGAGGAGGAAGAGGGGTTTGAGGAGGGGGAGGGCAAGAAGAAGGTGGAGGAGGAGAAGGAGAAGGAGCAGAAGCAGAGGAGGAAGAGCAGCAACGGCAGGGGAAAGGAGGACGAGGTGAAAGGGGAGGAGCAGCAGGAAAAGGAGGAGGAGGAGGAGGGCCAGAGTAAAACCAGGATGCACCAACGATGCTGCAAGACACCCTCCCACCCCGGGTCCCCTTCTCATGGGTTCCTGGAAGTCTTCTTTCCCATTGCGGGAAAAAGTGCAACCCTGGAATGACGAGGGCCCGGCGGACCTGCCACTCAGGCGAGGCCCCGTTCTGAAAGGGATCCGCCCTCCCAGCCGAGCGGAACGCAAAGAGGCAGGACGAGCAAGCCCACAGAGGAGTCCAGCGATAGCCCCGCTTCGAAGAGGAGGTGCTCGCCATCCGTGCAAGCAGTGCACAAGTCTGAAGCTCTGGCCAACAGAGGCCCGACAGTCTCCATCGAGAGCCCCGTGCTGAGAAGGAGCCACCCTCCACACGATGACTTGCTGCGCCAGTTGGAACGTCGGGTCGTAGAATTCGATGGAGCATCCAGCGAGGGCCCCGTTGTGTAAACGAACTGGCCTGCAGGCTTGAAATTGCTGCAAGCGCTAAAAACCCGCAGTGCGGCGCAAAGGCGAGAGCCGCATTTCGAAAAATACCACCACAATATGTGTAAACGTTAGGTTTCTTATGATGAGTGTGCGACGCGCTACGGCGAGAGCCGCATTTTGGAAACGAGCCAGGCTCCGCAGTTGCAAGCGCTGGAGGCCTTTGAAACGAATGCGCGCGGAGCTAGGGCGAGAGCCGAATTTCGAAAACGGCCGACCCCCCATTGTTGTAACAGATTTTGCTTTGGGGCGTCAGGACCGTAAATCCTGAGTAAGCCCCTGGCGAATCGCCCAGCCCGACTTGCGGACACGTCTCGTGGTGCGTTGGGGGGAGAGAGTTCGGGATTGAAAGGAGAAAAGGATGAGGAGGAAGGAAAGAGAAGGAGCAGGAGGAGAAGGGGAAGGAGGACAAGAAGGGGCGCATGTGTAGGGGCACGCCTGGGATCGGAACGGTAATAGTTCGGAGTCGCGAGTGTGGGCCGCGCGCGGAAAGCAGCGGGAGGTGTCGATGCAGCCGCCGATGGGGCAGCAGAGCTTCGGGGTGCTTGTTGCTACACGCCTGCCTTGCTCTCGTTGGTGACGACGGGGAAGAGACGAAGGAGGGGAGGAGGAGGGGGGGAAAGGGAGGAGGAGAAGGAGGAGGAGGTTTGGGCGGCCTCCCCTGCTCTTCTCTCTCTTTTTTGTTTTCTCTCTCTCTCTCTCCCCACAGCACCATCGTCATCGTCATCGCCGTCGTCGTCCTCATCATCGTCATCATTATCATCACCATCATCATCATCATCATCAGCATCATCGTCATACTCAGCCTCGTCATCCTCATCGTCATCATCACCGGTTCCCATCCTGCCCCTCTGTCATCATGATAACCCGCCTTAGTTGTTTTTGGCTCCCCCGACCCTCGCTCACTACCGTACGTCCGTCTCCCCCCCTTTCGCCCACACCCCGGCGCTCCTCGAAGGGAGAGTAAGGATTCGGGCTGCATTCCTTGACCTTTGTAGACGCAGCGAGAGAAACTGCAGGCCTAGACCTTGCAAGTTGCGTGAAGGAATCCAGTGATATGAGCCGACATTTCCTTGAGCAGATTGATCTGCTCATGCGCAGAAACGTGTTGTCCGTTCTCAAGCCTCAACACTCCTCAGCTCACCTCCGTTTACAACGATTGCTTCCGCTACAGTGGGGGAGTGCACGAAGAGCCCGCTTGTGTTCGCCAGGATGTTTGGAAGTCGTTCGGTCCAAAATGATTTTCAAGTGGAACCCCAGGGCTCCCAAATCTCCATTCCATTAAAATCTTTCGCAGTCGGGGTACGGAGTCCTTGAGGAGAGCTCGTGCTGCCGAAGTCTTCCCTGTCGCCCCCTCCTTGTTGCCCCTCCCCTCCCGCCCACTACCGTCTCTTCTCCCACATCATATCCTCTCCCCTCCTTTTTACTTTCTTCCCTCCATCCGTCTACCCTTCGGAGAGGGAAGAGGGATGAGGGAGGAGGGAATACGGAGGAGGATGGAGGAGGCTGAAGATGGCCCCATTTTCCCATTCCGACACACCCACCCTCTTCCCCCCTCTCCCGTCGCTGTTTCAGAACAGTTGCCCACCCCCCCCGCAGAAGCCCCTTGCCCCCAGAACATGTTATCCTCCCGACGTTTTTCCCCTCCTCCTTCGTCATCCTCCTCTTCCTCGTTTTCCGCCTACCCGAACGGGAGTAGTGCACCTTTTCTGTTTTTTTTTGTCCATGCTTGGTTTCCTTGTGGCTGTTTGGCGCAAGGCTAGCCCCCCGTGTCCGCATGACACTCTTTCGACACCACGTTCACCCGTTTGACTCTCAGATAGAGTATTTTTGTTTACAGGATTCATATATTACACCCCATTGTCTAGGTGGTAGCGGAGCTTCGGCTCTGCGACCCACTGCCGCCATGGCCCGCGTTGTTTTTTCTCGTCCTCGCTGCGCCTCGACGGCATCAGCTTTCCCAACCTCACCGTTTTCGACATGTTCAACGTGTTCGCCGTCTTTGACACCCTGGTTCATCACCAATGTGTTCACCGCTTTCAGGATCGGCGGACGATGTCGTGCACCCCCATATTGATTTCAAGCTGGACAATGTTCAATCACTACAAGTACGGCACCCCGCCGCCTCTCGATGCTCTCTGTCCCAGGTTCGCCCTGACTATGTTTGAGCAGTTCGCGGATCGTACGGCCACAGTTCCCTCACAAATGGAAATACCCACAAGTGGGGCCTCACCTGCGAGTGATAAACAGTTAACCGATACAGCATACGCATCAGCGGCGCCAGCCAAGGGTCCCGAGCTCTTCGCGACTATGTTACGAGAGCCTGGAAAGAACAGCCGGAGAAAGGCTGGAAATCCGTGGAGGGTCTGGCGACTATGGTGTCAGCATTCCAAGGGACAGCGAAATAGACCTGGGACGATCTGTCTTCGATATTTGAGAGCATGACCTGTCGCCACACCCATTTTTTCCCCTCATTCTGGCAGGACGAGATCCCAACGCCACTCATCTTGACGATCCTGCAGTTGGGGGTGTTCAGCACAACGACGATGCGACGCACGAAGAGCATTCGCATCACTATGTTCTGGGATGACCCGAGTTCCGAGAGCACCACAACGACGCGACGGAAGATCACACCTAATACGCTGGCGAGAAGAAACACATCCGGGGCAGGTACTTATGTCACGCGATGATGTATATAGTGACGGGTTCCCCTCGGAATGTGTATCCCATGCAAACAGGTATGACACAGACGCTTGCACGTCGCGAACTATGGTCTCGAATGCGACGTAGCAAACCGTGCAAGTGAGTGAGTTGTTTCCGCGAACTGCGCTCGTGGAGCTGCAGGCGACATGAAAGCTTGAAGCCTGCTCCATCCTAACTGTAAATACCAATACCTGTATCGAATGCTGCGTTGGTTGGCACATGGTTTGCTTGCGCTGACCGACGAGACACAACATACTCGATTGAGCACCACATTCAAACGGTAGCACCGCAATATCTCTGCCTTTTTTCCGTGCCCGGTTTCCTTGTGGCTGTTTGCTTCCAGGCTTGCCGCCCGCACCTGTCTGACACTCGCTTGACACGTCTTTCATCGATTGACTATCCAATAAATTATTTTTCTGTTAATCCGATTTGCTTTTGGCGTTCCATTTTCCAGTCTCCTCCTCCTCCTCCTCCTCTTCCTCACTTCCTCCTCCCTTTACGTTTCCTTTTCCTCTTCGCAGCGCGTCTCCTTGGCGTGGTTGAGTCTTCTGTCTGCGGGGCAGGAAGGAGGCGGACTGTGGTTCTCCACCCGGGTGCCGAAAAGAGCTCTCCGGACGGGCGCACCTTTTTTCGTGGCGCGTTTGGGGCCTTCGGCTGGCACGCCCAGCCCAGGTGGCCACGCACCTCAAAGCCAGGAGCGCGCCAAGCTTTGGACAAGGGGAAGGAAGGAGCGGGAGGAGGACGAGGAGGAGAGAGAGAGAGAGGGAGGTTCGGGCATTCACCTTTCTCATCCTCATTCGGTCCTTTTACCATTATCGTCCTCTTCCTTGTCCTCCTTCTCCTCCTAGCATTCCTCATCCTCCCTCTCCACGTCCATACACGCATGGGCGGGCATGCTCCCCCTTCGATTGCATCAGTAGCTGCTTGGAGTGGTTCGCTGGTAGGAGTTCGCAAGGTGGATTGGGGACGAGCCGTGCTGGTGAACACGATGCAGCAGGGGCGGCATGCCTGCCATGCTGCGAAAACGAGGTTGGTATTGGCTTCGACGTAAGACGTGCCACAACCCCGATCACAACGCATCTTGGTTAAGTGGGGAGAGCCCGGGAGAGAGAGACAGGGAGAGACAGAGAGGAATCCTGATAGAATATGCGAACTTGTCGGCTTTGAGTACTGCTGTCCTCCGCGTGCGCCATGCAAGTAGTGCCATGTACGGGGTGGGTGTCACTGGCGGCAGCCGAAGCAGTTGCAGATGCACCACGGG
>CAUYUJ010014676.1:366910-371910 GCA_963575745.1 Prorocentrum cordatum
GGGGCTTCGGAAGGTTACGTACAGAACCCTACCAGACAGCACTTGGAGTTCTACCACCACGCCTCCGCTTGCCAGGTGGCACGGTGGCGGAGTTCCTCCCTCCCCGCTCATCCCCCCATAGCGGATCTTGTTGTTGGTGCCCGTGGTGCATGTCCGAGCCCCGTTGCATAGATTGATCGCGCAGCGCGGAGCATATTGGAGAGAGCACACGCAGACGGCCAGGAAGGGGGCCAAGGAGGCAGGGGGCGCCGGGTGGAGTCAAGCATGGCTTCTGGGAAGGGCAAGAGCAGCAGGAGGCGCAGGAGGGTGACGGGACAAGTGCGCACCTGAAGAATTAGAAGGAGAAGGCGACAGAAGAGCGAGGGACAGGCAAGGGAAGCGCAGGATAAAGAGGATAACGAGGAGGGAGTGGGGAAGAAGGGGTGAAGAGCAAGAGGAGCAGCAGCAGAGGAGCACGAGGATTTGGGAGGAGAGGAAGAAGGGGGGTACGAATAACAGATGGACCGCCAGAAGAAGACGATTGAAAGGAGGGGCGTTGCGCATTGACGCATTGACTGAGGTCACAAGCTCAAGGATTTGGCTACTAGCGACTTTACTTATTTGGTCGCTGATTTGGGCAGTTCGTTGAGACAGCCGAGACCACGGCCAAGAGGTCCGTCAGGTCGGATTTGCAGGGGAGGGCCGAAGAGATGGGATCAGACTCGGAGGGGTTAGGGAGAAGGGGAGGAAGAGGACGAGGAAGAGGAGGGGAGAGGAGAAGAAAGGAGAGGAGATTAGAGGAGAGGAGAGGAGAGGAGAGGAGCAGAAAGGCAGGAGGAGGAGGAGGTGTGTAGGTTTCGGTTGCGGTGTTCCGCTAAACTGTTAGAAAACTCGCAACCACCAGAAGAGTACAAGCCGGAGAGGGATGGGAAGGAGGAAGACGGAAGGGAGGCGGGGGAGTGGGGGATACGCGACGGGGGGGCAAGGATTGGAACGAGGCCTGGGAGGATGACCGTGGACAGGGGCGGGGATGGGAAGCGCGAAAGCGAGGCAAAGGAGAAGGGGGAGAAGAGCAGGAGCGGGAAGGGGATGAGGAAGCAGAGGCCCGAGGGCCCACGCGCAACTGGGCCGCGCGTGCTGCGCGACAGGCCGCTGCGCGCTGGATCGGGGCGGCTTGACATGAGCCTGAGGCCAGGCTCCCTGGTATCACCCCCGAGCAGGCACTGATTTTCCAGCCATGTCTCCTCAGCATCTGTCCCTTCTCGCGGTTTCTCTCTCTTTATAAATGTATACATATATGTATTTGTATCGTTGACACTGTCTCTCTCTCTCTCTCTCTCTATCTCTCTCCCCTTCCCTCTCTCATTACTTATTATGGTATCTTTCTTTCTCTTTCTGTCTATCTCGCTCGCTCGCTCTCTATCTCTCTCTCTCTCTCTCTCTCTCTATCCCTCCCTCTCAGTCTCTCCATGGATTGATATATCCCTCCTTGTTGGTTCTCTGTCTCTCTCTCTCTCTCTCTCTCTCCCTGTACAGATATATCTTCCTCTTCCTATATGTTCACAAGCCTGGTAAAAGGAAAAACAAAAAAAAAACAAAAAAAAAAAAAAAAAAAAAAAAAAAAAAAAAAAAAAAAAAAAAAAAAAAAAAAAAAAAAAAAAAAAAAAAAAAAAAAAAAAAAAACTGGCGACGTATCCAACCTTTGCGCAATGCGGGGCATACGTACATCAGGATTGCTACAACGGGGGCGATGACGTAACATGGACGCATGTGATTTCGCGAGCAGAAATCTGAAGGCTCGCAGGCCCCCGATCAAGATAGAAGGGCTACGTAATAACAAATCACTCCCGTTGGCTGTGCCATGCGCCCGTTGCACCCAACGTATCCCACAGCAGCTCTCCAGAACCCCTCAGGGAGGGCGATGTCTCGCTCAGGTCCCCGCGGTGCCTCCGCTGGACCCACCAGCAGCCCTCGAAAGTGGCGACAGTATCGCAGATCGCAGCTCCCCCTGGGGCGGCGAGATCTCCCTCAAGTCCCCGCGGTGCCTCACTCCGCAGGATCCACCAGCAGCCTTCGAAAGTGGCGACAGTGTCGCAGATCGCAGCCCCCCCAGGGACGGCGAGCTCTCGCTCAGGTTTCCGCGGTGCCTCACTCCGCTGGACCCACCAGCAGCCCTCGAAAGCGGCGACAGCGTCGCAGATCGCAGCTTCCAGGGACGGCGAGGTTCGCTCAGGTCCCCGCGGTGCCTCACTCCGCTGGACCCACCAGCAGCCTTCGACAGTGGCGACAGTGTCGCAGATCGCAGCCCCCCAAGGGACGGCGAGGTCTTCCTCAGGTCCCTGCGGTGCCTCACCCCGCACGACCCACCAGCAGCCCTCGAAAGTGGCGACAGCGTCGCAGATCGCAGCCCCCCTTCGGACGGCGAGGTTTCGTTCAGGACCCCGCGGTGCCCCACTCCGCTGGACCCACCAGCAGCCCTCGAAAGTGGCGACAGCATCGCAGATCGCAGCCCCCCAGGGACGGGGAGGTCTCGTTCAGGCCCCCGCGGTGCCTCACTCCGCACGACCCACCAGCAGCCCTCGAAAGTGGCGACAGCGTCGCAGATCGCAGCCCCCCAGGGACGGCGAGGTCTCGTTCAGGTCCCCGCGGTGCCCCACTCCGCTGGACCCACCAGCAGCCTTCGAAAGTGGCGACAGCGTCGCAGATCGCAGCCCCCCAGGGACGGGGAGGTCTCGTTCAGGTCCCCGCGGTGCCTCACTCCGCAGGACCCACCAGCAGCCCTCGAAAGTGGCGACCGTGTCGCAGATCGCAGCTCCCCCTGGGGCGGCGAGGTCTCGCTCAGGTCCCCGCGGCGCCTCGCTCCACTGGACCCACCAGCAGCCCTCGAAAGTGGCAACAGTGTCGCAGATCGCAGCCCCCCAGGGAGGGCGATGTCTCGCTCAGGTCCCCGCGGTGCCCCACTCCGCTGGACCCACCAGCAGCTCTCGAAAGTGGCGACAGTGTCACAGAATGCAGCCCCCTGGCAAGATGCGCACACACACACAAGAGGTACCGCAGCCAGGATGCACACACACACACACACACACACACCCTCACGAGGTACGCACACGACAAGAGGAGACAAGAGGAAAGCGAGAGGCGAGAGGCGGGAGGAGGAGGACTGGAGACCGCAGTGCTTTATTGCAAACGAATACCCAACCAAGGAGGGTTTGGGGGAGAAGAAAAAAAAAACAACACAGAAAACAAAACAAAACAAACCAAAAAAAACAAAAATGACCCCCAGATTCGTATCCCCGAAGGGGGAAAGGTCTTTATGTAGCCTGTTGGGCTTTCCGTGGCCCGTTGGGGCTTTCTGCGGCCCCATTGAAGTTGTCTGTGGCATTGGTGGCCTTGGTGGGTTTTTTGTGGCCCAGCCGCCGCTTATGAACACCATACCCCAGACACCGTACGACGCACTGCAGCTCCAACCTCAGAGACAAAGACATGACACGCACTTACACGTCAGAGACACAACCACGATACGCACTTCAACCTCAGAGACACGGACACGACACGCACTTAAACCTTGGAGACACAGGCACGACACGCACTTAAGCCTCAGAGACACAGACAAGACGCACACTTAAGCCTCAGAGACACAGACACGACACGCACTGAAACCTTAGAGACAGGATGAGGATGAGGATGAGAATGAGGATGGTGATGATGGTGATGCTGATGATGAGAATGATGATACCGTTGATGATGACGATCATGATGAGGATGATGAGGATGTTCATGATGACCAACATCATGGTGATCATGATGATGATAATGATGATGAGTCTTTGTATGATGATGATGATGATGATGATGCCGACGCCTGCAACAACTATGACGACAAAGATTTTGATGAAGGGACAAAAAGGACTATGATTGAGGCGGGCGTGGAAGGATGAGGAACATGATGTTGATGACGACGAGGATGAGGATGAGACTGAGGATATTGATGTCGATGACCATGACGACGACGATGATGATGATGACGATAATGATGGTGGTGGTGATGATGATAATGATGGTGGTGGTGATGTTGATGTTCATGATGATGTTGATGATGATGCGAATGATGATGATGATGATGATGATGATGATGATGATGATGATGATGATGATGATGATGATGATGATGATGATGATGGTGCTGATGATGGTGGTTGTGATGATGGCGGCCGCGACTACCACAACGAGGACGACGACGAGTACGATCTGGATAACAGCGATGTTGATGGTGGAGCTGATGGCGATGCCGAGGAGGAGGAGGAATTGGAGGAGGAGGAGGAAGATCAAAGCGAATGCGTATTTGTATATGATGGCGCACTTGCTTTCAATGACCTTCGGCCACTCCCGCCACCGTACCTGGCTTGTGGTTCAGAGTCCCCAGGGATGCATCTTGGGCTCTCTTCGGAGCGCTCTCGGTGGCCTAAGGGGGGGGGGGGGGAGGGCAGTTTTGATGCCTCTTGGGAGCCTCTCGGGGGCCTCTTGGGGCTTCCTGGGGGTCTCTTGTGGCCTCTTGGGGGTCTCTTGGAGGCCTCTTGGGGCCTCCTCCGTCTGGGCCCCCTCTTGGAGCCGCCTTGGGGGCCTCTTGGGCGGTCTTGGGGGCCTCGTAGGCCATCTTGGGAGGCCTCTTGGGCAAGATTGGGGGCCTCTTGGGCACTCTTGAAGCGTCGGGAAGCCGAAAGGGTGAGAACGCCAAAATGTTTCAAAAGCCGAGTGAAAACCTGTGAGTGTTGCCTTAGAGGCCTGCTCGGCCGTCAGGAGGCCATCTTGGGCGTCTTGGTCCGGTCGCTCGGCGATTCGGAGCTTACTTGGACCACATTGAGGTCCTCTCGAGGCCCTCTTGGCCCGCATCGGGGCCCCTTAGGCTCCGAAAGAGTCATGCGAGAAGCCGCGCAGAGCCCCAAGAGATTTGAGAGTGTTGGGTCTGGGTCCTCTGAGGAGCTTGAACCCGCATGGCTGGGGATTACAAGGGACCTGAGGAC
>CAUYUJ010014676.1:376910-385108 GCA_963575745.1 Prorocentrum cordatum
CCAAGGCAGGCAAAGCCAGGACAAAAAGCCAATTTGAACGCGGGCGACCGCAACAGCAATCGCGTCACGCGATGGTGCACATGGGTGGTGGACAGCGCAGGTAAATCCATGGGTGGTGGACAGTTGCATGCGTAGCCAACGTGCATTGCGGACGCCACCTTTGAAGGGCAACCCACCGCAGCCAACGCTGCGGCAACCATGGGTGGGTGCCGGAACGACGAAAAATAAACCAAATGGGCGATATAGTAACTGCGCTGGTCGCCTCAAGGTCGCACCACTCCCACCAGAGGCAATCAAGTGGAGAAAAAGCAAGAAGGCGACCCCGACACCGGGCTACGCCACCGGACCGCTGGCGACCGAGCTGAAGTACAGCTGAAGCCAGCGAGATGCGACCTGCAGCCGCAGGCGCGATGCACACCCCAGATGCAATGCAGACGCAAAAAAGTAAAGAGGCCGCGGCCATGCCAGCCAGCACCCAATCCAAAGCGCAAGCAGCAAGGCGGTAAGGCCACCGCTAGACGGATACACACACTTTTTAGTCGGCGGCGCAGAGGATCCTCAGGCGCGGGAAGCTGATGGGGATGCGAATTGCAACCGAACATACACTTTGTAAGTCGGCGGCGCAGAGGAACCTCAGGCGCGGTCGGCAGATAGGGCTGCCAATTGCGAACGAACTTCGTCGAACCGGACGTGATGAAAGAATCCAGCCACGGCCATGCAGATTGCTGGTGAAAAAGATGAGGCCTTGTAAAGCCAAAATGCAGCGGCCAAGCATCCCGCGGAGCGTTGCTCGATTACCGCACATGCACAGATACACACGCGCGCGCGCACGCGCGCACACACGCAGAGGAAACAAACAAGGCAAAAAAACAAGCCAACTGACAAGAAATATTTACGTGCTAACATATAGACATATATATATATATATATATGTATCGGTTATCAAACAAATAGCCTGATCGCGGGCACCCCAGGGAGGTTCAAGAGCGTGCCACGAGAGCCGAAGACGGGCCCAGACGACCCCGATAAGACCCGAAGACGACCCAATGCGGCCCCGAGACGTCCCAAGAGCGCCACAGAGAGTGCCAAGGCGGCCCAAGAGAGCGCCTGAAGGACGCCCACGCAGCCAGGAAGAAATACTGAAGACCAAAAGTTTGCAACTCGTCAACAAGAAAACGTGTATGGTCAACATGTGTGTTCAAGATGTTCGAAAACACCATGATATTTAATAGTACCGCATATAATATTGCAAGGCCCCCGTTGGCTGTTCACTGGTACACCTATGTTTGTCCAATGCTGGTATCCCCTTTGTTGTGTTCATGACCCCCCAGAAGCGTGCATTTCAGCAGTTTATCGGATCGTAGGCCGTGGCAACCCCATCGGTGACCCACCGCTTCTTTTTTCAAGGTGTGGAAGCAGCACCTGCGCCAAACTCATTGCAGTGTGTGGCAACACTCTAAGCGCTCGATTGCGCCCTCCCCTTCGGGATACACCCAAAATTTCGTCGTATCCTTGGAATTCATCGGGTGACCCATCATACGAGATCTTCACCATCCACTGCACGGGTATTCAAGGGGTCCACGAGGGCCTCGTAGGGCGTGTTCGTATACATCCGGCGAGCCTCGCCCTACGAACCTGCAACATCCTATCTCCGTTGGCATACATGCACACAACTTCTCAGGGTTGCAAATATCGTTATCACGATGTGGTCTACCCGCTTTGGTAGTTCCTTGGTGCCAAGGGTACGTTTCACCATTGTGTCTGCTCGCAAGTTGTGGCAACCCCATCGTTGCCCCCCGCTGCATCCCAACTGCAATCGAGAGTTTTGGAGACGCCATCTGCGCCGAACTCATCACAAGGTGTGTCAACCCCACCTGCGCTCGACTGCACCCCCGCTACTGCACCTCGGCCTGACAGCGCCCTTCCAGATCGTCCCGCAATGGTGCCCCTATGGGGGCGCGGCAGGGATGGAGAGCCCCATTGAGTCTGGAATCGGGCCCAGGGTTTGGGAAGAGGTGACGGTTCAGAAGATAAGAGAAGGAGCAGTAGCAGGGAGTAGGACGCGAGGAGGGAGATCAGAAGGATCATAAATTGGGACTTGAATAGACAGAGTGGGGGGCCGGCTGCTCATCTAGTCCTTCGGATTGCGCAATTGGCACACCTGAATTTGTCCATGGATAGCGGTTCTGTTGCCTAGCCATTGGCACTCTCTCCGCGCCAAGTCTGTGACGTTCTTGGGCCGACAAGAGGAGGAAGGAGGAGGAGGAGGAGGAGGCGGAGACAGAGGAGGTGGAGTGGGGAGAAAGAGCATCATCCTCCCCTTCTTCCTTTTGCGGCACCAGTGTCTGCCAGACGCTGCCCTCGAGAGGCCAGCGTAGGACGCGCTGGCCGTTCCAGCGTGTTTCCGGAGGGGGCGCTCATGCACCACCACCCGCGATCTTGATCTGGTTCGCGGGAGGCCGAGGAGGAGAAGAAGAATGACGACGACAACAACGACGAGAATTGAAGGAGGAGGCGGTGGACCAACAGGAGGAGGAGCAGCAGGGAGGGAGGGACAGGAAGAAGCAGGGTGATGGCAAGGAGGAGGAGGTGGATGACGACGACAAAGAGAAGGAGAAGGAGGAGAAGGGAGGAGGGGGGAGGAGCGAGAGGAACCCTCCAGTCGAGCTCGTGGAGGGGAGGGGAAACGAAGATCAAGAGGGAAGCGGAGCAAGAGGAGGAGAGGGAGGGGGGAAGCGGGAGGGGAGTGAGAAAGAGGCGAGCCAGACCAGGAGAGCACGCTCCTTGTTCCATTGGTGGTGCATGTGAGCGTCGTCATCGGCTTGTTTCCTAGTGGCCCGACTGGGGTCCCTCGCCTGCCTGGGGAGCTCGTGAGGTGACGCATCCCAGGGTGGTATCACGCCGCACGCCATAGGGAAAATAGTGTTTCCCCCTCCTCACCCTCCTCCTCGTCCTCTGCCTCCCTCCCCTTCCCTAGCAATTCGGCCATCCTCGTCGCACCACCGGACGTGTCAGTAGGACGGTAGGGGCGTTGAACCCGAGACCGCCCAAACTGCTGACCTTGACGCGCGAGATCCCCAACAGCTGCACGGATGGAAGGCGGCTCTTTCTTTCAACATGGCTTTCGCCGTAGCGCCGCGCACGTTCGTTCCCAAAGTGCAGAACAGGTACACCGATGGCGGACGAGTTGTTCTCAAGGTGCGGTTCTCGCTTTCGCGCCGCGAGCATTCGTTCAGAGGTTGCTAGAGGTGTGCGAACGTGACGCGGGTTGACGTGGGGTGATGTTCGATCTGTGACTACGGCTTCAGTGCCGGCGCATTCGTCTGTCAAGTCTTTGAGCACATGCAGTGATAGAGAACGGTCTCTTTCAAATAGCGTTATCGCTTCAGCTGTGCAACCCGAAGCTGACGATCGTGCAACACTTACACGGACAGCAGAAGGCGGCTTCTTTTCAGAATGCGGTTGTCGAGTGAGCCGCCCCCACATGCACGACCCGAAAATTGAACTGTGCACCAGATTTAAGTCGGGCCTGTCCCTCTACAAGGGGAATATGTTAAAATAGTAAAAAATTGTCTGGGCATTATTTTTGAATATGTTGGGGCATTGATTGAATATGTTTTGACTCTTTTTTATTTTTCGTCCAAAATCCTCCTGTAGAGGGACAGGCCCAACCTCATACCAGATACCTGTTTGTTTCCGGCGGCGCTGGACACGGTCCGACTCGGGCGAGATTCGGGGGTGCGCGCTGAGGCGGATTGCCCCCGACGTTGTGCCCGAGGCAGAAGAAAGCGGAGGAGGGAGGAGGCTGCCGCAGAGGGCAGATGGGAGGAGGAGGAGGAGGAGGAGGAGGAGGAGGAGGAATGGAGGAGGAGGAAGAGAGGAGGAGAAAGGGGGAGAGAGGGGGAGGGGGAGTAGGAGGGAGGAGGAGGATGAGGGGGAGAGGAGAGGCAGATGGAGGAGGAGGAGGAGGGGAGGAGGAAAGAGGGGGAGGAGGAGGAGGATAAGGAGGATGGAGGAGAGGATTAGGAGGATGAGAGGAGGAGGAGAGGAGGGGAGAGAGGAGGAGTGAGAAGAGGAGCGGGAGGCGGAGGAGGAGGAGGAGGAGGAGGAGGAGGAAGAGGAGGAGTCGGGCCCTGCGCGCTGGCGCCTGGCGCAGGCACCGGCCGCGGCCCCGGTGCACGCCAGCGCCCCGCGCGGCCAGCGAAAGGCCAGACTCAACGGCGAAGCGCCTTTTCGGGATCGAGGCGAGGACAAGGGGTGCCAGGCCTGACTTGGCCACCCTCCCAGTAAATCGGGCAGGTCCCTCTACAGGGGGAATTGTTCAAGAATAGTGAAAGAATAGTCGGGGGAAGATTTTTTGACTATCTTTGATTATTTTTCAACATTTTGGGGCTAGCTGTCAATTTTTCTCCAAAATCCGCCTGTAGGAGGACATGCCCGACCTAACCCTACCATGCCCAGCACCATCTTCACCGCAGTGCCGCTGGGGACGGAGCGGGGTTCCAGGTCGCCCACGGAGACAGTGCCAGATCGAAGGCCGGCAGGGCCAGCAACACACCATGCCAGGGCCACCATCAAACGCCATTGACTGCTTGGCCCACCCAGCGACGTGCAAGCGCGAAGCCAGCAAGCTGGTCACCGTGGGCCCCTCCTCCTCCTCGAATATCCTCGCGTCGGATGCCACAAGATTGTCGTTCTCTCGTTTTGTATTTACCATATGCTGAAAGCTGACCTAGCGCAGTGACACCGTGCTGCAGTGCCCACATATCACTACGAAATACGAGCCGCTGCTCTCGCGGCTATGCAGTGCTAGAGAAGTGGCAGTAGCTGGATCAACGTGGATTCAAGCTGCGTGCGCTCCTCCTCCTCCTCCTCCTCCTCCTCCTCCTCCTCCTCCTCCTCCTCCTCCTCCTCCTCCTCCTCCTCCTCCTCTTCCTCCTCCTCCCTCTCCCACCAGTGAGCGACGTTGCACCGGGGCGGCAGAGTGGAGTCCTAGATTGTCTGCATGCGGCGAGTTGGTGTCGAGCGCAGCGCCCAGCATCATCACCCTCCCCTCAGTGCCAGCATCTGTGGAGCTGGGCCGCCGAGAACGACTGCGACATTGATGGGAGGCTGGTCTTTCTGAAAGGGGGATCTGTCTAGTCGCATCCGTGCTATCTGTGAAAAGACATTGTGGTACGTCTTGTAGCTAGAAGGATAGACGGCGGCTCATGTTCAAAACGGAGCTCTCGCTTGAATGGCAAGCCCATGGGGCCAGCGTCTTTCATCGGAGTGCTTCCCCCAGAGAACTTACTGCCTTCAGAGAGCTGTGAGGGGAGGACTTGAGATGGGAGGGCATATTGTAGCATCGTTGCAGCTTTCTGGGTTCGTCTGGTCCTGATCCTCCTCTTCTTCCTCCTCCTTCTCCTTCTATTCCGTCCTCCTCATCCCGAGTCATTACCTCATCATCCATCTTCCTGCTTGCTCCTCATCCCTTCTCCTTGTTCCTCTCCTAACCTCTGGTCCTTGCCGGCAGCCGCGGCAGGCCAGGACGCCAGACGAGAGAGAGGGGAGGAGAGGACACAGCGGCAGGGCGGCTCGGGACATGCGCGCAACTATGCCGAAACCACCTAGGGCAGGAACACAAAGAGTTGATGGACCGTGGGTAGCGCAGCGAAAGTTGTATGGCCCGATTTTGCGACAGGTCCCGAAAGATATGCACTCGTCCCATTTGCGGTAGCACACCAGCAACGATGCATTAGCAGCGACGTGCAGTTTGATATTTGTTGTGGTCGTTGGCAAGGCGAGGCATGATGTTTTAGGAAATTGGCTGGTCAGAACGTAAACATTCAACAACGACGATACGGCGTTCATCGAGTAGATCGTTGGACATGGGGCTGATGCCATAGATGGCTGGGGGCTGCAGGTTGCTGGAACAGTAATGCACTGTCCGTGGGTAGGCTTCGGAGGAGTCGGAACAGAGAGGGAGAGACGGTAGGAGTGAAAGGGCAGAGGTTGACACAGAGAAGGGGAGAGAGGAGACCGCAGGGAGAGAGCGAAAGCGATAAACTGTCGTGCCTTCAGGGAGTTGCAGTTTGAATTGTATGGCATGTGCCCCCCAGGGATTGCAGCCCGAGTCGCCCGCATCTGCGTTGTTTTAACGCTTGATAACGGCACTTGCTGGCATTAGCCTTGGTTTCTCACGAATGAACATGCTTGCATTGTGCGGAACACAGAGCGAGAGTTGAAGGCTTGTTCGGTAATGATACGAGAGCTGTATCATGTTGGCCATGTGGTGCGAATGGGGTATGCTCGCATTGTTCATGCCACTGCCTGTCAAGAAGGTGGCCGACGGTAGTGACAACCACTTGCTGGTATCCATTCAGTAATGAAATAATATACGGTAACGGCGCAGGTGAATGCACAGTATGGCTCGCGCAGTCAGTCATGCGTGATGAGGTTGGGGTTCCGTTGGCACTCGACGAGAACATTGATGTTCAAACGCACGTGGACTGTCATGCCTGCGTTGCGCCGACGAACTTGATCAGTCGAGGGCGTGTCATTTACGCCGTAAGATTGTTTGCCTTTGCCGCGGGCACAGATCCCGAATATTACCCACCACAGGCGTTCCACATTTCCAAGAAAGAGTTGGCGCCGCAAACAGGCTTCCACCCAATCGCTCTGGCACGCACTGATCCTCGCCGTCAACAACGCTTCGAGGCCCAGTTTCCGTTGCGCACAGTCCGGCGCCTTGACATTGTCGTGTAACTCCGAGGTATTTGTTCGACTCATGAACGTGACGATTATTTCACAGATCAGGAAAGAGTTGACCCGCCCGCCTCTTCGAATCGAAGCCGTAGTCCGGTTGAAGTATATATTGAGTTGTTATTGCAATGTTGTTTTATGAGAAAGATGTATCATTGTCGCCCTGATTGTTTGGGTTTCTTGTGGCTTCCGAGGCGCGACGAACAGCGCAAGGGCGAGCAGCGACGGACGACGATCGAACAAAGGAGGCCCGATAAGGCCTTCGGCCGATCCCAGCCTCTAGGATGCCTCTTGGGGTCGCTTGGGATGCTTCTTGGGAGCCTTTTGGGGTGTGTGGACGGCCCCTTGGAGTTCTCGTGGAGGCATCTTTGGGCGTTTCTAGAGAGCTTTTGGACAGTCTTCAGAGGAAAAGTTCCCAAGTCCCTTTCCCAACTCGGAGCCTTCTGGGGGTTTGTTGAGCCGTCTTGTGGCGCTCGTGGGGTTCGCTGGGGCTGTTTGGGGGCGATCTCGGGGGCCTATTGGGCCAAGTCGTTGGCCATGAAGCTCGAAGACGCGAACACCTCATAATATTTCGAAAGCGTGCGGAAAATGAGCGCGCTTAGCGTCTTGGGGGTCCTCCTGGGGCCTCCTGGGCAGACTCGGGGCCGCCCTTTTGGCTTTGCTTGGGACCCTTTTGGCGCCCTGTTGGGCCGTCTTGGGGCTCTCCGACTCCGAGAAAACTAAAGCGGTGCATCCTGGGAAATCTGGCAGTTGTGGTTGGGGTCCTGCGCCCCTTGGTATATACAAGAATGACCGCGTTATGTGGACGTTGGGAAGGGTGGGAATGCGGAGGGGGTCTTACAGGTTGGGAGCCCCCCCCCTGACTTGAAACAGGTGGGAGGTTCGAACCAGAAAGGTGGGGTCTGGAATTGGGTAAATGGGCCCCCCCCCTGAATTGCAGGGGGGGTTCGAACCGAGGAGGACCTTTCCCCCTTCCATCCCCAATTGCAACCGACAACGGCGAGCGCCACCGCCAGCGCCAGACTGTCGGGCAACGACAACGACGAACAGTGGGACCTTAGTAGGATGCGATCAGGCCGGATCGAGCCCTAGTAGGATTCTGTTAGAGTTGGATCAAGTCTTAGCAGGATTCAGTTTTACTTGGATTTGGCGATAGTTCTATACTATTTGAGATAGATCAATCCGTAATAGGGTCCAAGTACATCTGGAACCAGATATAATGGGAGCCACTTTGACTTGGATCGAGCTCGGCTAGGATGTTATTAAAGTTGGACCCAGTTCTAGCAGGACTAGATGTGAGATGGGTCGAGCCCTGGTAAGATCCAAGTACTGTTGGACCCACCTATAGTAGGATTCTAGAATAGTTGGGCCGAGCCCGACTAGGGTGATATTAAGGGTAGACCCAGCTGTAATAGGATTCAGGATTCTACTAGAGCTTGTTCGAGCACTAACAG
>CAUYUJ010014677.1:0-24586 GCA_963575745.1 Prorocentrum cordatum
TTTTTTTTGTGCATTCCTTCCAGGTTGAGAGCCCGCGACCCACCCCGTGACCAACTCGCGACCAACCCGCGACCCAAACCACGTTCAGGGTACAAACCACATTTTTCGGCGCCTGCGGCGGGCATCTTTTGCATTCGTTTCAGGTGGAGAGCCCGCGGCCCACCCGCGACCACGTTCAGGGTACAAGCCACATTTTTCGGCGCCTGCGGCGGGCATCTTTTGCATTCGTTCCCGGTGGAGAACCCGTGGCCCACCCGCGACCCAAACCACGTTGAGTGTACAAACCCATTTTTGTTGGCGCCTGCGGCGTGCTGCTTTTGCATTCCTTCCAGGTGGAGGTGGAGAGCCCGCGACCCACCCGCGACCTAAACCGCCGCTGGACTCGCTTCGAGAATCTGCTCAGAGCTCACCCGGGGAGAGGTCTGGGGAGTAGCGGTTTCGGCACCTTTGGGTTTCCGCAGTTTGGGTCCTCACCACCCCTCCCGCACCCCCTGCGCACCTCCTGCGTCCCCCTCTCCTCGCCCTCCCCCCCCCCTCGAAGCAGTGGGCAGGACGGGAGCCTGGAGCAGCCCCGATGCGGAATTTGAGTGGGCGTTTGTGCTATTGATTCTTCGAGGCCTCCTAGGTGGGGTCGGAGGACCTCGCCGCATCGCCGATGCGTCGGCGATGCATCACCGATGCATCAGCGATGCATCGGCGATGTACCAGCGATGCATCGTCGACGCGGGCGATGCATCGACGGCGCCGACGCGAAGCAACTCGGGCTCCGCATCGAGCCGCATGGCCGATGCATCGCCGATGCAGCGCGATCCTCCGACCCCATCTACTCGGACCCCACCCAGGAGGCCTATAACTTTTCATCGTCGAACTCGTCCTCAGGCTCACGCTGCTGCTTCTCCTTTTCCACCATCGTATCCTGCCCCGTCCACTTTTTGCTTCTTCCCCCCCTCGTGCCAGTGACTTAAACTGGCCCTCTTCCTCGTGCGATCCTCCACCTCACCCTGCACTTAAATCGGGCACGTCCCCCTACAGGAGGAATTTAAAAAATAGTCCAAGAATATTCGGGGGACGATTTTTTGAGTGTTTTTTTTATATTTGGGAATATGTTTGGGGTATTTGCTATTGTTCGTCCAAAATTCCCTGTAGGGGAGCATGCCCGACTTCCCCGGAGAAGAAACTATCCCGGCGAAGGACCCAACGCTATGCAGCTGTGCGTGCCGCAAGTGTGAGTATCTTCTTCGGTAGCGATCCCTAAGGGGCCACGAATAGCATGAGGGCTGTGCCGGGGCCTTCGGTGGAGCTCCCTGTGGGGCCACGGAACATGTGAGGGGTGTGCCGAAATGGGTGCGGTGGGCGCATGCGAACGCGTCCACTCGGGCCTTCGGTGGAGCTCCTTGTGGGGCCGCGAAGCGTGTGAGGGGTGTGCCCAACTGGGTGCGGTGGGCGCATGCGAACGCAGCCACTGGGGCCTTAGGTCGAGCTCCCTGTGGGGCCACGAAACGTGTGAGAGGTGTGCCGAAAAGGGTGCGGCTGGCGCAAGCGAGCGCAGCCACAGGGGCTTTCGGTGGGGCCCCCTGTGGAGCCACGAAACGTGTGAGGGGTGTGCCGGAATGGGTGCGGTGGGCGCATGCGAACGCAGCGACTGGGGCCTTCGGTGGAGTTCCCTGTGGGGCCACAGAACGTGCGAGGGGCGTGCCGAAATGGAGAGGAGAGGAGAGGAGAGGAGAGGAGAGGAGAGGAGAGGAGAGGAGAGAGGGCGGCGCTTCTGTGGGAGGAGGGAGGAGGAGGGGGAGGAGGAGAGGAGAGGAGTGACGCGGGGCACTGTCTTTTCAAACGAGGACCCAACACCACAGGATGGTAGGGAAAAAACACCATGAACACAATCTTGTTGCGCTCCGCGCGGATTTCTTAGATCTATGCTTGGGCCCCAGCGGCGCCTCCGCCGCCGCCCCTGGCGCTCCGCGCGCCAGGGAGGGGACCAGCGCGGATCCAAGAAAACCGCGCGGGGCGCCAACAGTTTTTGTTGATGCCGTTTTTCTTCTATGCCTCCGGCCTGCTAACCCGTCGTCTTCCTCGCCCTCGCCCTCGCCAGCGAGCTGCGCGGGAGAGTGGCACACAAGGGGGGCTGCTCTCGGCCGCTCGCCCAGCCGGCCTGCGCCCAAGAGGTGCCGCGTGAACACCTTCGGCGCGGAGAAGGAGGCCTTCGGCCTCGACGCAGACTGGACGAAGCTGAAGCTGGCTGTCAGGCGGACGGGGGGGGGGCGGGAAGCATCGAAGAACAACAAAACACGGGGGGGGGGAGCATCGAAGCGGACGGACGGGGGGGGGGAAGCATCGAAGCAAAACGTATCGAAGCGGACGAGGGGGGGGAAGCATCGAAACAGAAAAACGTGGGGGGGGGGAGCATCGAAGGGGACGGACGGAGGGGGAAGCATCGAAACCAAAAACATCGAAGCGGACGAAGGGGGGAAGCGTCGAAGAACAAACAACACACGGCATGAACATATACTTTTGTGGGCGCTCCGCGCGGATTGCTTGAACCGCGCGGGGCAGCCCCCTGGCGCGCTCCGCGCGCCAGGGAGGGGGGTCCAGCGCAGATCCAAGAAGTCCGCGCAGAGCACCAAAAGTTTTTGGAGGCCTGGAAATGGGCACCAACACCAACACAAGGGGTTGCCTCCACAGGGTGAAGATGATCCCAGAATATCACCACCATCACCGAGATCGGGATCTTCTTCCCTCGGTGGAGGCACACCGCCGAAATTGGTGTTGAAGTCAACCTCTAGGCCTGCCAAGTTTCTGCTTACGCCGCTGATTCTTCTTCCAAAGCAGGGCCCCACTGCGATCCAGTTCCATGCGATTTGATTCCCCGGCTTGGCTCGCGATTCCGATGCGCTTCGATTCGGCTCGATTCGGCGGCACCGGCCGGGGCCAGCCGCAGCCGGGCGCGGCGATGGGATTTCGATCCGTTTTGGGGCGGTTCGTTGGCGATCCGAGCCGTTCCCGACCCGATCCGATTTCGCGATTGGATTTGGTAAGGGCCTGGGACAGCTGCCGCCGTCGGCGGTGCGCATCACGGAAAACTGCCATGTGTGGAGAATCGGAGAAACGTCAGATTTGAGTCAGCCAGAACTCGGTTTTGCTGACGTTTTTTGACGAGCGCCTCCTGGATTTTGACTGTCCAGTTTCCGTGTGATGTTTGCAGCGGGAGATCGCGTCAAGTTTCAGATTGGGTCTCGTCATTTTCATGATTGCCCCATCAGGCCAACCCGAGTCCCCCGTACCCGAGTCTTACGTCTCCCCGAAAGAAAACACATGGATCAAGGCACGTCGATTAGCGGCGGATCCCCGCATCATTCCAAACCAGCGCGGTCCGTCGCCAAATCCGGCGGTATTGGCGCTATGTTTCGGTTGTTACGCTCCCCGGCCGGTGGATCCGGCGCCCACGGGGCGGCAAGTCGAGCGTGTCCCTCTACAGGATAATCTTTCAAGAATGGCACAACAATAGTATTGGGACAATGTTTCGAATATGTCTTATCATGATTTTAGAATTATTTTGATCAGCCAAAATACGCTTGGGGGAGGACTCCAGGAGGACATGCCCGACCTAAGATTAGCGTGTGTGCCCGATTCTGGTGGCCGCTTGGAGGGTCTTGTGGCCGCTGCTGGACGCGGCTCGGAAAACTACGATAGGTTCGTGTCGTGTCGACCGGCGGCGACCCAGCCTTCGGCGTTCCATGTTGATTGTCGGTGGCGGCTTAGAATCGGTCGAAGTTGAAAGATTTGACGTTTCGGACAGGGCTGATCGTTCAAGGTTGAAAGGTGCCCGCGGTGTCAGAAACCAGCGCCGAAGTCGGCACGACACGAACCTGCCGTTCCAAGGTGGCTCCAGGGAGGGTTCCTGGGGCTCTGCTCTTCAGGAGGGGAAAGAACGCGCAGCCACACTCAGACGTCGGTTTCCAGGGAGATATGGGGCAGCATGGGGTTTGGGGGGGAAGACGAAAACCTAGAGCATGTGGGAAAATCGTGCCGAACGAAGGGGGGGAATAGGGAAAGGGGAAGGTTCGAAATCTGCTGCACGCAGCTGGCTTCGGCCCCGCCGCCGGGCCCATTCCTCGATGCATGGGCGCTTGCCGGCGCTGGGAGGCGCTGGGAAAATCAGCTACGTGAGCTGATTCTCAACCCCCCCTTAGCCATCCCCCCCTTTCGCTGGGCCCGAGAAGACGAGAACCCAGAGCATGTGTCTGCACGACTGAAATGGGCACGGAAAGAATGGGTACAATGCCCAACAGCGGATCTTGTCCATTTTGAACAAGACGCGCTGTCCACGCCGCCGCGGCCTGTGTCCATTCGAGACAGAAGGCCGCCTGCCCAACAGCGGCCGCTGTTGGTTTGGGACAACATTTGTTGTTGGGCATTGTACCCATTCTTTCCGTGTCCATTTCGGGCGTCCAAATCTACAGTGAAGTCGGCCCTGTCCCTCCACAGGGGGGAAGATTCAAAAATAGTAAAAAGTACTCTGGGAACGATGTTTTGAGTATTTGTTTGCCATTTTGGTGCATTTTTGTGTATTCTTAATTTTTCGTCCAGAATCCCCCTGTATGGGGAAAGGCCCGACTTAACTCTACAGGAGGAATACTCAGAAATAGTAAACAAATAGTCTGGAGACAATGTTCTGATTAGTTGTTGATGTTTTTGAGTTGTTGTTGGGTTTTTGTTTTCCTGTTTCGCCCCAAAAAACGCATGTCGGGGGACAGGCCCGACTTAAGGCTCGGGGGTCTCCTGGAAGCCCTCCCGCCTGGCAACGAGCCTCTCTGGAGGCCCCCGACGCCTTCGACGAGGCCTCCCTGCCTCGAAGAAGGCCTCAGAGAAGGGAAAAGTACCCATACCTCTACCCTTCGTCCGTTGTCCCCTTGTTGGGCCTCCTAGGAAGCCCTCGTCGCCACCGCTGGATTCGCCTCGAAATTCTTCAACTCTTCGCGTATCCCCACCCCAGCCCATCTCAAAGCAGCGAAAGCGAAGCATGCCGACATCGTGTTTGTGGCGTCCGCCTGCCCCCGCATATCTCCCCTGTTCCTCCCTCCTCCTCCCGCTTCCCTTGTACATCCTCCTTGTGGTGGGAGCGGGAGAAGGACGAGGCGGAGGAGGAGGGAGAGAAAGCGCTCCTCGTGATTTGAGTCGTTTGGGGCTTCTCGTCCTGGTGTGAGTCGTTCGGGCCCTTCTTCCTGGTGTGAGTCGTTCGGGCTCTTCGTGGTGTGAGTCGTTCGGGCTCTTCGTCCTGGTGTGAGTCGTTCGGGCTTCTCGTGGTGTGAGTTGTTCGGGCCCCTCGTCCTGGTGTGAGTCGTTCGGGCCCCTCCTCCTGCCCGTCCAGAAACGACGCCCAGGCGAGTAGAGGGTCGTCCTGATGGGCTTTTCGGCGTCTTGGGTGCCTCGGGGGGGCCTCTTTGGGCCGTTTGGGATCTTCTTGGGGGCCTCCTGGGGGCCTCTTGGGGCCATCTTGGGGCCTCTTGGTGCCTCCTGGGCGCTTCTTGGGGCCATCTTGGAGGGAATCGATCAAAGAAGAGGGGAGCTTTGATGAGCGCTGCCCCCTCAGAAGGCCAAAATGGGGCCACAACCTTCGTAAAATCAATGATTTTGCCTGGAAAGAAGAGGGAAGCTTTAATGAGCGCTGCCCCCTCAGAAAGAGAACATGGGGCCAAAACCGTAGTAAAATCAATGATTTTGGCTTCAAAGAAGATGAGAAGGTTTTTCTGGGCCCCCCCGTCGGGGCCAGAATCCTCGTGAGGGGTGTCGTTTTTTAGCCCTCCCAGGAGTCGAAAATGACCCCCCCAACGACCCGCGAAAGGACCTCTCCAGGCCCAGGGGGAGGGGGTAGGGGGAGGGGTAAACCCTTCCCCGAAGGGGAAGAAGGGGGTTGAGAACAGAGCGGGCTCTCTAAACCACTCACGCCCAAAGGGTCGTCGCCACCGCTGGATTCGCCTCGAAATTCTGGTCAGAACGCACCACGGGACAGGTCTGGGGAGTAGCGTTAAGTCGGGCCTGTCCCTCTACAGGAGGAATATTCAAACATTGTTAAAACATAGTTTGGGGACTATGGTTTGATTATGTGTTGGCATTATTGGAGTATGTGTGGGGTATTTTTAACTGTTTGGCCCAAATCCCCCTGTAGGGGGACAGGCCCGACCGAAGGGTAGCGGTATCGATACCTTTTGGTTTCCCCACCCTTGTTTTGAAGAAGACCGACCCCTCGCTAGAGATGGAGAGAGGAGGAGGAGTACTGTGGAAACCCCTGCCAAGGAGGAGTACAGCGGAAACCCTTAGATTTCTTGGGCTTCGATTTTTTTTGCGACGTTCCCACACTTCAAATCAATGGACGTCCTGGGGTCTCAGGGTTGGGTTTCTTGTGAAAGGTTTTTTGTGGTCGAGCTCCTACTGTAGGAGGAGCAGCGGGATGGGAGGCTCATGATAGGAGGATTGAAAGTATTGTCAGTATATTATTTCAGTTATCGGAATGTCCTGCACTTTTCTAGTGATGTGCAGCTTTTGGAGCTGCTCTGGGCCTCACTGGGAAGAGGAGGAAGGAGGGAGAGGAATGGAGGATGCAGGCCAGGGCTGGGGATGAGGAGGCATGCCAGGACGAGGACGGGGAAGAGATAGCCAGGACGGGGAGAGGAGGAAGGGAAAGGACCAGGACGAGGAGGGACGAGGAGGGACGAGGAGGGGGGATAAGGGAGGAGCAGGACGACGAGGAGGGAGACCACGACGAGGATGACGGAAGACCGAACCGCCGGGAGCTTGGCGGCAGGGACGGCGTCGAGAGGGCCACGCGGTGGACCTTGGAGCCCCGCACGAAGGCCGTGGAGGTCACAGGCCCCGCCCCATGCGCTCGCCGCCAGGAGGAGCGGAGGAGGAGGAGGGTGGAGGCAGGGGTAGAGTGAACGGTGCAGTCGCGAGCTCGAAGGTGTTTTTTTTCTGCGCAGTGGTTCCTGCGTAGTGGATGCTGCGCAGCTTCCTCGTAGTGTGTTTGCTTCGTGGTGTGTGTATGCGTGTGCGCCGTGGTGCTAGCTTCGCGGTGTTCGCTTCGTGGTGTACCCTCCGTGGTGTACCCTTAACTTAGTGGTGTGTCCTCTGTGGTGCTTTCTCAGCGGTGTGTCCTCCATGGCGTGTCCTCCATCGTATGTCCTCCGTGATGTGTCCTCCGTGGTGTGTGTCTTCCGTGGTGGTTTCCCAGGGTGTGTTCTCCATTGTGTTTTCTCCATATTGTGTCTCCCGAAGCGCGTATTCCGCAAACTTGTTCCGTGGTCTATTTTGCGTTTTGTGCCTACGATGGGTTGTCCGTGTTGTTTTCTCCGCGGCTCCGCGGTGGATACTACGTTGTGTACTATCAGTGGTCTCTTCTGTTGTGTTTTCTTCGCTGTGTTGTCTACCAGTGCTACCGCGTCAAAGAATGCGTGCAACACACGGCGTAGAAAACATTGCGAAGAAAACACCAGAGACAACACCTCGTACAAACAAACAACGCTGTGTAGAAGCCACTGCGTAGAAGACGCACACAGGAGAAACCATCGCGTAACACATGGACCGCGTAGAAAACTCCGCGTAGCAAATATTGCGGAGAAGACGCACACACAAGAACAAAAATGCGTAACACAACGCTGCGTCGGAAGCACGACGCGGAAAGTATCGCGTAGAAAACACTATGTAGAACATGCCGCGTACAAAACATTCATTGGAGAAACCACCGCGTAGAATAATACAGGACCGCGTGGAAATCACCTCGTGTAACACATTGCGTAGAGAACGCGCACTCGAGAAAACAGGGCGTACAACAAGACACGGCGTAGGAAACACGAAGACACAGGGGACATACACCGCGTAGATAGCATTGGGTGAAACGGCGGCGTAGACAGCATTGCCTACTTAACACGGCGTTAAAACATTGCGTAGAAACGCCTTCGGGTCATAACTTATTTGATCCTTTTTGTGGGCGCCCAGAGACTGCGCGGAGCTTGCGGGCGTGGGCTCTGCTTCTGGGAGAAGCATGTTCCTGTCGCGGGGAGGCTACAAAAGTGGCTTGGGCCAGCCTTCCCGTTCCTTGCAGCCCTGGCAAGTTTCTCCACCGTTTTCCCAGCTCCGGCGACCTCATCCCAACTGTTTTTGGTTCTTTCCTGTCCCGGCCAGTGTTTCCAGCCCTGGCCACCTCCACATTCCGTGAGTGTCACTGGACGTGCAGGTTCCACTTTTTCCGGCTTCTCTGTACCTTCCCCTCGTCGCAAATCCGCTCGAAGCTAGTCTTTGCACTGCCCCCTGGGCGCCACGCCGATCTGCCATCCAGGCCGCGTCAAGGCTCGGCGACGGCCCCCCGAGGACCAGAAGAGAAGGACGGAGGATGAGGAGGAGGGGGCGCATGACTCAGGAGGGAAAAAATACACAGACACAATCAATCGTCGATTCCCTTGAAAATACGGGAAGTTGGGGGGAAGACCAAAACCCAGAAAACATGGGAAAATATATAGGGAATCTGGTTATTTGTGTCTATTTGTTTGTGTGTCCCAGTTTCCCTTCAACGAGGGGGCGCATGACGGCCCCCTCACGCTCCCCCCGACAGCACTCGCGCCGCCCGCAAATTTTCTGCAGAGGAGCAGCTCTGGCTCGGTGCGCCGACGGCGAGCCCTGAGAAGACCCAGGCCTTCCAGATGGCTTGGTATCGCTCGGACGTGTGCTTTTTTTTCTCGGCGGGGATTATTAAGGAGCATCCTGGATCATTCTGCGAAAAAACTACGCACGAAACAAAAAACACAGGGAATGGACGTCCGAGCGACGGGGAGATGGGGTCCGATTGGATGGAGTCGGAGGATCGCGTCGTATCGCCGATGCAGTGGCGATGCGGCTCGATGTGGAGCCCGATTTTCTCTACGCCGGCGTCGCCGATGCATCGCCGAGGCATCGCCGACGTCGCCAGTGCATCGCCGATGCGTCCCCGATGTGTGGCCGATGCAGCGGCGATGCGGCGCGACCCTCCGACCCCATCTTGTCGGACGCCATTTGGGAGGCCTCTGGAAAATCCCTCCACCTCCTCCTCCTCCTCGTTTTCGTCCAGTGGCGCCCCTGTGTTGTCCTCGTCGGCGTCAGTACTCGGCCAGAAGACCGGCTCAAGGTCAGTCCCGGGGCCCTTCCGGGGGCCAGCCTGGCCGGTCTCTCGAGCCGCGTCCGGCCGTGGCGACGAGGACCTCCAGAAACGCGAAACATCGGGCGAAGCGAAACGTCGTCGATCTCGTCGTCGTCGTCGTCGTCGTCGTCGTCGTCGTCGTCGTCGTCGTCGTCGTCGTCGTCGTCGTCGTCGTCTCGTCTGCAGACAAAGCACCAGCCCTCCCACGGGATGCGTTCCGACCAGAGTTTCGAGGCGCATCCTGGGCCCGTGTTCGGCCCATGGGCGCTTTCCGTGTGCTTTGGGGGGGGCTCTTCTGGGCCAGGCGAGTCCGCTGGCATTTCCTGCCCCCGCCCCACCTGAAACGGCTGCGGCGCCCGAGGCATCCTCCAGCGTCGCGGAGTTCAGAGTCCAGCTCCGTCCGAGGCATCCTCCAGCGTCGTGGATTTCAGAGATTCTCAACGTATCTTCATCCGATGTTATCCTCTTCGTGGCTTCGTTGTACCAAACCAGCCAATCCGCGCTCCTGGATAGGAAGCCTCCAGGGGTCGGCAAGTTCGCGTTGTCGCAGCCGTCGCTCTTTCGAGTGATTGTCTTATCGCATTCTTATGGCTGGACCACTTCTCTTTGGACGTGGTGACGAGGTCCTTCAGAAACGCTCAAAATGTTTAAACACATCGTCATCATCGTGCTCGTTCTCGTCATCGTTTTCTTTTCCTTCGTCGTAGCCGTCGTTTCCTGCTTCGTTGTCGTCGTCGTTTCCCGACCGAAGAAGGCTCGAAATTCGTCTCCGATATTTGCTGGGGTCCGTGCTGTTTGTCGAGCCGCGCCCCCAGCCGTGGCGACGAGAGCCTCAGCGAAGCCGTCTTCGTCGTCGCCGCAGCCCCCGCCGTCTTTCTCGCCGCCGTCGCGCTCGCCTCCTCGGCGCCGTCGCCGCCCGCAAGTGATCGCCTTCTTCGGGACGGACCACTTCGCCCTGGGCGTGGAGTGCCCCGAGCCCGACGAGGGCGACGGGGTGGCCTTCCCATGGGCGCGCCTCGCGCGCCCCGGCATGGAGGCCCCGAGCCGCCGGCTGCGGCTCCGCCGTCGACGTCGCCGGTCGGGGTCCGCGGGTCGAGGTCCCGAGGGCGGGTTTTGGCGGGCAAGGCCTGCCCTCTGTGGGCCCCGGGAACGGCAGGGCCGTTGTTTCACCGTTTCCGAAAAAGTGTCCCTTGGAAAGTGGAGACGGCAAAAAAAACAGCGGCCGGAAACGGCACAAAAACGGCTGCAGGATTGGAACCGGAGCCGCAACCGGTCAAAAAACGGCGACGGAGCCGGTGAAACAACGGCGTCGGAACCGGCAAAAAAACGGCAAAACGGAACCGGTAAAAAAACGGCCCTGTCGTTTCCAGGGCCCACTGAGAGCCTGCCCACTTCTGGGACAGTATCGCGGGCGTCTGCCGAATACAACACGCACGTTCTAGCCACAAGCGTCTGCACACTCGGGGTGGAGCGGTCGCTGCGCTTGGCGCAGCACATCAAGGTCGGAGAACGGGTAAATTTGATCCGTTTGCGGTAAGTTCCCTACAGATGCCAGAGCAGATCCCACATTGCTCTCCAAGGATGGACGTCTTCTCGCGCTCTCGGCCTTCTCTGTGGCCTCGGGAGGCCTACCGAAAGCTCCCCGCGGGGACCACCGGGGGCATCTGGCGTCGTCGTCCTCCTCTTCCTCCTGGCGCGGCTCTTCGACCTGCGCAAGCTCCACCACCTGATCCTCTCTCTCCGATTCATCTGAGCAGTGGCCTTGGGACGAGTAGCTTGCTGCCCGAATCGTCTGTCCTTCCTCCTTCCTGGGCCCCAGCGCGCTGTGCACGGATTGTGTGACGAACAATTCACTCAAACCTGATCCCTGTAGGGCCGCCGTGCACTGTCCGTTCGTTTCCAAGAATAACCGATGTACCAGCAGAGCCCGTTATTCACCGAGCGCGTTCCACTACTCGCAAACGCCCGAAAACCACATGTCTGCCTCGATGTAATTTATCGTAGATCGCCCGCGGCGGATCCAGTCCATTTGCGAGCAGCCACTTTGCGAGTAGGAAAGCGCGCTCGTCTAGTTATTGCCCGCCCTGGCGCTGCGGCGGTGGAGCGATTCGCCCTGGGCCCGCGTAGCGGGCGAGCACCAGGCGAGACCTTTTGCGCACCCCACCTACGGTACATCGACAAAATGTTGCACCACCTGGTGGTGTCAAGAAAGCAAGCCGATTTTGCAATGGATGTTCGCTTCCACCCCCCCCCTCCCCCCAATCTCAACATTGGCTGCGGTCCCGGGTTCATCGAAACGGCTCGGTGGTGCAACATTCTGTCGCGAGCCCTGGGGGGGGCGCCAAGGGACCTTTGCCATGTGCCCAATATTAAGATCAGGGGGAGGGGCGGGGAGGAGCAGTGCAACATAGCTGACAAGGCGCGGCACAAGTGGTGCAACATCTCGTCGACGTACGGTAGCGCCAGAGGCGCCCGCGGGCGAGCACCGGGCGACTCCCTCCGACGGGGCGCCCACCGACCGGGCGCCGCGGCTGTCCACGGGCGGGCGCCGGGCGAAAGCGCACGAGGCGGCCACAATGGCGCCCGCGGGCGCCCACCGACCGAGCACCGGCCCCCAAACTCGGGCCGGGGGAAAGGGGGGGATTGGGAAAGGGGGGGTACGAAATTTGCTGCACGCAGCTGGTTTCGGCCTCACCGAGGGGCCCATTCCTCGATACATGGGCGCCTCCGGCGCCGGGAGGCGCCGGGAAAGTCAGCTACGTGAGCTGATTCTCAAACCCCCCCTTTGCTATCCCCCCCTTTCGCCCGACCCGACAAACGGAGCGCCCAACCTATGGCCTTAGTTTGTCCAAGGAAGAGGCCCCTAAGTCCAAGCATGATTCGGGGGAAGGAACACGAGAGACAGTGTCCAAATCTTCCCGCCCGCCACGGCGATCCACGACCTCTCTCGGGCCCGATGCCCGATCGTTCGACCAACATCACAGCAAGGGGAGTGGCCCAACCCTCGCCACAAGAGGGTGGATCCCCGAGGGGAACGAAACTCTTGGACACCGTCTTGGCATCGCTCGGACGTGGGCATTTTTCTCGGCGAGGACCATCGAGGAACATCCTTGATCATGTGGCGAAAAATCACGCACGAAACCGAACAAAAATACAGGGAATGGACGTCAGAGCGATGGCCAGCCGTTGAGTTCCCCTGGGACCGAGTTTTCCATCCAGAGCAGTTCGCTGACGGCCCCCCTGCGGGGTCCAGGGAGAAGGAGTCCCGAGAGGCCGAGGGCAGCGAGCAGAATGCAGAATGCAGTCGGGCACCTCTCTCTACGGGAGGAGTCTGCAAGTCTAGTAGAAAGTCTGGGGACAATTTTTTGATTCTGTGTCGGCTACTTGCGAGTTTGTTTGACTATTTCCCTTTTTCGTCCAAAATCCGCATGCAGGAGGACACGCCCGACCTGAATTCAGTACCGTTTTCCCTCCAGACTGCCTCTCTTCGCTGCTGCACCCTGGAGGCGGGCCGGGGGGGGCTCTCAGGCCTCGGGGTGGGGGCCGGGTGGCCACCAGCGGGCAGGGTCGGGAGGGTCGGCGCACGCGCAGGGGCAGAGGCGGGAGCAGGGTTGGGGGCGGGGGGGGAAGAGGTACGGAGGCAGGGAGGGGCAGCGCGTAGCATGGGAGCATCAATGGAGAGCCAAGCACACATTCCACCCGCTGCAGCTTGAGAGCAAGCAACACGGACGGCTCCACAGCATATCGGCTCAGTTTTAGCTGTTCAATGCAGGCTGGAGGCAGCAGCGTCAGCTTCAGCCTGTATCTCAGTAGACTAGTTTGGGCACGGTGGCGGTAGACCCTTCAAGCAGCACCTGCGTATCACCAATTTCCGCGATTTCATACAGAAAGGAATGACGTGGACGGACCTTTATTTTCACGGGCATTGTTTGCGCAATTTGCTCGTTTATTATTCTTGCGGTTTACCAGTATTGATTGGTTTGTTCCGGAGCTCATCCTCGCCTTTCAAAGTTGCAGCTTTTGATGCAGCGACTCACGTGTTGGCGATACCGATTTACGTTTCTATGGTCTACGTTTCCGCAACAGTCTGGTTTGCTGCAGATGGTGCGTCCTCATTCCCCAGTCGTTTGCACGGTGCCCACTCGCCTGTCTGCACTTGGTTGATTACCTTCACACTCGTGTATTTGTCGATTGAGCTCATACTGAAAGCAATGCTTCAGATTTGGGAAGGGAGGATTGTCCCAAAGGGCCAAGAAATTATCCAGTATCTGCATCACATTTGCACTATCCTTCTCTGCATTCATTGTCTGTCGTACGCATTTTTGCATTATTACGCCATGTTCTATATCGGGATTTCTGAAGGTTCTTCGATACCACTGGGCTTCATGAACCTGTTCAAGATGTCCCCAACATTGGCCGCGAAATACCCGACGCTGAATACTGCAGTAAGTTTGTGTTTTTGCTGTTCGTTTCTCCTCATTCGCGTCGTTTGGTGGATGAAAGTCAACTTGATGTATTGGGTGGACATGGCCCCACTTGTAGGAAGTGCAAACGAAGCTGCTCGAAGTGGGGTGCCATTGGTACACATATACTTGTGGTTCTTTGCCAACATTTTCTTGACAGCCATGCAGTTATACTGGGCATGGAAAGTGGTGAAAGGCATACTTCGACATGCCAAGCGCAAGCCACGAGCCGATTGAGAGAGGTGCGATCTGGCTGAGGCGTCGAAGCTCTTCACGCGAATACAATTTTCTCCCCAAGTTTGCACATCTTCGCAGCCGCTTGAACGCCGCTCGGCTCTGTGCGACTGAAATGCTCACAGTTCTTGGAAAAAGGCAGCAGGTGCCCAGTCCTCTAGGAGACTCTAGGAGGCCAACGCCATCTCAGTGCAAGCGCTGCTCGAGGAACCCATCAGGTTTGCGCAAGTCTGGCCCGCCCAGGGCCACTCCGCCTTGCATTGGCGGCGCGCCGAGGGAGGAAGTGAGACGGGGCAGGCCTTCTCACAAGGCGGCGTGGCTTCTCGGAAGCCCTCTGGCCTTCTGATCTGCCTTCGTTTGGCATCGCTCGGACGTGTGCATTTTGTCTCGGCGAGGGCCATCGAGGAGCATCCTGGATCATTTAGCCAAACAAGCACGCACGAAACCGAACATGCACGGGGAATAGACGTCCGAGCGATTGCAAGCTCGGAGAAGGCGTAGGAAGCCTCTCAGAAGGCCGGAGGCCATCCGAGCTTTCTGAGAGGGTCCGCCTCCTCTGCATCCCCCCTGGCGCGCCGCCAAATTCAGACCCGCCCAGCCTTGCCAGGTCACGTCGCGACAGGCGTCCCAGACGGCCCAATAGCCTTTCAAGGTGCCCCCAAGCGCGCCCCAAGAGGACCTGAAGAGGGCCCCGAGGCAAAATTCGCCGCACAGCAACAGCAAGATGCACAGCCTTGGCGGCCTCGCCGTGTTGGTCCATGACGAATCCAGCCCCTCGTGTGCCCATCACCAGCCTCGAACTTATCCCTATCCCTAAGATTGACACGCCAAAAGGCGATGACAATCTCAGGGATGCGCCCTGAAAAACTAAGGGAACCCCGAAGATTGGCATTGTGATGAGGCGATGCCCAGCTTAGGAATAGGGATCTGTTCCAGGCTGGCAAGCCCAGGCCCGCACCATCCCAGCGGGGGGTCGCCGCAGCGAGCAGGGAAGCACACGTCCTGCGGGGGCTCTGCTTCGGCTCGGGGAGGCGGAGGAGGAGGAGGACGACGAGGAGGAGGACGAGGAGGAGGAGGAGGAGGAGGACGAGGAGGAGGAGGAGGAGGACGAGGAGGAGGAGGAGGAGGAGGAGGAGGAGGAGAGCGCTGCTGCATCCTGCCAGGGCGCTGCGCAGGCCGAGATGGGGGCGGCCGCTCCAGGCCTCCGGCGCCGTGCAGTGCGCTGTCCATCCGCGAGAGCCCCGCGGAGGTCTCGCCGCCTGCCCTTGGGCTCACGTCGGGCCGGTCCCCTTGGAGGGGGACTTCCGACAAAACATAGAAAATACCCCCAAACATTGTAAAAAACAGTCCAAAAATAGTCTCGGGATTATTTTTGAGTATTATTTTGGCTTTGGGGGGTATTTTGGGGGTATTTGTTTTATTTTCAGTCGAAAATCCCCCTGTAAGGGGGACACGCCCGACATATAACCTTAGGCAAGTTTGCTGCCACGGCTGGTTGGTTGACGGTCCGGGGGCCGAGAAGAGGGCAGAGACATGGTTTCCAGCGTGGGTCCCGGGCCGTACTTTCTGCCCGTGTGGGAGACGTGGTGCTACAACCCGCCACGTGACTCGCAAGCTCGTGGTGCAAGCTGTGCGGTGCAGGCGGCTATGTGGTGCGCCCTGTCTGGTTCAGGCTGCGTGGTGCAAGCTGCGCGGTGCAGCGCGTGTGGTGCAGGTGGTGTGGCGCAGGTGCCGCGGTGCGGTGCGCCCACGGGCGCCCACTGGGCCAGAACCCGGACCTCCCAGCCAACACGAGGCGCCCGCGAGGAGCCCACGCCCCGGCGGGCGAAGGTCCAGAACTGCGAGCCAGCACGAGGTGCCCACGTGGCGCCCGCCAGGCGAGCCCCCCAAGAGTCCCAGCCAGCACGAGGCGCCCCATCAGGCGAAGAGCCGGAGTTCCCAGTCAGCACACGAGGCGCCCCGTCCAGCGAAATCTTGGGTCTCGCGCCCACGTGGCGCCCCACGCAGCGAGATGCCGGGTCCTACCAGCCAGCGCGAGGCGCCCATGGGGCGCCCACCACGCAGAAGCCGGGAGCGCCGTTTGATCACTTGTTGTTTTCCTTTCAAGGCCCGCCTGTAGCAGGACATGGCCGACCTAACCCTGGCCCCCTCTGATTCCTATCCCCCCCCTCCCTCTCTGCCGGACGCGGCGCGAAGGCTGGCCAGGATGGGCTGGGAGGCGACGGCGGCCTGGCGCCTCGCCAGCGCCATTCTGGTGCCCACCCCCTCCCCGCCCCAGGGCCGACCCTGGCCCCCCTGAGGGACACAGCTGCCCAGACTCACTGACAGGGGCCCACCGCGCGGTTTTGGGCCTCGGGTCGTTCTCCGAGAACGTCTCGGGCGACTGGGGCCTCCGAGGTCCCAAGACCGTGCTGTGACGGACCGTGCGGTGAGGTCTTGGGGGCTTCGAGGTCACCGCACGGTCTGTCACCGCACCGTTTGGGGACTCCAGAACTGATCTGGCAAATCTGGTGCAAATTGTTCAGTGACTCGAGTCCTCTGGATCGCTGGATGTCCATGGAAAAAGTGCTGCTGACTCGATGATGGTTCGTTCGGATGCCTGTGAGACTCCGAGCCCGGTCCACCCTGTGATCCTTTACTGTAGCGCCTACAGTACAGATGCAGCATGACATGCTCCGTGAACTGCGAATGATGCACCGAGGAGATGCGTGGCAGAGGGTTGCCCCCCCCCCTGGGGAAGGAGACACAAAAAGGGTGCGAGGGACACATCAGGAGGGTGCGATGGAAAGCCATACAGCCTGGCGGGTGGTGATGGGGGGCGGCCCACGTGGGCGGTGAGGAAAAGGGCACTTCAAGGGGCCCTTGAGGGCCCCTTGTGGACCCCTGGCTCCAGAAGGGGGCCCTTCCCTTCACCGCCCAGTTGGGCCAGCCACCCACCCCCCATTGCCTCCCGCCTGACACGGGGTGCCCCCGCGGAGGGGGGGGCGGCCGAAAGCGTCGAGGGGAGGACAGCGGGCAGCACACGTGCCCTGGCTGTGCTGCGCGAGGGAGGGCGAGGGCCCGGGCGGGCGGGGTCCTTGCGGCCACCCTGGTGCTCTCCTGGGGCCGGCGTGGCCACCGTGAGCGGGCACGGGCACGGGGACACGGCGGGGGTCAGTCATCGTCGATCCCCCAGAACATTTGGGAAAATATGGGAAGGGGGGGGAAGACAAAAACCAAGAAAATATTGAAAATATGGTGAATCCTTTGATTTGTGTGTACTTGTGTGTGTGTGTGTGTCCTTGGGCCCCTTCAATAACGGCCCCCTCCTGCTCCCCCCCGCAGCATCCGCACCGCCCGTGGATTTCTGCAGGAGCAGCCTTGCTCGGTGCGCCGACGGCGAGACCTGAGAAGACAAAATCCCAGAACATCTGGGAAAATATTGGGAATCCTGTTTTTTGTGTCTATTTATTTGTGTGTCCCAGGGCCCCTTCAGGGGGTGGGGGGGCAGGGCGGCAAGGGAACGAGCTCAGATCGGGCGGGTGGCAATGGGGGATGACCTGAAGCGGGGTTGAAGAGAAGGGTCTCAAAGTGCACCTTTAGAGCCCTTCTCTTCACCCCCCCATTTGGGCCACCCCCCACTGCCACCCGCCCGATCACAGAACACCGCTGCGCGAGTCCAGATATGAGCATCTCTCGTTGAGGTTCACGAAGGCCTCTTCGCCTTGGGCGAATCTAGAGTCAACTGCCTAGCCTGTAATCAGCACGCACTTGGGCAAGCGAACAGAAGACCGAACTCCGGGGCGTCCTCCTCCTCCTCCTCCTCCTCCTCCTCCTCCTCCCCCTCCTCCTCCTCCTCCTCCTCCTCCTCCCCATCCTCCTCCTCCGCCTCCTCCTCCTTCTTCTTTTTACCGCAGCGCCGTCGGGCGTCCCCCTCCGCGGTCGCGCGCCCGCGGCCCCCTGGCGGGGCGGACGGCCAGCTCGAGTGCAGGGGCCCCCCGGACGCCTCGGGTCCAGGAGGGCCGGGGGGTGGGCTGCACAGCCCGCCTGGGGAGGAGCCCACAGGGGGGCCCCAGCACTGGCCCCTGCAGCGGAGGAGCCCAATAGGGGGTCCGAGGACACGCCAGAGAACGGCGGGGAGGAGCCCAGAGGGTTGAGTCGGGCGTGTCCCCCCACAGGGGGATTTTCGACGAAATATTTTTTCAAAAACACACCAAAATGCACCGAAAAGGCAAACAAAGATAAAAAAGATAGTCCCCAGACTATTTTTTCGTTATTTTGGGACTATTTTGGAGGTATCTGTTATTTTTCGTCGAAAATCCCCCTGTAGGGGGACAGAACCGACTTAACCATAGGGGGTTTGAGGACACGCCAGAGAACAGCGGGGCGCACGTGTAGATGCCCACAATCCGATCGCAAACTTCCCGGGGGCAGGCCCCCCCGAGCAGGGAGGCCCTGGGGGCCAGGAAGGAGAGGCCGACCGGCCGCGAACACGAAAGGGTCCGCGGCCCAGGGGTGGGGGCGGGCTCCGCGGCCCGCCCGGGGAGGAGGCCACGGAAACCGAGGAGGGAGGAGGGAGGAGGGAGGAGGGAGGAGGGAGGAGGGAGGGAGGAGGAGGAGGGGGAGGGGGAGGAGGAGGAGGGAGGGGGGAGGAGGGGGGGAGGAGGAGGAGGAGAGAGGAGGAGGAGGAGGAGGAGGAGGAGGAGGAGGAGGAGGAGAGGAGGAGGAGGACGAGGAGGACGAGGACGAGGAGGACGAGGAGGAGAGGAGACGAGCAGGAAGAGGGGGGAGGAGGAGGAGGGGAGGAGGAGGAGGAGGAGGAGGAGGGGGAGGGGGGGGGAGGAGAGGAGGAGGAGGGAGGAGGAGGAGGAGGAGGAGCCGGCAGGAGCAGGAGGAGGGAGGAGGAGGAGGAGGCTCAAGGGAGGAGGAGGAGGAGGAGGAGTCCGTAGCCATTTTGGCTCAAGGCTAAACGTTGTGAAGGGCTATAGACGCCCGAGAACCAGCGATTTGCCCTGGGGCTTCCGTAGCCTGTCTGGCACAGACGGCTTGGGGCGCCCGCCGCCCACGGGGACCACCGAAGTCAGCAGCAATGGGCGGCTGGCGGGCGTGCCAGGCGCAGCTCGTGCAGCCCAAGAAGAGGCAGCACGTCGTCTGCAGCGCGTGCAAGGAATGGCAGTATCTCAACAAAGCAAAGAAAAAGGTTTTTTGTGCTCTGCGGGCCCATGCAGGTCAGGGCGACCATGCAGGTCACCATGCAGGTCAGGGCGACGACAAAGGCAAGGGCAAGGACAAGGAGGGCGGCCTCGGGGACGTCAAGGAGATCCTCGCAGCCCTCCTCAGCACCCTCACCACCGAGCAGAAGAACGCCCTCGGAGACAAAGCGCAGAAGGTCGAAGGGATCTCCGCCCCCGAGCAGAAGAACCCCGCGATCTCGGCCACACAGGCACTCCAGAAGGTGCGCCAGTTAGAGAAGAAGCAGCTGGACCTCACCACCACTGTCGACCGCCTGGCTGCCGAGCTCAGGGCGGCGCAAGGCGAGCTGAAGGACACGACCACCGAGCTCAATGGGGGCCCGCGACACCTTCGAGAAGGCCAGTGTGGAGGCCACCGCGAAGTGGGCCAGTGGCGGGCACGACCCCGCCAAGGCCGACGAGCACCAGGGTATGGACGAGGACGATGAGGAGGATATCGAGATCCTAGCCACGCCTGTGACCCCAGACGACCTCGAGAAGCACATGCAAGACATGAGAGGCGACCACGGGGACCAGGCCAAGGCATGTATTGAGCAGCTCACGGCAGCCTCCGCCAAGCTGCCTCCCGCAAAGTTCAAGGTCAAGAAGGCGAGGGCCAAGCAGGCCACCAGCGCCGATCATCGTGGCCGCCCCGCAGCAGGCACACAAGGAGCAGCCCGTCCTGGCCCTGGTGGTGATCGTAGGAGCCGCAGTTGTCCCAGGGAGAGGGGGGGGGGGGCTCGCGACAGCTGAGCAGGCCGCTCGGCCACCTCAGCGAGCTCCCCCCGAGCTCACGACAGGGTTTCACATCTACCGCGCCAATATCACTAAGTGGAATGATAAAGCCAAGACATATTTACAGTCTTCTGATTTTGGGCTTCCCCAGGTCATCATGTCAGGGGAGACACATCTGACATCAGGGAAGTTGGGAGAAGCACGTAAATACATGGGTAAGCTTGGCTACAAGAGTTATCAGTGCCCTGCCACAGCCACACCAGCGGGCGGAGAGACAGGCGGAGTCGGGATTTTCGTCACCCGACAGTTTCACTCCCATGCGCGGGTCATGATGGGGAAGGGCAACAAGAGGCCGCTGGTGGGGGCACCAACTGGACCGCTTGTTTGATCCGCACGAAGGCCCGCAACCTAGTTTTGCTCACCGTCTACCTCCAGTCGGGGATCGGCTACAACAATTTCAATATCAAGGTAGTGAAGGAGATTTCCGTTTTCTCCACCTCCCTGGACCTCCCGTACATCATCTCGGGAGGTTTCAACATGGTCCCCCAGGAGCTCCTTGCAGGCCACCCCTGGGTCGAGACAATCTCAGGTGTCGTCGAAACCGCGAACATCGAGACCTCGTGTCGCAACGGTCGTCTCATCGACTACTTCATCTTCCACAGTTCGATCTCAGACTACCTGTCTGTCGAGACCGATTTAACCAGCCCATGGAGGCCACGCATCGGACTCGCAGCAGTTTTCCGAGTGGAGGCACTCCATCGCCAGGGATGGTTCCCTAGGCAAGCCGCATCAGTCAAATCATCAGCAGCCCCAGCCAGTCCGTGGGCGCATTATTGGCACCAGGCGCAGCTAGACCAGCACGGGACGCCGCAGGTGCAGTTTCCTATTGCAGAAGAGTTCGCCAGCAACGCCCTCGCCCACCAGTGCGGCCTCCTCAGTCGGGCCTTCGAGGGTTGGTGTATCGGGGCCCCTGCAGGCACCCGAGAGGGCTACAGTCGCGGGGGCGGTTTCGAGGTCATCTGGAGAGACATCCTCCCCCCACACTCCCTTCCAGCATCGGCTTCATCATGGAAGTCATCAGTGGGGGGTGGTCCAGCAGCGGGCCCAAGAACGAGACCATCTTCTCCAACGCCATCCGGCCTCCAGAGCTCTCGAGGGCCCAGGGGTACCTCACCTCCACCCTCCAGGCGAACCCAGTGTGGCCGCCAGACCTTCTGCCAGCTTCGCGGACTCTGGTGCACTCATATCTCGAAGGCACAAGTGCTACGACCTCGTGGCCAGATGCACGCTTTCAACTCGAGCTGATCGTTCAGCACTTTGATAAGGAAGCCTTCATGCAGAAGGAGACTGCATTCAGGACCCGACTACACGACTCCCTCGCTCACGGGGGAGGCGGCGCACACCATATCCTGGGCCCGCTCCAGAAAAGGACAATGACGTTTTCAGCTCGGTCGACGGGGAGATTACCACAGACCCCCTGAAGGTCCTGAACCACAAGAGCGAGTATTGGTTGCAGTACTGGGACCCAGATAAGATCCTCCCTGACAAGCCCCCCGAGGCCCCTTGGCTCCAAGACCTACGCCAGCAAGCAATGGACTCTTGGGACCCCTCTCACAGCTGGAAGCCAGAACAAGTTCAGAAGGCCCTTAGGAGTTTCTCAGGCAACTGTGCACCAGGAGCGGACCAGTGGCGAGTAGCAGATTTCCGTCGGCTTCCCCCTGAAGGATTGGAGATTCTCACTGACATTATCAATGATACGTGTAGGCTGCAGCAGTTCCCAGCCCAGTGCTAAGTCAACTTGGTGGCCCTGAAACCCAAGACAGAGGTCAGCGACCGCCCCATCACCTTGACGAGCGCCCCATTCCGTGTTACCATGCGCCTATTCAAGGGCCAGGTCTCCTCCTGGGAAGAGGCGCGGGCAGGTTTCTGGGACGCAGCTATCGAAGGTAGTGATTGTTCAAGGGCAGCCCTCATCAGCGAGCTTTTTGCAGAGATCAGCAGCCCCCTCAAGTGCTCCATCATCGAGGGCGCTTTAGACCCCGAAAAGTTTTTCGACACGATCCGCCAGCACAAGCTGGCTGAGAAGGCCCTCGCCCTAGGCTACCCGGTGGTCCCACTGGCGCTGGGCATGATCATCCTCACGTGCACTAGAGTCCTCACGACACCGATCGGAGTCAGCGAGCCCCTCATCCCGATGGCCTCAATTCTCCAAGGGTGCGGACAACGCGTTTCCTGGACCAGGGCCCTCCTGTACGACGTCCTCGAGTTGGCCCATTCCCAGATCCCAAGGCCCACGATCCGAACCTGGGTTGACGACATCAGGGTCCGTCTCGTGGGGGGCCTAGAGGCCTTGAAAGAAGCCTTCCCAGAGCTTATCATGCAGTTATGGGGGGACTCGCTGACCTAGGATGCCGTCTCTCTGGTAAGTCTGTGGTCCTGGCCAGCTCCAACGACATCCGCACCGCGGTCGTCAATGAACTCAATCAAGCAGGGGTCCAGATCCGACCCGTCCAGCATGCTCGGGACCTGGGGGTCGACACCACGATCGGGAAGAAAAGGGCCCTGGGAGTCCGCCGAACCCGCCGTCGTCTCGGAGTGCAAAGACACAAGAACATCAAGACTCTGGCCAAGACTACAACCAAGGCGCGATCCCTTTTCCGCACAGGCGCCCTACAGCAGCTGAAGTGGGGCATGGAAGGACACGGATCAGCACCGACCGAAGTCCAGTATTTCTGCCGATTGGCGGGAGCGGCACATGGAGTATCTAAAGCAGGGGCCTGCCTCACCACTGGCCTCCACACCCGTCCAGGACACCCATCTAACATGGATCCAGGGATCTCTTTTCGGGTCCAGCCGTTCACGATGTGGTTTCGGGTTATCAATACCGAACTCAGCATCCTCGGAGGCATCCAGAAGGCTTGGGAGACTCTGAGGGAGAAGCTCAAGAGACCATCAAGGTGGCTCATGGTCAGGTCCCACCTGTCCGCGATCATCGCCACCCTGTACGACCTAGGCTGGACCCCAACCACGGCATGGCTCTGGAGGGACCCCGAGGGCCTAGAGTTCCCCGTCAAGCCGCTGAGCTTGGACAAGCGCTTTTCATGTTTCACTTGGAGTTCCTCTTAAACATGCATGTCTGGAAAGCGACATACCCCCTCAGCCACAACTCTGGAGGCCTTCAGGAGGGGGGGGGGGGGGGGGACGTGTACTCTCTACGGATCTACCCCGCCAGAAAGCGAGCCGCCATCAAGGAGCGCGAGAAGCAGCTAGCCGAGTACCTTCTCCCCCAAGCCCAGCAAGTTCAGGCCCAGGAGGAACTCCAGCGAGAAGCAACTTTCCCAGCTGCTTTCGAGGCCGCTTCCTGCTCGAGGTGCTGGAGCGCCCACCGCAGGTTTGAGCGACCAGCAGGACGACGCCGAATGTCCTCTCTGCGGCCAAGAGCACGGAGATGATTTACACGAATATTGGGCGTGTCCTGAATTTGGAAGTCTCAACATCCCCGCCATCAATCGGACCCAGGGCTCCATTGACCGGGCAGTGGCCGAGTCCCCAATGGACCCCAGTCTCTGGCTCCGAGGAATTATCCCTGCCACGATCCTACGTCAAGTCCATGGGCACACGCTGGGACTAGATCAGGACACGATCCGAAAAGGAGTATTTGAACAGCACGCAGTCTATCAGTTCGATGACTGGCAGGTGGCAGCGACAGACGGCAGTGGAGGGCCTCACACGCAGGACCCGCGCATCAGAGTCTGTGGCTGGAGCGTATCTTTGTGGGCACGCGACCTCACTTGGAAAGGAACCATCCAGGGAGGGATCATCGGCCCGCAGACCGCGCCGCTGGCGGAGCTCGAGGCAGTCATTGCGTTGCTGGAGTCCACCCGCGGCCGCCTCACTATCGTGATTGACTGTGCGCATGTGATCAAGGGTTTCAACAGAGGCCCACGCTTTCGGCACCCCAAGAGCCAGTTCACTTGGCAGAAGTTCTGGACCCAGGCCAAAAACCGACGGGACAGTACGATCTTCTACAAAGTGAAAAGCCATCCCACTGAAGAAGAAGCCGCTCGAGAGCCCCCCTGGGCCCTACACCTCAATGCCCACGCAGACATACTCGCTGCGGAAGCAGCTCAGTGGCGTCAAGTTCCAGGGCCGCTCGCTCGGCACCTCCAAGGCGCTGATATTCACGCCGATCTCATCAGGGATAGATTGGCAGCGGTTCAGAGCCACTACTGGAGCCACAAAGACCCCTTGGGCCTCGAGGAGGATGAGGATGTCAAGGAGAACCGTAGGAAAGCGAATATGAAGCGTAGCGTAGCAGCCTTGCAGGTTGAGCTGACTAGGACGCCCCGCTCCCTCCTTTCTGCCCCGGTCCCTCCCCTTTTCCAGATCGCCTGCCATGTCTGTGGCAAGCAAGGTAGTGTTATCAAGGGGGCTCCCAAGTGGCTTAAGACCCCCTGCGTCTCCCCAGGGCCGCAAAACCGTTTCCACCCGTCCCACGGGCCGTTCACCAAGAAGTTGAATGGTGTCATTTGGTGCTCCCGATGCGGAGCCTGGACCATCCGTGCGGCCAAGAAATTCAGAGAGCCCTGTGCACCACCCACAGAAGGGGGCACCAAGGCTCTCCAGAAGCTTACCCAAGGTACGCCACCGCCAGGCCTCAAAGCCTGGCCCGATGGGCCCACATGAGGTCCATCCACGGCTGCTCCCACGCGGGGAGACCAGGACAGCTGCGGAGGCGCGAGCGCGGGAGGAGGAGGAGGAGGAGGAGGAGGAGGAGG
>CAUYUJ010014677.1:24686-84686 GCA_963575745.1 Prorocentrum cordatum
GCAGGAGCAGCAGGAGCAGCAGGAGGAGCAGGAGGAGCAGGAGGAGCAGGAGGAAGAAGAGGAGGAGGAGGAGGAGGAGGAGGAGGAGGAGGAGGAGGAGGCAGGGGGGGAGGACGGACGACCACGAACGTACAGATTTCCGCGGCCTGGAGGCCGGGGCGGGGCCCGGTAGGCCCAGAGGGGCCAGGGGATCCGCGGCCCGCCCGGGGAGTGGCCCCTGGGGGGAGGCTCCAGGTGGGAGGCCCAGGGGAGAGGACGAGCGACCACGAGGAGAAAGAGGCCGGACGTTATCGGGCGAAGAGAACTATGCACATGCACCGACACTGACAACGTCCATCCTTGACACAGGATCGGTGCATATACCTTCCTGGCCAAGGTAAGAGGGCGTATGCACCGATCGTGGGCTCGGGATAGGCCTGGCCAGAATCGGTGTACGGGCATAGTTCTCATCCTGTACGTTAGGGAGAGGACGAGCGACCACGAGGAGAAAGAGGTCGGACGTTAGTCAGGAGGAGAAGACAGCACGGACACAATTCATCGTCGATTTCCCAGAAAATATTGGAAAGTATGGGAAGTGGGGGGTACGACACAAAAACATAACATATCGGAAATTATAGGGAGTCCTGTTACGTATGTGTCTTTATTTGTGTGTCCCAAGGCCCCTTCAGTAAGGGGGAAACAAAAGTGGACACTCCCCCGCTCACCCAAACTCAAAGTTGGCACGCGCGGGGGAGACTGCGGTCGCAGCGCGACTCCTCGGACCCACCGCCAACTTTGAACATTGGGGGCATCGGGGGGGGCGGCATTGACCGATGAATGTGGACTGCGTGTTTATATTTTGTCCGAGTCCTGGATCTCTAGGACACCAGTGAGCGACAAGAGACAGCGGGTCGTCTTCACCGACAATGGCGCGTAAGCTGCCCGCGTACCGTCGCGCGTAGGCGCCCTCGTCTCCAATGAGGCGTGCCGCGCTGGCGGCCCGCGCAAGTAAGCCGCGGCGTAAGGTCGCTGTGCCGTCTCGCGTAAGATCCCTTTTTTTCGTCTCCTAATTGTGCAAGATATTGCACGCCGGTCGTTCAAAGTAGGTACTGCTGGATTTCCAGGCCCGAGTCTACTTCTAGCGCCTTCCCAATTCAAGAGTCGATACTTCTGTTTTGGTTTTTGGGGCGTGCCCGCACCCGATCTGCTTTGTTCATCTTCCTGCGTCCACCTATTTCTTCCGATTGGCAGGTATGGGCTCCCCTCCCCCTCGAGAGGAAGGGGAACCCACGCCCGCCTGCCTCGAGAGGGCAGGAGGGGCAGAGGGCTCTCTGCCCCTCCTGCCCTGGCCTCCTGGCCTCCCCCCTGCCGGCCCCCGTGGCCCGGCGCCGCGCGCGGAGCGCCGCCTGCCCGCGCGACAACAAAACCGCCCGTGGCGTGGGGGCGCCCCGCCCATTCCCAGTCAGCCCTGGCGGCTGCCATCCGCGGCGCCCACCCCCAGGCGGCACCGCGCAGCGGCCCGCTCACCCCTCCACAATTACTCAATATGAAAATACCCTCCCTCTTCCCCTGATGGCGTCCGGGTGATGGCCGCGCACCCTCCGCGTACTGTTTTTTTACACGCAGGATTCCCGGGAAATCCCGGGAAACGACTCTCGCTGAGGCGCCGGCGTCATTTTTTCCCAAAATGCTGCTCTCGTTGAGGCGCCGGCCTCATTTCTGCTCCCGAATCGTTCCGAATCGTGCTCCCGCTGCAGCGTGGGCCTCATTTTCGGATCGGTGTTTGGCCTCCGTCGTTCAGGATGGCGTTCTCGCCCCAGCGCGGGCCTTTTTCTCGCGCGCCCATCCGCCATAGGCACGTACCACACGATATACGCACGCGCGAGCGCACGCACGCGTAGCTTGCCGCGCCGCCCCCTCCCCGCCCCCCTCTCCCCGCCCCCCTCCCCGCCCTTCCCTTAGGTGGGAGCCCCGCCCGTGCGTCGTTGCGCTGGACGCCGCCCTGTCCCGGGCTGCGATGCCGTGCGCAGGCCTTGAGATGGCGTGCGCACTCTGCCAGGCGCACGGCGCTGCGGGTGGGTCGGTGGCCCCCACACGGGGTGATGACCACACCGTGCGGTGAGTCGGAGGCGGGTCGTTCTCCGAGGACGTCTCGGGCGACAGGGGCCTCCGAGGTCCCAAGACCGTGCGGTGACGGCCCGTACGGTGAGGTATTTTGGGGGGATTTCGAGGTCACCGCACGGTCTGTCACCGCACAGTTTCGGGACTCTAAATGTGTCCATGTTCATTGCAGCTTTCAGTAGCGCTCAGAGTCATGCGGTTCCAAAAGGGATCACAGGGAAAGGCACTGTTGGGACGGGCGATTCCGATTTCTCAATTTTGCCCGGCCTCGCCCGCAAGGCCGTGGCGGGACGCGTTCACCCGCTCTTCGAAGATTCAAATGCAACGCCGTGGTCTCAGAAGTCCCTCCTACCAGCGTCCCTTTAGGAAACGCATCAGCTAGTCAGAGAGTGCCCTCCTTGGACGTCCAGGGGGTGCATCAGGGGGGGCGTCAAGGGGGAACATCAAGGGGGGGGCGCCCAGGGAGTGCATCAAGGAGGGCAGCGAAAATGTGCGATTCAAGCGCGCAGAGTGGTTGCACCCTTTGACGCCCGTTCTTGGGTGTCTGCAGACCTGACCCTTCGGCCCTGCACAGCTGCAGCATTGGAGCACCAGGCTCACTTCCCCAGAAGCCCGAGGCGCACTGGATGTGTACAAAAATCTGGCTCCCGGAGGCTCGATGTGTATCCATGTCCAGTGCGCCTCGGCCGTCTGGCGCCCCTTCAAAGAGAGTCCGAGACGCAGTGAGTACACACCGGTCGTTGGAAATAGGTATTTCTGGATTCCCAGATCCCAAACTACTTCAAGCGCCTTCCTACTTCAAGAGTCGATATGATTTTGCTGCGTTGTGTCAGTCTCTGGGACGGCCTGGACCCAACTTGCTTTCTTGACGTTTTTATATGTTTACCTGCTTGGGGCGTGCCAAAAAGGGGCTCGCCTTCGAGGATAGAAGGGGTTGCCATCTCTTCCTCGGCGGAAGGCGGAGGAAGGGCGGCGGAAAGGTCGGCGGAAGTAAAACGAGGCCGCATCCGCCGGCGGAAGTCGGCGGAAGCCGCCGGAAGGGCGGGAGGAATGAGCAGGGAGGAAGGAGGAAGGAGGAGGGCGAGGTAGAGCAGCAGCAGGAGGAGCAGGAGCGGGAGGAGCAGGGGGTCCAGGCGGAAAGCGGAGGAGAGGAAGGGAACGGGGTGACAATGATGATGATCGACGGGGGAAATGAGAAGGAGGAGGCCGTCTCAGAAGTTTCGGAAGTTTCCCCCAGAAAGCAAAAACCCTTCAGGAGTCGCGAGGGGTTCTGATTCCCCCCCCCCGCTCGCCGCCAAGAGGAAGGATTCGGCTCCAGAATATTGCCCACGATGGGGTGAGAGCGCCATGCTGAGCGACAGGAGCAAAGCGCCGATCCTAAGACGAGACGCTGCAGCGGGAGCACCATGCAGAAACACCGAGATCGGCGTGGCTGAGCAAAAACTAGGAAAGACCACATTGAAATTCGGCGTGTAAAAAAACAAAACACGGAGAGGGCGGAATTTTGATCAGGACGTTATCACGCTGTCGGGGGAGAGAGAGAGAGAGAGAGAGAAAGAGAGAGGAGAGTAGTTGTCATATTGGGTAATTATGGGCCGGATGGGGAGAGGAGAGGATAGAAATAGGGGGTAACAGTGAAGGACAGGAGAGGGGGGGGAGAAGCGCCGCCTCCCAGACGCCACTGGCCGGGGCCATGGCGACGCTGGCCATGGAGGATCCTGATTTGCCTCTCTGCGGCTTTCTATTTCACCGTGAAGGAAAGGGGAGCCGAGGGCAGAGGTTCTGGAACTCTTCACCGTTTTCGGCCCACCAGGCCCTCCCCAGGCCCTGGGACGGTCACAAAACAGCAGCCGATGACGCAGTGTGTAGGTGGTCCAAGGGCAGAGGCCAGGGGTCCAGGACCTGCGCGCCTTGAGGCACTCTTCCGAAGCAGAAACAACGCCATAAACATAAACTTTTGGCGCTCTGCGCGCGATTTCTTGGATCCGTGCTGGGCCCCCCGGCGGCGCCTCCGGCGCCGCCCCTGGCGAGCTCCGCGCGCCAGGGAGGGGGTCCAGCGCAGATCCAAGAAATCCTCACGGAGCGCCAGAAGTTTATGTTTATGCAGTTGTTTCTGCTTCTATTCGTGTTCATCGTGGCAATGGGCTGCTGCTGCTGCTGCTGCCCCTCGACCTTCCTGCCTTCGCCGTCGTCGGTCGCCCTCCTCGTCTCCGTCCCCCCTCGTCGTCTCCTCCTCCTGCTCCTCCTCCTCCTCCTCCTCCTCCTCCTCCTCCTCCTCCTCCTATTCCTCCTCCTCCTCCTCCCCTCCTCCTCTCATCTCGTCGCCCTCTTCTCGTCGTCGTCTCCCTCCTCCTCCCCCCCCTGTCGTGCCGATTGTCGTCCTCGCCGCCATCGCTTGTCTTCACCGCCGTCGGTGGCCACCCTCTTGCCTCTTCTGCCTGGGCCTCGTAGGAGTTCCCCTCCTCGTCCTGTCGACGGGGCCGGAGTGGGGACGAGGCAGTCGGGAACGACGACCGACTCGTCGCCGTTTTTTGTTCCTGATTCTAGAGGCTTCCTAGATGGGGTCGGAGTAGATGGAGTATTTCTAGGAGGATCGTGCCGCGGCGATGCCCCGGCGATGCATCGGCGATGCACCGGCGATGCATCGGCGACGTCGGCGATGCATCGGCGACCTCGACGAGAGCAAATCGGGCCCTACATCGAGCCGATGCAGCGGCGATGCGGCACGATCCTCCGACCCCATCTTCTCGGACCCCATCTGGGAGGCCTAGAGATTCGCCGATCGGCGCGGGCCCCTGCCACGCCCCTCGTAGATCTTGGCTGCTTTTCGGCGGCTGCTTCTGGCGACTGGTCGGGACTCCTTCCCCCCCGTCCCCTCTGCTTGCGCGACTGGCAGGGCCAGACCGAGGTCAGGTCACCGGCCCAGGCCTAGTCTAGGCGCTGATTCAACCGAGTGCGCCTCCAGTGCGCTTCGTCCTTGGGCGGGGTCACCAGCGATAGACGACTTCAGAGGGCCCTCGACGGCCCAATACGGCCCTGCTTCCCCTCCTTATCCTCCTCCATTTTGCTAAGTCGCCGTGCTGGGCTGGGGTGCGCCAGAATGGTAGGGGCAGCCCCTGCCCCCCTCTGCGCGCCGCCCACCCCCTCCCTGCCCCACCCGTCGGCCAAATGTCGAAGCCCAGCAGTTATTTCCACAAACAAGCCACAGCGCGCGCTGCGTCCCCTGCTCTCGGGCCGAATGAAAGGGGAGGATAGGGAAAGGGGTGGGGGTACGAGATCTGCTGCATGCCGCTGGCTTCGGCCCCGCCGCCGGGAGACTTCCTCGACACGTGGGCGCCTCCCGGCGCCGGGAGGCGCTGGGAAAATCAGCCTCGTGAGCTGACTTTCTACCCTACCCTTTGCCCGGCGTCAACCCAACATACTTCTACTATATGTGTGTCGCCCCCCCCCCGAGCGCCGCTGACGGCACCACCACCGGCTTTTCGCCTCTCGGGACTTTGTCACCGGGCTCCTGTCCAAGGTGTACCTTTTCCTGCACTTTAACTTCGGCACCGCCTGATCCCAGGGCTTCGCCCTCTCTCGGCCTTGACGTGAGGCCCCGCATTCGTTTGCCCTCCCTCTCTAATTCATGCTGTGCGCGGCCCGCTTAGCATCTATCGGAAGAGGTTCGCTCTCGCCCCGCAGATCAAACAAAAAAAGTGTCGCCCCCCCAGGGCGCCGCGCGCACCGAGAAATCTTATAGTATACGCGTCGTTGCGGGCGCTTTCTGGCCACACCGCTCGGGAAACGATATACTACAAGATGGGTATACTGTATGTTTGGGTCGGACGCGCGCCTCCGAGGAGGACATCTAGTATTAGTCTGTCTCTGTGCGTCCCATTTGCTATCCCCCCCTGTCGTTCCCCGCGATGTTCGTGCTGCACTCGGGCGCGGCTCGGTCCCTCCTCGGAGCGGCGCGGGCGGCCTGCTCCAGGGAGGCGGCCGCTGCAGCCTTGGGCGCCGAGGGAGTGGCCCGGAGGGGCTCCGCTCTGCGGGCCGTTCCCGTGTGTGGTGCTGCATGTCTCCAGGCTTCAGTCGGGCCCGTCCCTCTACAGGAGGAATCTTCCAGAATAGTTGTAAAAAACAGTATGTCAGAGGAGGAAAGGGTACCCATACCTCTCCCTTTCTTTCGTTTTCCCCTATTTGGGCCTCCTGGGCAGTCCTCGTCGCCACCGCTGTATTCGCCTCGAAATCCTGGTCGGAACGCACCCCGGGACAGGTCCGGGGAGTAGCGGTATCGGTACCTTTCGATATCCCCAGTATGGGGACGAATGTTTGAGCATTTTTGGGATATTTTTTATTGTCTTCAACTTTTCCCATACAATCCCCCTGTGGGGGGACAGGCCCGACCTAACTCTGGGCCTCCCAGATGGGTTCCGAGCAGATGGGGTCGGAGGATCGCGCCGCATCGCCGATGCATCGGCGATGCGGCTCGATGTAGGGCCCGATTTGCCCCACGTCGACGTCGCCGATGCATCGCCGACGTCGCCAGTGCATCGCCGAGGCATCGCCGACGCATCGCCGACGCATCGGCGATGCATCGGCGATGCATCGGCGATGCGGCGAGATCCTCCGTTCCCATCTCTTCGGAGGAGGCCTCTACATCTGAGTGTTGTCCACATCCGCGGGCGAGGGGGCCGCATCGAAGCAGGGGTAGATCATCGTCCCGACGCCGGCAGCCAGTAGGAGGTCACCGATGTAGCTGTACGACGCAGAGGCATCAGCCGTCACCGTGCCAGCGGCACGCCAGGGCGTGTTACATCCCTCCCCGAAACCAAAGGCAAGTTTCTCTCGAGAAGCGGCGGCTCCCCAGGACCCAACAATTCGAACGTTCGCGCCGAAACTGGCGACCGCAGACACGAAAGCCTGGCCCCGCGGGCCGCGTTCCGCACGTCGACCAACCGTAGAAACTCGCGTCTGATTTCGAGGCGGCCTGTGGATCGGGGAAAGTATTCGTCGCCGAGGCTCTCCGTGGTCCGTAAAGTGCCTTCGTTCCTCGTTTCGCGTTCTTTCTGGCAGTGCACGGCTGTGTCTGCTCTGGTCTACGTCTGCCGCCGGGCATCGTCGGGCGGGCGGGCGTGGCACGTTGCCCCTCGTCGGCGTCGTCTTTCCGCCGTCGCCCTCGTCCCTCCTCGCTTTCGTCGCCTTCCCTGTCCTCCCCGGGGCTGATTCTCGGCGGCGAGCGAGGGGGTGAAGTGAGAAGGAGCAGGCCATTTCTGAAGGCTGCGGGGCTTCTCAGAAGCTTTGTGACGTTCGGAGAAGTTGTGACTGCGTCCTCGGGGGAGGCTTAGAAAACTTCTCGGACGGCCGAAGCACTTCCGAGCCTTCTGAGAAGGCCCGCCCCCTCTCACTTCTCCCTCCGGCGCGCCGCCTAGATTCGTAGTCACCCCACGGCCGTTCAATCGAGTCCGCAGACCGGGAGTCACACGGCGGGCACCCAGGGGCAAGCTAGCATGCAGATTTCGCCACCAGTGAGTGTGCCGGAGGAAGGGGGAGGAGGAGGAGGGAGGGGACCGACGGTCCCGAGGAGGAGGACCAGAGTAAACGCAAGATCCATCAGCGATGTTGCAGTGTACTGTTCCGTCCCAGGCCCCCTCACACGTACCTACACACAGTCCCTTTCACTACCAGGAGCCCCTCTTGGAAGACCAGCGCCACACGGGTCTGCCACATGGGTCTGCCACTTTGGCGAGGGCCCCGTCCCTGAAAGGAATTGCTGTGCATCCTCCCGGAGCATCATCAGGAATTCGACGCACGATGATCATAGAGCGCAACGAGGTGTCCAGCGAGTTCTTCCTCTCGAGCAGGACCGCCCCCATCCGCATAGTCTCCACAGGTTGGCACTCGTGGCCAGGAATGCCAATGAACTCTCAAGCGAGAGCTTCCAATGATGAAGGAAGCCTGAATCGAGATACCCATGTTGAAAAGCAGCCGTCCTTCATGCCTCGACTTGTTGCAACCTTCTGGAACGAATGTGCACTGCGCTAAGGCGAGAGCCGCATTGCCTAAGCGACGTGTGCTCCGTCCCTGCAACGGTTGCAAGGGTTAGACGAGTGCGCGCGGCACTATCGCGATCGTCCCACTGTAAGTGGGAACCGCCCTCCATTCTTGAAGTTGCCGCAGTTTTCCCAACCATCCTGTGATGTCGGATCCTCGTTTTGAAGAGACATGTTCCCCGCGTCTATGTCATTCCCTCCCGCTGCCCTCTGTCCCCCTTTCCGCCCCCTCCTCCCTCCTCCCATCCTTGCTTCTGCCCTCCGCATGTCAACCACTTCGGCACCCCCCTCACACGTTCCGTGGCCACATCAAGTAACCCCACCAAAGGCAACAGTGGCAGGATCCGCATGCGGCTCCCCGCCCACCGCGTGCCCATGTTGGCACGCTCCTCACCCGTTCCATGGTGTGTGTGTGGATTCCTTCACTTTCCGATTGTTAACCCTCTGTACCGCTGCCTCTACAGGCTCAGGTACTGGATATCTTGGATTCTTCACAAAAAATATAGGACAGAGCAGCGTCGAGGGATAAAGCTCTTCACCGCTGTCATCGTTCCTCTACCTACGGATCTCCTTCGGACGGACGGATTATCCTTTCGGCTTCTTATTTCCGCTCGCAGGTTATTCGTCTCCCTTACTTCGCCTTCTGCCGACGATCGGCGCGTCGTCGGTGTCTCTTGCTGCTTCGATGGCCGCACCCGCGGGAGCGGACGACGACGTTCAGCATGCGAGCTCTCCTCCGACGTCGCGCAGGTTCGCTAGCGCGCTTGAGATGGCCGTAAAAGACGATGTGATACCCCAGACCCCATTGACAGGAGCTGACCTAGAGGAGCGCGTGCAAGCTGAACTGCGGCGCGCGGCAAGCGAACGCTGTCGGCCAAAATTTTGCGGGGTGGGGCCCCCGCCGTCCTCGAACCCTCGCTCCTCGACCTCCTGCGCCCGATGCTGCGTCAGACGCCGGTGGCAACGCCCACGGAAACGGGAGCCATTCCCACGGTGGGTCGGAAGCAATCCCCACGTGCGCGTCGCCCGGTTTCACCCCCAACGCTTCCGTACTCGCCCGCCGCTGGGGCGCGAGAGGCCCCATGAGCCCTACGTCTGTGCCCGTCTCCAAACGCACTCGCGCCATCGAAGGCCGCAGTCGCTCGGCTGAATGGCCGACGCTTGCGGTACCCCACCCAAATGCTCAGAACAAGTCAGCATCCCCTGATCGGCATCACATCGGTTCTTCGTTTCATGACACGAGCCGCAACCCTCGCAGATGCGTTTGTGGCAGGCCTCAGTAAGGCGTGGCGCTGTTCGCGCCGCTCATCACGCTAGGCCATCCGACAGCGCCATGGCCGAGCTTAGAGACCAGGTTAGAATTTGCACGATTCAACAGTTCGCAGGCCTTGCTTTACAACTGCAAGGTTGGCCAGATTCTTTTCGGGTCCATCGCAAGTGCCCTATGTTCCAGCGGATATGGCCAAGCCGCTTACAACTGCAACGTTGGCCAGATTCTGATCGGGCCCACGTCAGGTGCCCTATGGCTGATTCAGAAAGTCATGAATCATGATCCTGGCAGGGTGACGTGGTAGTAGTAGCCAGATACTGAAGACTCCATTCGAGCTGGGTGCTTCTTTGAGTTCAACGCACGCCGCCGCAAGCCTATCCAGGCTGCTTCCCTTGCGCCACGTCGAGAGTGAGTGGGTTCCAAACTCCCCACACTAATCTGCCTCCGACAGCAAGACCGATCTTCAGACAGGACATCTGGAGAGCGCCAATGTCAAAATATGGTTTGCTCGTTGACCAGTATGGGCCGTCTCCCCTTTTCTCCGTCCCCTCTCAGTGCTCAGTCGTTAATCGTTCCTGCTGCACGTGCTCCGCCAGTTGGTGCGACAGCACTTGCACTATGTTTCTTTACAGTTATGTCTGCTTCCGGACGTCGCGAGCAAAAAGCAAACACAAAACAATAAAACATAAAATTACGCTACCGAGGAACCCCACATACTTAATTTAACTATTATGTGTTCGCTTGAGTTTATAATCTATTCGCAATTCTGCGTTCTGAGCCCTCGTCGCGAATGTTCCCCTATGTGTCATCCAACGCCATATTGCTTGAACCTCCTCCCTCTTCCAAGCCTTCTATCCTCCATCGACGACAGATTCGAGCCAGCCAGCGGCCGCGGTGAGGGACCACCCCCTGCGCACCCTCTATGGTGTCGAGAAAGTGCCCTGGACGACCGTCGTGCACAGCGGCGGCGGTGAGGGACCACCCCCTGCGCACCCTCTATGGTGTCGAGAAGATGCCACGCCTGCTAGGCCCTGGACGACCGTCGTGCATAGCGGCCGCGCTGAGGGACCACCCTCTGCGCACCCCCTGTGGTGTTGAGAAAGTGCCACTCCTGCCACGATCTGCGAGCATGTCACGGATAGAGGCCGCGCTGAGGGACCACCCTCTGCGCACCCCCTGTGGAGTCGAGAAAGTGCCACTCCTGCCACGATCTGCGAGCGTGTCACAGATAGAGGCCGCGCTGAGGGACCACCCCCTGCGCACCCTCTCTGGTGTCGAGAAAATGCCACTCCTGCCACGATCTGCGAACGTGTCACGGATAGAGGCCGCGCTGGGGGACCCCCCTCTGCGCACCCCCTGTGGTGTCGAGAAAGTGCCACTCCTGCCACGATCTGCGAGCGTGTCACGGATAGAGGCCGCACTGAGGGACCACCCTTTGCGCACCCCCTGCGGTGTCGAGAAAGTGCCACTCCTGCCACGATTTGCGAGCATGTCACGGGTAGAGGCCGTGCTGAGGGACCACCTTCTGCGCACCCCCTGTGGTGTCGAGAAAGTGCCACTCCTGCCACGATCTGCGAGTGTGTCACGGATAGAGGCCGCGCTGAGGGACCACCCCTTGCGCACCCTCTCTGGTGTCGAGAAAGTGGAACTCCTGCCACGATCTGCGAGCGTGTCACGGATAGAGGCCGCGCTGGGGGACCACCCTCTGCGCACCCGCTGTGGTGTCGAGAAAGTGCCACTCTTGCCACGATCTGCGAGCGTGTCACGGATAGAGGCCGCACTGAGGGACCACCTTCTGCGCACCCCCTGTGGTGTCGAGAAAGTACCACTCCTGCCACGATCTGTGGGCGTGTCACGGATAGAGGCCGCGCTGAGGGACCACCCCTTGCGCACCCTCTCTGGTGTCGAGAAAGTGCCCCTCCTGCCACGACTTGCGAGCGTGTCACGGAAAGAGGCACCCCCTGTGGTGTCAAGAAAGTGCCACTCATGCCACGATCTGCGAGCGTAGAGGCCGCGCTGAGGGACCACCCTTTGCGCACCCTCTCTGGTGTCGGGAAAGTGCCACTCCTGCCACGGTCTGGGAGCGTGTCACGGATAGAGGCTGCGCTGAGGGACTACCCTCTGCGCACCCCCTGTGGTGTCGAGAAAGTGCCACTCCTGCCACGATCTGCGAGCGTGTCACGGATAGAGGCCGCGCTGGGGGACCCCCCTTGCGCACCCTCTCTGGTGTCGAGAAAGTGCCACTCCTGTCACGATATGCGAGCGTGTCACGGATAGAGGCCGCGCTGAGGGACCACCCTCTGCGCACCCCTTGTGGTGTCGAGAAAGTGCCACTCCTGCCACGATTTGCGAACGTGTCGCGGATAGAGGCCGCGCTGGGGGACCCCCCTCTGCGCACCCCCTGAGGTGTCGAGAAAGTGCCATTCTTGCCACGATCTGCGAGCGTGTCACGGATAGAGGCCGCGCTGAGGGACCACCCTCTGCGCACCCCTTGTGGTGTCGAGAAAGTGCCATTCTTGCCACGATCTGGGAGCGTGTCACGGATAGAGGCACCCCCTGTGGTGTCAAGAACGTGCCATTCCTGCCACGATCTGCGAGCGTGTCACGGATAGAGGCCGCGCTGAGGGACCACCCCCTGCGCACCCTCTTTGGTGTCGAGAAAGTGCCATTCTTGCCACGATCTGGGAGCGTGTCACGGATAGAGGCCGCGCTGAGGGACCACCCTCTGTGCACCCCTTGTGGCGTCGAGAAAGTGCCACTCCTGCCACGATCTGCGAGTGTGTCACGGATAGAGGCCGCGCTGAGGGACCACCCCTTGCGCACCCTCTCTGGTGTCGAGAAAATGCCATTCCTGCCACGATCTGCGAGCGTGTCACGGATAGAGGCCGCGCTGGGGGACCCTCTTGCCACGATCTGCGAGCGTGTCACGGATAGAGGCCGCATTGAGGGACCACCCTCTGCGTATCCCCTGTGGTGTCAAGAACGTGCCACTCTTGCCACCATCTGTGAGCGCGTCACGGATAGAGGCCGCGCTGAGGGACCATCCTTTGCGCACCCTCTCTGGTGTCGAGAAAGTGCCACTCCTGCAACGACCTGCGAGCGTGTCACGGATAGAGGCACCCCCTGTGGTGTCAAGAAAGTGCCATTCCTGCCACGATCTGCGAGTGCGTCATGGATAGAGGCCGCGCTGAGGGACCACCCCCTGCGCACCCTCTCTGGTGTCGGGAAAGTGCCACTCCTGCCACGATCTGGGAGCGTGTCACGGATAGAGGCCGCGCTGAGGGACTACCCTCTGCGCACCCCCTGTGGTGTCGAGAAAGTGCCGCTCCTGCCTTGATCTGCGAGCGTGTCACGGATAGAGGCCGCGCTGAGGGACCCCCTTTGCGCACCTTCTCTGGTGTCGAGAAAGTGCCACTCCTGCCACGATCTGCGAGCGTGCCACGGATAGAGGCCGCGCTGAGGGACCACCCCCTGCGCACCCTCTCTGGTGTCGAGAAAATGCCACTCCTGCCACGATCTGCGAGCGTGTCACGGATAGAGGCCGTGCTGAGGGACCACCCTCTGCGCACCCCCTTGTGGTGTCGAGAAAGTGCCATTCTTGCCACGATCTGCGAGCGTGTCACGGATAGAGGCCCCGCTGAGGGACCACCCTCTGCGCACCCCCAGCGGCGTCGAGAAAGTGCCGCGCCTGCCACGCTCTGCGAGCGTGTCACGGATAGAGGCCACACTGAATGAAGGACCACCCTCTGCGCACCCCCATGTGATGTCGAGAATGTGCCGCGCTTGCCACGCCCTGCGAGCGTGTCACGGATAGAGGCCGCGCTGAGGGACCACCATTTGCGCCCCCCCAGTGGTGTCGAGAAAGTGCCGCGCCTGCCACGCCCCGCGAGCGTGTCACGGATAGAGGCCCCGCTGAGGGACCACCCTTTGCGCACCCTTTCTGGTGTCGAGAAAGTGTCGCTCCTACCACGATCTGCGAGCGCGTCACGGATAGAGGCTGCGTTGAGGGACTACCTTCTGCGCACTCTCTGTGGTGTGGTGTATGGTGTGGGGTGGTGTGGTGTGGTGCGGTGTGGCGTGGTGTGGTGTGGTGTGTGTACGAGCGAGCGAGAAGGAGGAGGTGAGGTGGGAACGCAGGTGACGCGGGTGTAGAGAAGGGGAGGTGAGTGAACGCGGGTGCGACGCGGGTGTAGAGAAAATCATAACCCCACTTAGAATGTGGGGAAATATATTTAAAAAAACAGTTCGCAGGCCTTGCTCAGACCGTCGCAGAAGTGTCGTCCTAGACGGCCATTTTGGGTGCCGAGCTTCACCAGGCCGTGAGCACGATCGATCTTAGGATCGCTGGGGGCCGCCGAGTTCTCGGCAAAGTACAATGCCGAACCGATCGTGTTGAGTCATGCCGAGGTCAGGACACCCAGTCTCTCCAGACGCTCCGCGACTACCTCCTTACAGCGGGAGCCCAGCTCGAGGGCGTGAGTGACCACGGCGCTGTTGCGTGCGGATCCTCCGCGATGAGATCCGCGTGACCGAGACGGCCTACGTCTTGCTTCAGATGTATCTGGAGTGCCAGAAGAAGTTCTCCGAGGTGAACCCCTCGAGCCTCGTGATCGTTCACAGGGCGACGTTTGTACGCTTCCGCACCGAGACCACCAACGTCGAACAGGACCTAAATTGCAAACTGTGTTACGCCGAGAACGCCATAGATCAACGTCTTGGTGCATCGGAGGCCACTGCGCCTTTGCTTGCCAACCGGATCTCGGCGATCGAGCAAAAGGCTACAGTTCTACAGGCCGCTACTACCGATTTGCAAGCTGTATGGGCCCAGACTGGCCAGCTGGTGATCCATGTTTATGCTTACGATTTCGCCCCCATCACTGCCGAGTTGCAGGATTTCAGAAAAGCGGCGGACCACCTGCAGTTCATGTTGACACAAGTCCTTCTTGAAAGAGATGCGGAAAAAGGCCCGAGTTGATGAACTTGTCATTCGTCTGGACACGCAGCAAAAAACACATGACCTACGATTCTGAGACCTAGAGCAGCGGCTGGACCAGTATTCACAGCGTACCCACCAGACCAACGACGCCGTTGTCAATCTTCAAAATTGTGGGGCAGCTGCATCCAGACTTCGCGACCACTGACGACCTCATAAACAAGCGCGTGAATGATCCAACTCTTCACGCGCTACCCCCACCCACAATGCCGACGCTACGTTGGTTGTCATCGTCGTTTTGGTTATCGGTGCCCTTTTGGTTTTTGGCGCCCCTTTTGGTTTTCGGCTTCATTTTGGTTTTCGGTGCCGCTTTGGTGTTTGGCGACCCTTTTGTTGTCGGCGCCCTATTGGTTTTCGGCGCCCCTTTGGTTTCCGGCGTCCTTTTCAAGGTCGTCGCCCCTTTGGTTTTTGGCGCCCTTTGGGGTTTCGGTGCTCTTTGGTATTTTCTGTATTTTGGGGGGGTGGGGTTCGGCGCTGCTCGTGTTTTCGGCGTCTCTTTGGTTTTCTGCGCCCCGCTGGTTTTAGGAGCCTTTTTGGGTTTTCGGCGCATCTTTGGTTTTCGGCGTTCGCGAGGTGTTCGGCGTTTTTGTTGTTGTTGGTGCCCTTTTGCTTTTCGGCGCTCCTATAGTTTTCGGCACTGCTTTCGTTTTTGGCGCCTTCTTGGTTGACGGCGCTTTTCTGGGATTCGGCGCCCTTTTGGTTTTCGGCGTTCCTTCGGTTTCCGGCGCTCCTTTGGATCTCGGCGCCATTTTGGTCTTCGGCGCACCCACGGTTTTCGGCGCCTTTTCAGTTCTCGGCGTTCCTTCGGTTTTGGGCGCGCCCCTGGTTTTCGCACTCTTTGGTTTTGGGTGGTTCTTTGGTTTTTGGTGCTCTGTTAGTTTTCGGCGCCCTTCTGGTTTTCGGCACTCTTTGTTTTAGCCAAAAAGCGGGGCCGGCTTCCAACCCCCCCCTTTAAGCCCAAAAGGGGGGAAAGCGGGGTGGAGGGGACTTCTGGCTGGGGGGGTTCCAAGGGTGGGGCGGCTAAGCCCCCCCCCCCCTGTGGAAACGGAAGGGGGGAGGTGGGGTAGCTTCCAGAGCGCGAAAGAAGGGGAGGGGAGGGGGGGAGCTTCCCAGGGGCAGGACACTGCGAGGGGGAGGGGGGGGCTACCGGCAGGGAAGGTGCGAGGGGGGGGCGCCCAAACATCCGACGTCTCGATTTTTTCGGGGCACGGGCCCCCGACCTCCCGACCACTTCCCCGGGACCGGTTCTTCATCGCATCGCATCGCCGGCGGCACGAGAGTTGTCTGAGGTATCACGGGGCGCCTGCACGCCTCGCGGTAAGCATCTGGACGCCTGCAGCTGAAAGATGTGGCCGAAAAGCTTGATGTCAACATGGTGGAATCCATGAGTTTACGCTGAGGCCGAGGGGCTCTGCAGCAGCACTCGGGATGCCGCGTGGCCGGCGCCCTCGTTCCCCGAGCGGCTCGCGGCCTGCATCGGTGTTTTTTCATCCCGGGTCGCTTTTTGACGGCCCCGAGGCCCGGCGAGGGCCCCGAGAGGCCAGAAACGACGAAAAGCCTCCGTCTCGATTCTTTCGAGACGCCGGATGTCTGGGCTTAGCAGCGGAGGGGGCCCCCCCTCGTTCGGGAGCGCCCCGCGGGCGCGCCCTCTCCCTGGGCGGAGCCGGCCCGCGGTGCGGACGGGCGCCCGCGCGGGGCGGCCTCTCGGCAGGCCCGGGCGGCGCACGGGGCGGGGCGCCCGCGGGGCGCTCTCGGGCGCCCACCAGGCTTCAGTCGGGCGTGTCCCTCTACAGGAGGGGAAGCCAAAGATAGTTAGGAATACGGCAGAGGGAAACAAATAGTAAACACCCCCCCTGCCCCCCAAACTCAAAGTTGGCAAGCGCGGGGGAGATTGCGGTCGAGGTGCAGCTCATGAGACCCTCCGCCAACTTTGAACATTGGGGGGAGGGGGAGGCGTTGACAGATGAATGTGGCATAAGTGTTCGTTTTTTGTTTTCCCCCAAGGCCTGTAGTATGGGGACGATGTTTGTTGTCTATGTTTGAGCATTTGTTGGGGAATTTGGGGGGTATGTTTAATCCGTAGCCCAGAACGCCCCTGTAGGGAGACAGGCCCGACCGAACACCAGGCGATTTCAAAGGTCGTAATGAATGACGGGAAGGGGCTCGCAACCCTCCCAGGCGAGCAGTTTTTTAGACCCCCCCAGACCAGCCATGAAGGAGCGGCCTTTTGCCCAGACCCCGCGGGGCCCTCCGAGACGGCTCAGTTCAGACCCCCCGCCCGAAAGCAGAACACCCCTTTTTGTTATGGAATTCGGAGTAACCTTTGGGATGCCCATCCAGCGCACGTGGCGCCCACAAGTCGCCCGCGGCCGCCCACCAGGCGAAACTTCGGCAAGCCCATCCCAATCTCTCTCAGGTAAAGAAGCGAGGACACCTAAGCGCAAGCATTGCCAGGAGAGTGAGTCTGGCCTCGGGGGCCCATGATGAGGCCGTCTTGTTGCCCCTCCGGGCCTTTCATTCAGTCAAGCTCTTGACGCTGCGCGTATCGCCACCAGCGGATCGGTCACCTGTTGGCGCAGTATACGTCTTCCTTTGTGGTTCGGCTGGAGCTTGGCGCCGAAAGGGCGATTTCTCCCCTCCGTTCCGCCGCCGGTCGCCGCGCCTTGGCGTCCCCACCCGCTGGGATGTCTGTGCCGGTCACCTGCCGACGCCGCTGGCGTCTCAATGAGGGTCCTTTTGTCCCTGGCACGTGCATGCGCCACTGCGGCCAATTATCTTCGTTCCGCGCCCCGGACGTTGACCCGTTCCATGTCCTTCGCCCTGGAGCCGCCGACCAAAAAGTATCGCCACCAGCGCGTCCAACGAGTTACCTTGAGTGGGGAACTGCAGGAACATACGGTGGCACAAAGGGCGGGGGGAAACCACCACATCACCTGCACATCCCCCTTCGTGCCTCCTTTGCTAAGCTGAGGGGCCTCCCGCTGGTGGCGCCACGAAGGCCATTCTGGTGGGCTCCCGAGCGCTCCGTGGCAGCGCGGAGGCTGGAACAAGCCAGGAGTAAACCATAAAGGCATTCGCTTCTTGAGACTGCCGTGAGGCTCTCTCAGGCTGTTGAAGACCGTTGGGTCTCCTTTGAGGTCCTCGTGGGGGCCCTTGGGGCCATCTCCTCCTCCTCCTCGTCCTCCTCCTCCGCCCTCAGCCCGCAGCCCTCAGCCCTCCTCCTCCTCCTCCTCCCCCTCCTCCTCCTCCTCCTCCCCGTCCTCCTCCTCCTCCTCCTCCTCCTCCTCCTCCTCCTCCTCCTCCTATCCATGCGACTGTCGATCAGCACGTCGGGGTCACCCATCGGATCCGCCCCGTTGGAACCCGAGCGGCACACCGGCTCGGGGCGCTCTCTGTGGCCATGCCGCCGCAGGCCGCAGTGGAGACCCAGGGACCGAGCACGACGCTGTGCCGCTGGGTGTGGGCCCCCGTGTTGCCTTTCGTGCCGTTTGTCGTTGCTGCCCGTTGTGGTTCGTGTCGGTGCCGTTTTTTCGCTCGGCGCCAGTTTCAGCCCAAAAGCGGTCGGTTGTAACGCTCGATTTCGTTTCGCGTTTCGTTCTAAACGCCAGCGCGTTTTTGTCCTCGGTCGCTGTGGTGATCGTTTTCTCATGCATTGTTTTGCCGATCGGCGCGGGCCCTCGCAGTAGATCTGGGCTGTTCTTGTCGCTTGTTTCCCATGGGACGCGCTGGTGCAAACAGTCGCACTTCGCGGAGGTCCAGAGCCAGACCCCCCTTTCCCCCCCTTCCGCCCAATGCCGATATGCCGAATAAGAAAACGTTGACGTGGAGAGATGAGGACTCGAGATCCTCCTCTTCCTCCTCCGTCCCTCCTCCTCCTCCTCCTCCGTCCCTCCTTTTTCTCCTCCTCCTCCTCCTCCTCCTCCTCCTCCTCCTCCCCTCGGTTACCGTGGAGAGGTGAGGACCCGAGCGCAGGAATCGCTTGCGGGACCAGCACTTCGTTCGCGGCCCGCCGGGATCGCGGAACGCACGCGGCGGCATATATGTATGTATGAATATATGTATATATACACATATATACACATATATATATATATATATATATATATAGAGATTCGGAGGCGCTCCGTCAGCGCTGGCCGCGGAGAGCAGAGCAGAGAAGCTCGGCCATGCGCAGAGGGGGGTGGGGGGAGGAGGGAGGGCTTCTTAGAAACACCCCTGCTTCTTAGAAGGCGCGGGCCTTATGTATAGATGCAAGGCCGCCGCCTTCTAAGAAGCAGCCTCCTTCTAGGAAGCCTTCCCCCTCCCTCCACCCCCTTCTGCGCGCTGCCAAGAAGCAGCGCCTGGGCGTCCTCCTCCTCCTCAACCTCTTCCTTCTCTGCCTCCTCCTACTCGAATCGTCCTCCTCGATCTCGGCATCCTCCTCCCTCTCCTCCTGTTCCTTTTCATCCCTCTCCTCCCCCCCGGGGATTTCTCGGACGTCGCCTCAAACGGAACAGGGGGCCTCTGAGGCCCCCTTGTGGAAGCTTCTTGCGTTGGCCTCGGAGTGCGTCCTGGAGTCCTCCTGGGGCCGCTCTTGAGCCGAAGCAGGAAGAGAAAAAAGAGGGCATAAGCATAAGCTGATGGGCAAGCTTGCTGCCACCGCTCTACCACAGGCAGGACGGGGCAGAAGGGAAGATGGGGAGGTGTTCCTCCTCTTCCTCCTCCTCCTCATTCTCTTCCTCCGTCTCCTCCTCCTCCTCCTCCTCCCCCTCCTCCTCCTCATCCTCCTTCCTATCCTACCTATGATAGAGGTGGTGGAAAATCGTCCCAGCATAAGCGTTTGACGGTCCGCGCGGATTTATTGGATCCGCGCTGGGCCCCCCCGGCGGCTCAGGCGAGGTGCGAGCAGCCCGCCAACACCGATCAACATGTGGCTTCTTGGAGGTCTGTAGCCACTCAAGCTCAGGGCGGCATATCAGAGGCTCACGCGCCAGCTTGTGCCCACGGCCGCGGCTTTTCTGGTGAAACCGAAGGTTGCCCTGTCCTCGAGCTCGGCCCGTCCGCAAAGCCATGCCCGCGGACGTTAGCCACCCCCAGCTGACCCGGCTCCCCTGCGAGAGCGGGCCTTCCGACCAGGATCGGCGGCAAGCGGAAGGGGAAATGAGAAGGAGAAGGGTCTTCTCAGAAGGCGGCGGGGCTTTTCGGAAGCCCTCAAGCCTTCTGAGAGGCCTTCTGTGTCTTCGGGGAAGGCTTACTCGGAAGGCCCGTTCCCGAGCCTTCTGAGAAGGCCTTCTCCTTCTCCAGTAGGGGATCGACTGCAGAATGGATGCACCCCAAAATAAATTTGCTTGTCGAATCCACGGACAAAAAAGGAACAAATCGTGCTCGATCTATCCACGGAGCACTTCACGCACTTTCCGCAGACTCGAAGGGCGAAAACAATCCTGGGAGAAATCAATTCTGTACAGTCGGCCCGGATAAGTGGCTCGACCCTGCCAGCTCAAGGGTACCCTTGTGTCCTGTGCCTCGCGACACGTGCCTTCTTACGCTTCTGTGGCGATGTAGCCCTCGGAGGGGTCTGGTGTCCCGTCTTGTGTCCTGTCCAATCAAGGCCGACTGTAGTCGATCCCCTACTCGATCCTCACCTCCCCTCCCCGGCTCGCCGCCGACAGTCGGGCCAGACGAAAGGGGGGGATTGGGAAAGGGGGGTTACGAAATTTGCTGCATGCAGCTGGTTTCGGCCTCACCGAGGGGCCCATTCCTCGATACATAGTCGCCTCCGGCGCCGGGAGGCGCTGGGAAAATCAGCTACGTGAGCTGATTCTCAAACCCCCCTTTGCTATCCCCCCTTTCGCCCGACCCGAGACAGGAGGAGGGCGCCGCTGCCGGCGGCGCCGCCGCGCGCGCGCCCGCGGCGCGGGCGGCGGCCCCGCTGGCGGCGGTCGCGGCGGCGCTGCTGCTGCTGGTGGTGGTGGCCGGGCGCCCCGCGGGGGCCCGGGCCGGCGCCAGGATCGGCGACCAAAATTAAGGCGGGTCTATCCCTCACCACCCACCAAACGACCCCAACCCAACCCGAAGGCCTCAATTTTCTTCCCATTTCCAGTGGGGGGGTGTCGGGGAACATTGAAAAAACACATGGAACCCGTACCCCCCCCAACCCGAAATTCGGGTCAAATTCGGGTCTTCGGGTTGGGTTGGGGTGGTCAGGTAGGTAGTCAGTCCTTCCACAGGTGGAATATTCAAAAATGGTCAAGAAATAGTCAGGGGGCTATTTTTGGTTAATTTTCGAACATTTGGGGAGCAGTTTTCTAGTATTTTTAATTCGTCGCCAAAAATGCCCCTGTAGGGGGACAGGCCCGACCTAAAACGAAATCGGCGGCGAGCGAGGGGGGGAATCGAGGATGGGCGGGCCTTCTCAGAAGGCTTCCAAGTCCCCCAGCCTTTTGAGAAGTTTTCGAAGACCTCCCGTCCCCGAAAACGCATAATACGTCTCAGAAGGCGCAAGGGCCTCTGAGAAGTCCCGCCGCCTTTTGAGAAGGCCTTCTTCTTCTTATTATTATTATTATTCTTCTTCTTCTCGCTGCCAACTACACTTCGGCGTCGCGTACTCGAAGAAGAAACACAGCATAAACATAAACTTTTGGAGTGCCGCGCGGATTTCTTGGATCCGCGCTAGGGCCCCCTGGCGGCGCCTCCGGCGCCCCCTCCCGCGCCAGGGAGGGGATTCTAGCCCAGATCCAAGAACTTCACGCGGACCTTCAAAAGTTTCTGTTTCGGTTGTTTTTCTTCCTCTAGATAAATGGGGGGGCATAGAGGGCTGCAGAAAAGGGGCTCTTCTGGGGCCCCTTACGGGGCCCTAGACGGGCCAAAAAGGTGGCTTCTGGGGCCCGAGGAGTGAGTGCACCTTTTCTTCCCCCCCCTCGCTCGCCCCCCCATGAAGCGACGTCCGATATACAGGGTATGATTACGCCGGGGGGGGGGGGGGATTGCGACCGGCACCGTTGGGGCCTGTGGAGCACGACGCTGTCCTCGTCGGGCCTCCTCTCGGAGCGCAGCGGAGAACTCTATCGAGGCCCCCGGTTGCAAACCACACCCGTTGCAAACCATACCCTCCGGAGTCGCCGACAGGAGCAAGGGAATTGTCTCCATGTCGTCTACGGGCGAGTGCATTCTCTATGGGTACTCTATGCTCGAGCCCTACGGCACCTCGCAGGCCGAGCTTTTCGAAGCCGAACCCGGGTGGGTCTGGCTGACCAACAGCAGCACCGTCGCCGTGCAGGGACTTCTCGGCGAGTTGGATCCCCCGAAGACAGGCGAAGCGTTGGTCCTGAAAGAGATCACCATCGGTGGCCCCAGCCTGTACGGAGGCGTGGTGCACATCGCGGCCCCCGAGACCATATGGTATCCGCCAAGCGGTGAGAGAGTTATCATCCTCGCCGAGGACATGTCGCTGTGGTCGTTGCCAGGCGTCCTCGAAACGTCGGTGGATCACAATGGGGAATCGGTCCAGCCGGATCGCGCGGATCTCTCGATGCATGTGGTGCATGCGAAGCTTGGGGGCTTCGAAATGGAGGTCGATCGGTGGAACGACGTCGACACCACCGACAAGTTCATGAATGTCAAGATCGTCAAGCCCGTGGAGAGCTCAGAGACAGGCCTGTGCCCGAATTCCGAAGGAATAGCGGTACCAGATGCCGAAGTGTTCGCCGTCCATCATAGCCCATCACCAACGGGCGATACTTCGGCAGGCGCACAGGCCTCGGCCCTTGTTAACTCAGGAGGCATCCATATCTTCGCCAACGGCAGCAACTTCTCGACCGCCTTGGAGATCGCCTCGAACACCTCGAACGCCTCGATCGCGTCAATCGCAGACAAATCAGGCACTGCAGACACGTTCCTGCATTTCGTTTTGATTTGGGCCATTGCAAGTTCGGTTGTGCCGTTCATTATGTGAGGCGCGAGCGACGGTAGTAGTTTGAAGGATTAGCCATCTGTGCCCAATAGGAACACTTTTTGGGTAGACCCCTCGGCTTGCAAGGGGTGAACATGGCATGGGGACGGTCATGGAGCGCACAGTTGAGCTGAATTTTCTTATGTTTGAGGATTTTCCACACTGATTGTTTTTCTCGCGAGAGCCGTCCAGAGAGCACAAAGACAGCACGTTCAGATTAATGTTTGTTTCGTGCGGTTGTTCTAGTTGTGGCCAGCTTTCGCAGGAGTGATGAAGAGGTATGCTGGACATTACCTTTATCTCGCAGATCATCCCGACTGCGCTATGGAACCTGCTCAGCGCCACGCAGCGTAGGTTTTCCAGGTGACTTTTGACCATCTGGCGCACCATACAAAACACAATACACAAACGTGTTGGCTTTGAACGAGTTGTGCCTTCTTGGGTGCTCGTATCCTCCTGGAGCAGAGAGCAACTCATGACCTATACGTGGTATGTCGGATGCAAGTCTTGTCAAGTTCAGAGTGTTTTGTTCCATGTCGGAGGCCATCTCGGGGCATTTGGGGCTATGTTGGGTCCAAACATAGTTAAGAAACAGTATGTCAGAGGAAGAAAAGGTACCCATTCCTCTTCCTTTCCCTGGCTTTCCCTTATTTGGGCCTCCTGGGCAGTCCTCGTCGCCACCGTTGTATTCGCCTCGAAATCCTGGTCGGAACGCACCCCGGGAGAGGTCCGGGGAGTAGCGGTATTGGTATTTTTCGATATCCCCAGTACGGGGACGATTGTTTGGGTATGTTTGGGGTATAGTTTCATTCTCTTGAATTGTCCGCACAAAATCCCACTGTAGGGGGACAGGCCCGACCTAACTCTGGGCCTCCCAGATGGGGTCCGAGCAGATGGGGTCGGAGGATCGCGCCGCATCGCCGATGCATCGGCGATGCGGCTCGATGTAGGGCCCGATTTGCTCCACGTCGACGTCGCCGATGCATCGCCGACGTCGCCAGTGCATCGCCCATGCATCGGCGATGCGGCGAGATCCTCCGACGCCATCTCTTCGGAGGAGGCCTCTACATCTGAGTGTTGTCCACATCCGCGGGCGAGGGGACCGCATCGAAGCAGGGGTAGATCAGCGTCCCGACGCCGGCAGCCGGTAGGAGGTCACCGATGTAGCTGTACAACGCAGAGGCAGCAGCCGTCACCGTGCCAGCGGTACGCCAGGGCGTGTTACATCCCTCCCCGAAACCACAGGCAAGTTTCTCCCGAGACGCGGCGGCTCCCCAGGACCCAACAATTCGAACGTTCGCGCCGAAACTGGCGACCGCAGACACGAAAGCTCGTGGGGGGCCCTTGGGGCCATCTCCTCCTCCTCCTCGTCCTCCTCCTCCGCCCTCAGCCCTCAGCCCTCAGCCCTCAACCCTCCTCCTCCTCCTCCTCCCCCTCCTCCTCCTCCTCCTCCCCGTCCTCCTCCTCCTCCTCCTCCTATCCATGCGACTGTCGATCAGCACGTCGGGGTCACCCATCGGATCCGCCCCGTTGGAACCCGAGCGGCACACCGGCTCGGGGCGCTCTCTGTGGCCATGCCGCCGCAGGCCGCAGTGGAGACCCGGGGACCGAGCACGACGCTGTGCCGCTGAGTGTGGGCCCCCGTGTTGCCTTTCGTGCCGTTTGTCGTTGCTGCCCGTTGTGGTTCGTGTCGGTGCCGTTTTTTCGCTCGGCGCCAGCTTCAGCCCAAAAGCGGTCGGTTGTAACGCTCGATTTCGTTTCGCGTTTCGTTCTAAACGCCAGCGCGTTTTTGTCCTCGGTCGCTGTGGTGATCGTTTTCTCATGCATTGTTTTGCCGATCGGCGCGGGCCCTCGCAGTAGATCTGGGCTGTTCTTGTCGCTTGTTTCCCATGGGACGCGCTGGTGCAAACAGTCGCACTTCGCGGAGGTCCAGAGCCAGACCCCCCCTTCCCCCCCTTCCGCCCAATGCCGATATGCCGAATAAGAAAACGTTGACGTGGAGAGGTGAGGACCCGAGATCCTCCTCTTCCTCCTCCGTCCCTCCTCCTCCTCCTCCTCCGTCCCTCTTCCTCCTCCTCCTCCTCCTCCTCCTCCTCCTCCTCCTCCTCCCCTCGGTCACCGTGGAGAGGGGAGGACCCGAGCGCAGGAGCCGCTGGCGGGACCAGCACTTCGTTCGCGGCCCGCCGGGATCGCGGAGCGCACGCGGCGGCATATATGTATGTATGTATATATGTGTATATATATATATACACATATATACACACACATATATATATATATATATATATATATGCTCCCCCCCCAAGATCCCTATTTTCCGTGCTCTGTTCTGCTTTCCTCTCTTCGTCCTCCTCCTCTTTCTCATCCTCCTCCTTTCCCCCCCCCATCCTCTCCCCTCATACTTTCTCCTCCTTTTGCTCTATTCATATCTCTCTGGTCTTCCTCCTCCTCCTCCTCGTTCTCATCCCTGTCCTATCTTTCTGTTTCTGTACTTCCTGGATTAATCCAGGGCTCGGCGGTTTAATCCACCTCTCCTTCCTCCCTCCTCCCTTCCCTCCTCCTAGAGAGGGGAAGCACACTCGGTGCCCTTCCGCCAATCCGTTTCGGCGTCCAGGGACCGTTTTCGGGCCCCAGAACCATCAAAAACGACCCAGAGCGAAAAACCATCCCAAGGAAAAGGGTGTGGACCTCTGGGGCCGCGGATTTCCTCATGGCTCCAGGCGATTCCCCTTTTCCTACTCCTCCTCCGCCTTCAACTTCTCCCCCCCCCCTCCTCCTACTCGCCCCACCCTGTCCGTAGCCATCATCGGCTCAAGTTGCCCCCGCGCGGGCTGATCCGAAGATTTGTGTCGAAGTCTTACAGCAGGTATGAACACCTCGATTGCGGTATCTGGTCGTGTTGTGTTGACCCGTGATGGTAAACGGGCGCGCCTGGATTTGAGCGTTGGCAATCCGTCAGAACCCTCGGGCTCGGCAGCTGCTGACATCATCCGCCTCTTGGAGCCGGCTGCCCCTTCGGGGCCGCCCGTTGCCCCCGTGCCGATCGCGGACCGCGTCCGCCCGCGCGCTGTGGATGTTATCGGCGACGTGAACGCAGGGCGCTTGACCGTGCACCCGTCGAAGACCGACCTCTTACTGAAGGAGGTGAACAACCAGATGAATTACATACAGGCGTCTTGCGGAATGCAGCGCCGCCAGGAAGGCCAATGGAGTGAAGCAGCCCAGAACAAGCTCGTCGCCTGGCTCAACAAGCGCAGGCAAAAGGGAAAGGTCCCTGACGGCCCCCCTGCACGTGAGGCGCCCCCCGCCCTGGCACTCATGGACGGCGTCGTGGGCGACGAGGGCGGCGAGGGCGACGGCGAGGGCGGCAAGGGCGACAATGAGGGTGGCGAGAACGACGGCTCGAAGAAGGACGAGGGCGAGGACGAGGAGGAGGAGGGCGAGGAGAGCTCGAAGGACAAGGACAGCGACTCTGAGAACACCTCGGAGGACGAGGACAAGGGCTCGGAGGACACCGAGGGGGCCGAGGACAAGGGCTCGGAGGACACCGAGGGCGAGGGCAAGGGTTCGGAAGACAGCTCAAAGGGCGAGGGCGGCTCGGAGCACGAGAACTACGCGGAGGGTGGTGTCCCGATGGACGAGTTCGAGGAACTGTTCGCCAGGTGCGCGGATGCCGAGGCAGAGTGCTGCCGCCTCACCAAGGAGAACAAGGAGCTCAAGATGCACGAGGCAGAGTGCTGCCGCCCCACCAAGGAGAACGAGGACCTCAAGATGTATATCGAGCGCATGTCCCAGCATTGGGCAGACAGCTCGGATTCCGAGTGAGATTGCTTCTGCCTAGAAACGAACGCGATGGTCACGAAAAAGGGGTCCGGAGGCGCAAAACTAAATAGGAAGGAGCTCTTGAGAAGAGCTCGGAAAATGTAGCAATAGCTAGTAACAGCAAAACATATCAAGGAATATAGATGTTGTTATAGTTTGGAACAGCTCCTCCCCCCGCTGGATTAATCCAGGGCCGTTGGGATCAAAGCTGATATTCTTCTGCCTAGAAACGAACGCGGTGGTCACGAAAAAGGGGTCCAGAGGCGCAAAACCAAATAGGAAGGAGCTCTTGAGAAGAGCTCGGAAGATGTAGCAATAGCTAGGAACAGCAAAATATATCAAGGAATATAGATGTTGCTATAGTTTGGAACAGCGCCTCCCCCCGCTGGGTCAATCCAGGGCCGTTGGGATCAAAGCGTTTCCTGTTTCTCCCTCTCTCTCCTCCCCCCTCCCCCCAGTCGCCGCTTGAGACTCAAGGCGCAGCCAACCAACGGAAACAACGACGCAACACCACAATAGCACGCGAACGGCGGCACGCAGGAAGCAACGCAGCAACGATCATGACGCCGATAATGGAACAAGCTGTGGATATGCTTCTGTCGCGCGAGAAATTCAGGTACTTGGACGGTCGTTTCGAGAACCGCCGCTGCCCCGCCGCATCCAAGCTTCACTACGCCTTGAGCTCTGTGGAGGATTCCATCTTGTCTGACTTAGAGACGGAGGTGACCTCTGTGGACGGCGTGACCGTCAACACTTACATGTTTGATGGCGCTGTGTTCTTGATGCCCGAGGATGCCATGGACGACCTCCGCGCGGCGGTGAAAACCGTCGCTGACAAGTGGGGCTTGTCGATGTCTGCGGTGACGATCGATGGTGACGATGCGTAAGTAGGTCGGCTGTGAGCGATGCACGGGCCAACGGCATATTCGGATAACTGTCTCTTTGGACTCACGTGTAAATAGTGGAAGGCGTTAGCGGCTGGAGGCCGCGCAACATTATATGAGCCCGTTCGTGTTCATGCTGCTGACTATGCTATGTAGATGTCCAAGAGGTGCCATGCAGATTCCACGAGGGGTGTATTTCAGCCATTCGATATGGTTCGTCCTTGTTGCACGTTGGGGGTTCCGACCCAGCCTGCAGCTGCTTTGTTCGTTCTCGAACTCGCCGAAGCGATTGAAAAAACAACTTCCCTCCTCTCCTCCACGCTCCCCTGCTCTGCCGCTTTTCCTCCTCCTTCTCCTCCCCCATCCTCCCTCCCTTGTGTTCCTCCTCTTCCGCTGGCGGAACTTTTTTTTATATTTTTTTCCTCCTCCCGCTTTCGGAGGCAGAGTTTTTTCCTTTTTTTCCATGTGAAAACACAGTTTTTTCATTATTTTTCTTTTTTTCATCTTTTTCGGTCTTTCCCCCGGGACGGCGGAGAAATTCGGAGGACCGAACGAGGCAGGGAAAAGAGGAAAAACATAAAAAATAAGGAAAAACCTATGTTTTCACAGGGAAAAAAGGAAAACAACTCTGCCTCCGAGGGCGGGAGGAGGAAAAAAAGGAAAAAACTTTCCGCCTGCGGAAGAGGAGGAAAGGGAAATGGACGGAGGAGGAGGAGGAGGACGACGACGACGACGGGGAGGAGGAGGAGGAGGAGGATGACGAGGAGGAACAGGGAGAGACGGATTTTTCCTCTTTTTCCTCCTCCGGCCTTGGGGCGCGGAGATTTTTTCCTCTTTTTCCCTGTGAAAACACAGCTTGTTTCATATTTTTTTTTTTTTCCTCTTTTCCCTGCCTCGTTCGGGCCCTCCAGATTTTTCCGCCGCCCCAGGGGAAAGACCGAAAAAGAGGAAAAAAAGGAAAAATAGGGAAAAACCTGTGTTTTCACAGGGAAAAAAAAGAAAAAAACATTGCCTCCGAGGGCGGGGGGAGGGAAAAAAGGAAAAAAACGTTCCGCCTGCGGAAGAGGAGGAAAACGAGGGAAGGAGGAGGAAGCTGAAAGGAGAAGGGAGGAGGAGGAGGAGGAGGGAGAGGAGGAGGAAGCAACATGGGGATCTTGGGGGGGGTGCGACCATATATATATATATATATATATATATATATATATATATATATATATATACATATAACGGCGCACCGGGTCCGGGGGCCCGGGGCCGGGACCTCGACCACAAATGTGCGCCCCGGGGGGCCCGGAGGCTCGTCGGGGCTTGCCGGAGGCCTCCCCAGTCAGACAAGACGGCCCAAGAAGCGCCCAAGACGGCCCAAGAAACTTCCAAGAGGCCTCCAAGAGGGCTCCGAGAGGCTGAAGATGGCCTCCAGACGTCCAAGGAGGCCCCCAAGAGGCCCCAAGAAGCCTCCAACATGCGTCCCAAGAGGGCCCCTAGACGCAAACATTGGCCCATTCCCTTCGTAAAACGTGCATTTTTCACAAAGTTGCCTTTTGGGCTTTCCGACGTTACAGGACGGCCCAAGAGGCGCCCAAGACCGCCCCAAGACGGCCCAAGAAGCTTCCAAGAGGGCCCCAGGACAGCCCAAGAGGGCCCCAAGACGGCCCAAGAGGCGCCCAAGATGGCCCAAGAGGGCCCCAAGACGGGCCCAAGAGGGGGCCCAGAGGGGGACCACGAACCGCAAGCTCGAGCCTTCCGCCCCAAGAGGCCGCCAGGAGGCCCCAAGGAGGCCCCTCAAGAGGCCCCAGGAGACCCCCAAGAGGCCCAAAGGAGGCCCCGAGAAGCCCCAAATCGGCCCCCAAAATGCTTCGAACCTGTTTCCAAGAGGCCCCCGACAGGTTCAGAGGCTCCCGAGAAGCTACGTCAAACTCCCAGCGAGCGGCCAGACGAGGCCCGCCAAAAAATCCCAAGAGGGTTCCAGTGTTTATATCTTTCAGCGCTCTCTGGCCTTCTTCCCCCTGCCCCCTTCCCTGCGACTTTCGTTCACTCAAGCTCGCCTCCTCTCCATTGCCTCTCTCTGCCTCTCTCTCTCTCTCTGTTTTTTTGTTCTCTCTCTCTCTCTCTCCATCTCTCTCTCTCTCTCTCTCCTTCGCTCTCTGTCTGTCTGTCTCTCTCTGCCTCTCTTTCTCTCTATCTTTCTCTCTCTTCCTTTCAGATTCCGTGTTCTTGCGACCTTCTGCAGTCCCCGACGTCGCCATGGCTGGATCCGCTCGAGCGTGTCTTGTGATGTGCGGCGGTGCGAAGCCCGTCCCACTGATCAAGGCACAGGTACGAAATGATGGGTCCATCATTTCTTGCCTTCCCATGTGCGTTTTCCCAATCGATTCCTGGGCCCGAGGTCGCAAAAATTACGACGTCGGAGGTCTGGGGAGGCGGGAAGCACGACCTGGACCTCCGACGTCTTGGAAAAATCACGACGGCGGTTTTTGTCAATTTTCGGGCGTCCTGAGCCTCGGAGGCCGCCGCCTCCGACCCCCCATGGGAGGACGGGGCGGCCGGGGAGGTCCAAACAAATCCAGGAGGGCCTCCACAGGCTCCCAAGACTTCCCAAGCGGGCCCCGAGTCGCCGAAAGACCGCTCCAGGACGCCCAAGAAAGGCCCAAGACGGCCCGAGAGGCCCCCCAAGGCACTCCACGACGCTTCAAGACGCCTCTCCAGAGCGCTTCAAGAGGCCGAGATCGTCAATTTTACGAAGGTTTTCGAACGATTTCGACCTTCCAGCTGTTTCGGCTGTCCGACGTTCCACGACGGCTCAATAGGCCCCCAAGAGCGCCCCAAGACGGTCCAAGAGGGCCCCAGGACGGCCCCAGAGTCGCCCAAGACAGCCCCACAGAGCCCCAAGACGACCCCAAGATGCGCCCAAGAGGGGGACCACGACTCCATAATTCGACCCTCCCGCTTGAAGAGTGCCCCAGGAGGACCTAAGGAGCCGCCAAGAGGCCCCAGGAGGCCTCCAAGAGGCACCCAGGAGGCCCGAACGAGGCCTGAAGAGGCCACAAAACAGCCCCGAGGATGCCCCACAACGGTCCCAAAACGGCTACCGAGAAGCTGCGAAACTGCCTTCACGACGTCCCCGACAGGCCAACCACGAGATCCAAACTAACACCCATGAGGCCTCTGACCCACCACCCAGGGCACGGTGGCGGGGGCAGTGACAGCACTTGTGCACAGCATGTTCCGGCGAGAGCCTTCCAGAACACGCTGCAGGAGGAGGAGGAAGATCAGGAGGAGAGAGAGCTGGAGTGGGAGGAGGAGGAGGGGGACGAGGAGAAGGAAGAGGCCTCCAAGACAGCTCCAAGATAGCCGAAGAGGCTTCCAAGAGGGCCCTGGGCGGCCCACGAGGGCCCCAAGGCGGTGCCTGAGGCGCCCAAGACGACCCGAGAGGGCCCCAAGACGGCTCCAAGAGAGGCCCAAGAAGGGAAACACGAACCGAGAATCCGAGCTTTCTACCCCGTGAGGTTCTCGGGAAGTCCCAAGAGGCCCCCAATCGGATCCAAGAGGCCCCCAAGAAATTCCTAAGAGGGCCGACGAGGTTCCAAGAAATCTCCCAAGATGGCCCCAAGAGGCACAACTCATCGTGTTAAGATTGGGCTTTGACGGGTTTTCATGTTTTTTTCTGCCTTTTGGCATCCCGATGCTCCAAGACGGCCCAAGAGGCTTCCAATACCGCTCCAATATAGAGGAAGAGGTCTCCAAGAGACCCCCAAGACTGCCCGCGAGGGCCCCAAGACGGTGCTTGAGGCGCCCAAGACGGCCCGAGAGGGCCCCAAGAGCCCCAAGAGAGGCCCAAGAAGGGGAACGCGACCCAACAGCAGAGCGTTCCCCCCAAAAGGCCCACAGGAGGCCGCAAGAGGCCCCCAAGTGGTCCGACGAGGACCCCAAAAGCTTCCCGAGGGCCTAAAAGGCCCCTAGGAGACGTCCAAGAGGTTTTAAAATAGCCCAAGAGAACCCTCGATGCGCCGAAACTGCTTCCAGCAGGCCCCCGGGAGGCTTCCGGATTGTCTCAATTTGGCCGCAGGTGGCCTCAAGTCGGGCCTCCACGCAGCCAAGACGGCCACTGACGGCTTCAGATTGCAGAACCGATGAAGCACCCAAGAGGTGCCTCCAACAGCCAGTTGACGAAGCATGCGGAACACCCCAGAAGCTCAGATGCCGTCGCGCGCCTGTGCTTGATAGCGTTGTCCAAGATCGTCCAGCGCCCCCCCGGCCTGGGCTAGAACCTGAGCGCGCGCGAAGCGCGCGCGATGTTTCTAGCCCAGGGGCCCGAAAACAGCTGCCCGACACTCCATGGGAGTACCGGGGCTCATTTCCCCTTTGTTTTTATTGGGTTTCGGCGTCCCGGGCCTCGGAGGCCGCCGCGATGGTCCCGGACATTTTCCAGATCCTCGGCGCGGGCTCCAAGACCATTCCGCAGAGGGCTCCAACAGGCTCCAGGGCAGCCCAAGAGGGCTCCAAGACGGCTCCAGGAACGACTGCAGGGTCTCATTTTTCTTGTGTTTTCTGCAAGACGGCTCCAGGCAGACTGCATGTCTTATGAGGATGGCTTCCGCCTCTTGCCCCGATCATCCCAAACTGCCTGAACGGTTCCCCAAACCCAGCGCTTGCCCAAGCGCGTTCCGGACGGTCTTCGCCGGAACGCGCTGGAATGATCACGCGCTGCGGTTTCCCATGCCAACGTCCTCGGACGTGGGTGCCCTGCCACGAGCGCGTTCCGGGAAGATGCTCCCGGAACGCGCTGAAAAGATATGGCCACATCTCGGGGACGCTCCCGACACCGCTCCCCCAGCCTTTCCGGGCAGCCTCCACAGCGCTCCAGGAGGGCCCAAGACACCCCCCAGGAGCCCCCAGAATGCGAAAGGATGGCCCAAGACGCTCCCGAGCAGCCCAAGTCAGCCTTCCGACGTCTCTCGAGGCTCCCAGGTGGCCTCCAAGAGACCCCAAGAAGTCTGATAGGTATCACGGTACGGCCCGAAGAGGCCAAAGTCGTATATGTTCAATTGTCTTTTCAATGTTTTTGACTTCTCGCGTTTTCGAGCTTCAACGGTCCAAGAGCGCCGAAGAGCTTCCCAAGACCGCCCCAAGACCACCCAAGATACCTTCAGGACGGCCCCAAGACGGGCCAAGAAGGCTCCAACACTCCCGAAGAGGCGCCCAGCACAGCCCCAGACCACCCCAGAACAGGCCCAAGATGGGCCCAAGAGCGGGAGCAGGAGGCTTCCAGAGACCTCCGAGAGGCCTCCGGGGCCCCCCAGAGGCCCCCAGCACACCCCCGATCCTTGAGAGGCCCCAAACAGACCCCGACGAGGCTCCAAGAACAACCCAAGAGAGCTGCGAGAGCCGTCCCGAGAGAGCCCAAAGAGGGTAACATCGTTGATTTCCAATGGTTTTTCCTATGTTTTTCGCCTTCTCACGTTTTCCCGATTCCAGCCCTCAAAGATCGAGGATTTGGGAAAAAGGAGAGTCCTACATATCCCCTGACATCTGGCCGGTACCGCGTCTTCCGGCTTCATCCGCAGAGCGAGTTTGCAGTGCGTTTAGACCTTTTTGGGACGTTTCTTTGAATTTGTCTTGGAGCGTCTTCTGGGCCTTCTGGGGGCCTCTTGGTGCCTTTTGCTGGACCCTGGAGCCCTCCTGGGAACCTCTTCGAGCGAAAACCTACGGTTTTCCGTCCGTGACCTGTGTCCCCATTGGGGGACTGGGGTGTTCCGGGGGTTCTGCTGGGGCGCCGGGGGCGCCGTAAGATCGCCCGGATACGGCCTGCGGATCGCCAAACATGGCGCTTCCAGACCGCGGGAACGACCAATGGCGGCCAAGACGGCCAAGGCGGCCAGAATTAGCCCTTGACTATCCAAGAGGCCTCCAAGACGCCCCCAGAAACTTCCAAGATGCCTCCAAATGAGCCCCGGGAGGCACAACTTGTTGCTTATCCAAAGGTTTTTGAAAGGATTTCCATGTTCTCGCCTTTTAAATTTTCCGACGCTCCACAACGGCCCCAGAGGTCATATTTTCCGTTGCAAGACAGCCCCAGAGGCTTTGAAAACGGCCCCAAATCGGCCCAAGAGGGCCCCAAGACGGCGCCGGAGGCGCACAGGACGGCCCGAGAGGGTTTTATGGACCTCCACCAAAGGCCCCAGTGGGGGTGCCCGCATGCGTCCGCCACACCCAGTACAGCGCTTCGTGGCCCCATAGAGAGCTCCACCGAAGGTCTCAATTGCGCAGCCCGCATGCGTCTCACCCACCGAGTACAGCGCGTCGTGGCCAAACAGGGAGTTCCGACGAAGGTCCCAGAGGCGCAGTCCGCATGCGTCTCCCCCACCAGTGCAGCGCTTCGTGGCCCCATAGGGAGCTCCACCGAAGGTCTCAATTGTGCAGTCCGCATGCGTCTCCCCCACACAGTACAGCGCTTCGTGGCCCTACAAGGGGGCTCCACCAAATGTTCCAGTGGCGTAGTCCGCATGCGTCTCCCCCACACAGTACAACGCTTCGTGGCCCTACAAGGGGGCTCCACCGAAGACGATGGCTACAACAGCGGTGCTCACAACTGCATCTGGTTGGGTCCTTCACCAGGCCAATTTAAATTGAACCCCCGTTTATTTTTGCACATCAGACCATCATGAAGGCCCCCGTCACCATCGAACAAATATCCCAGGAAGCCTTCGAGGGTCCCAAATCATCGAACACCTAAAGGAAATTGATGATTATGTGGTTTCCGCATTTCCCCTTCTATACGCTTCCGAGGCTTGCGCAGGGACTCCAACAAGGTCGTTAGATGCACAAGGCGATTCAACAAGTGATATTCCATGCGTTAGCCTGTCGGGCCTAGCTAGAACTTGAGCGCTCGCGAAGCGCGCGATGGTTATAATATGGTTACATCAGATATGTTTATATCTGTGTATATATATATATATATAGTTCCATGCCTCCAGATGTCCTTGACCATGTAACACCATACATCCACATATCCATAGTCCCACACTCTCAGACTCCACGCATCCATGCGGCCCTTCATCCATGCCCGCGCGCGCCCATAGCTGCATGCACCTACATGCGTTCAGAGTTTTATGCTTCCACTCCTCCTTACTCTCTTCTTATCCATACCACCATTCCTCCATACATCCATACCTCTACCTCCGTACCTGCTCTGCGCAAGCAATATTCTAATGCACTCTTCTGCGCATCACGGCCAAATTGGCTGGCGTTTGTCGCGTCGACGGGCGGTTTTGGACGCGAGTAATTTGACCCGCGCCCGCGCGACTGGAAGGAACAAAGCTCCTCTCTCCCCTCCGTGTCCTCCACTCCTTCCGTCTCTCCCCTTCCGTCCCGCCGTTCCTTCCCCTCCCCCCCCCATACTTTCAGAGTTTGGCTGCCACGCGCAGTTCCCAAGCCGAGTCGACGCTCTTTCGAGGAGAAGGAGGAGGAGGAGGAGGAGGAGGAGGAGGAGGAGGAGGAGGAGGAGGAGGAGCAGGAGGAGCAGGAGGGGGAGGAGGAGGAAAAGGAGGGGAAGCAGGCAGAGGAGACAAGGAGGCAAAGGAATGGTAGAAGGAAAAGGAGGAGGAAGGGAGGGGGGGGAGGGCGCAGGAGAAGCGGGCAGAGGAGACAAGGGGCAAACCCGTAGCCATTTTGGCTCAAGTTCCAACGCTGCTCCCGACGTTGGAGCTTGATTGCAGCCAAGGGGGCGGCTCAAGGCCCCCGAGCTTTCAGATTTCTATCCTGTGCTCACCCCCTGCGCCTGCCCAGGCTGGGTGTGCACGCGTTCTGGCACCTTCCCGTCGGCGGCGCTGTGTCCGTGGGCTCGAGAGATGTCCTTTTGGGGCCGCGGAAGCCGCTGTGGGCTTGCACGAAGTGCCACCGCTCTGGCAACTGGGCGTCTCGCATCAAATGTGCCTGCGGCGCGGCCGCGCCGCCATCGGTCCAGAAGAGTGCGAAGGCCGCCCATGAGCAGGTGGTCGCAGGTGGTGCCAACAAGGGTTCGCAGCCGAAGGGGCAGTGGAGTACGGGCAGTCCGCTCGACGCCACGCTCAAGAAGATCTTGGGGCGCCTTGAGGGCCTCGAGAAGAAGTCGGCACCGTACACTTCGTCCTCGCCTCCCCCGCCGTGGAGGTTGGAGGGCGACAACGCAGGATGACTGCCCCCGCCCGACGACCAGAAGGAGGCCAAGGAGCGTCTGGCACATTGGCAGAGGGCGGCTCGCAACTCAGTCCACCAAGAAGACAGGATGCTGGCGGAGGAGATGGCCGCCAGGATTCACAAGGCCATCAATGACGCGAAGCCGCCACATGTACAGCAGCACAGCATCACCACCAGGCTTGAGAGGGCGCGGACCACGGCGACCACGCTCGAGACCAAGCTGGCCACGGTCACGAAGGAGGTGGAGGAGGCGCGCAAGATGCTCGAGGAGCGCCTCAAGTCCGCCAGAGAGTCCCTGGCGGAGGCGCAGAGGCAGGTCGCAGCCCTCGAGCAGGAGGCCAAGGAGTGCTTCGCCAGGTCACTGGCCAAGTCGGACGGGCCTGTCCTCAAGCTGGAGGAGCAGCAGCTGGGGTCGGCCTCGGTGGAGTTTCGGGAGTGGTTCCGCGAGCAGAAAGGAGACGAGAAGGCCTCCAAGCACCTCGAGGCCTTGTTCGGCATGCTCGAGGCTCAAGCGGTCGCTGCTCGCAACGGTGCTATCCCTCCTCCTGCTGTGCCAGGTGGTGATGATGATGATGATGATGACATGGAGATTGACGAGGCCGACGAGCTGTCCCTCGAACGGGCTGCCGAGGCTTTACGGCAAGCCAAGGAGCGTGCGGCAGCCGCTGAGGGAGATGGAGTCGAAGCAGCGCGTGAGGTTCTCATAGAGGCCAGGCGCAAACTACAGTCTCAGCTCCAGGCGGCTGCTGCTGCCGAGAAACAGAAGTGTGGGTAGTATTGAGTCGTCGAGCCCATCGAGGTCAGGGTCGACAGCAGCGTGCACGATTTCGTCGACAGACCTGGCAGCTGCAGACCCCCCGAGCCCTGCGGGTGGCCAAGGCCTCAAATCGGGGGAGCGTCTCAGTGGCCAGGTCGGTGCGTTGCTTGTCTCACAGTGTTGTCGGCGAGAAGCAGGGATTGCGGCGCATGCTTCGTCTGCCGCACCTGCTACGCCACTTCTGCCGTCAGGATCGGCTAAGTCAGCTGGAGCTTCTCCCTCCCCGAGCCGCACCAGGATCAGGAAGGGCAATCAAGTCAGAGACAGGAGGAATTGCTGGGTGTTTTTCTCTCGTAATGCCAACTCCTGGGCGTCTTGGGAAACTATCCTGGATTGGCGTATGGAGGACGCGAGGGGCCCGAGGCCCCAGTTTTGGGCTGGGCAGGAGACTCGAGTCTTGGAGGCTGCCCAGATTGCTAAGTTCAAAGGCTCGATGAGGTCGAAGGGCCTCAACATCGACTTCTGCCCCGCAGTACCCACAGGATCTGGTGCATTAGAGACTTCGGCTGGTGTGATGGCTGGAGGCCTCGCGCACATCAACCAGTTCACAGTATCATTGGAGAGTCTGAAGTCCGTACCTGAAGCACAGGGTCGAGTGATAGCTAGACATGTTAACGGTGTTGTTCCAGGAGGTTGTGTTTGGTTGTCTGTGTATTTCTACCACTCCCAGGGAGTCAGCAGGGACAACGTGGGCCTCCTCGCGGGGCTTGGCAAGTTTCTTGGGAGCCTCGCGGCGCCTTGGATCCTGGGCTGTGATGCTAACATGGGGCCCCAGACCTCGGGTTTGATCTCCTGGTGTACCGAACTAGGGGCTACCATCGTGGCTCCATCGACGACGGCCTGTGCTGCGGGTAAGGGACAGGTATATGACTACTTTATCTTATCGGCTGGGCTCTGTTCGTGCGTTGAGAAGGTGCAGGTTTGGAACGATGCTCCAGTTTCGCCCCACTCCCCTGTGGAAATAGCGCTCGTGGGGGTATCGCTGGATATTCCCATCCACGTACGTTGTGTTTGGAAGCGATTTCCGACCCAGAAGCCCGCGGGGTGTGAAAGGGAGCCCGTCATTTACAACTGGTCATGGCATTCTGGGGGCACGGGGGGCATGGAGCTGACGCGCGTTTGGGGCCCGTGGATGGATTTTACTGAGCTGGAGCTGTGCCGTGCTTTTGGCATCCAAGGGGCTGCGCAGGAGCTGTATGTTGGGCGTTCTTCTGGATTCAGGAGAAAACAGGTTTCCCTGGGCACGATTGTCAAAAAGGAATGGTTTGCTAACACCACGGCTCAGCTCAGATCATGGCGCACTCTTTTTTCGTTACTGGTCAAAGCGATGGCCTGCCTGGACGACCTGTCCAACTCCGAGTATTGGCAGACGCTGCGCTCTGGCCTCTTGAAGCTGGACCAGAAGTCTCTCGGTCCCAAGTTTTTGTGCCTTGCCCTTAGCCTGTCCCAGCTGATCGGGATCATTGAGGACTCTGACGGGGCCGATCTGGGCTATCTCACTCCTACTGCTCAATCCACCTACGATCACATGTTCAGGGATCACTGTAGCAGGAAATGGGCTAAGTGGAGGTCTTGGGCTCAGGAGGCTGTTACTAAGGGCGGCAAGGCGGCGCATGCTTTTTCTAAGGGGCGTCCTCCTGCAGTTGGCCCGTTTTCTCCACAGGGCTGGGCGCTGCAAGGGGACCAAGCCGTTGCGGCCTTGAAGTCCGAGTGGTGCCAGTACTGGCGCAGCCATCAGTGCCCGCTCACTGCCCAGCATCACCGTCGTGCAGACGAGGCCCCCCCGCTTCCCCGGCCAGACATTGAGGCATTGAAGTGGGCGCTTAGCAAGTTCAAGCACGACGCGGGTTTAGGTGTTGATTGCATGAACCCCAGGTGTTGGTTGCTGTTGCCCCTGGACTTCCTGGAGCGTTTGATTGACCTCATGATGCAATGGGAGAAAAAGCCGTTCCTCCCAAGCAAATATGCCACCCAAATCATATCCCAGGGCAAACCTGATGGTGCTGGATTGCGCCCATTAGCTTTAATCGTCAGCGTCCTCAGGGTCTGGGCCAAAGTTCGTCAGGTGGTGGCGCGTGCTTGGGAGTTGGAACACTCGGCGGACTTCTTCTGGGGAGCTAGAGACAGGGAGTGCGATCGAGCGGGGTGGCAACATGCTATGCTAAATGAGTTTGCTCGCATCCAGAATTTCGACGCTGGCACCTGGTTCGGAGACCTTGATAAGTTCTATGAACGCGTGGGGCCTGCGATTTTATTTGACGAAGCGGAGGCCGCGGGCATGCATCTAGGGCTCACGCGTGCAGCAATAGTTTTATACACTGGCGCGAGAGCTTTGAATTTCCAGGGCGCTGTGTCCAACCTGATCGAGGCAATGGGCACTATTTTAGCAGGATGCAGTCTGGCCACCACTTTTGCCAAGCTTGTGTTGTGCAGGCTGCTGGTGGCGGTCGCAGCTGCCTTCCCTTCCCTGACGATTCGTAATGTGATTGATGATGTTTCGATCCAGGCCCTAGGGACCGCTGATTTTGTTTGCGAGCAGCTCGGGAAGGCAGCCATCATGACGAAGGGCGGTTTTGAGAAGTTGAAGTTGATTTTGTCGGGGAAGAAAACGAAGGACATAGCCTCCTCAAAGCAGCTAGCCCTGGCCTTGGCGCTCAAGTGGGCCAAGTTCGGTTTCAAGCAGCAGCAGTATGTCAGGTCGCTCGGACGTGATGCAGTTGCGCAGAGGATTCGGCGCAATCCGACGGCCAGGAAAAGACTGGCTAAAGCAGGAAGGAGAACCGCTAGGATTTTGAGGCTTAAGAACGCAGGGGCTCTGGTTGGGCATATTCAGAGGTCGGGTCCTCAGGCATGCGGGCTCTGGGGCTCGGCTGTAGCTTGTCTGACTCCCAGGCAGGTGCATAATATGAGGTTGTCGGCTTCCAGGGGCCTATGCAAGGATAAAGCTGGAGCTCTCATGTCGTTCAGGTTACGATCGTTTCCGACTGGGGCCTCTATGGATCCGTATGTTATTTACCATGGTAATGTTATATATCAATGGTGCCGTGCTGTACGGGATGGGTCTCCTGGGCTCCACATCATCCAGAAGGTGTTTGAGAAGGCTTCTGATGACCTGTGGAGATCCAGAAGGCCCTGGCATGTCTGTACCTCGCCTGCGCACGTGTACCTACTGACTACGGCTGAGCTGGGTTGGAGACCGCTCTCGGCCAGAAAGTTACGGCTCTGTGACGGAGAAATGATCGACCTGCTGGAGCTTGCACCGTTGGCAGTCAGAATGCTTGCGGAGCGTGATGCAGGACACTGGGCTGACAAAAGGGCCCTCATGAAACGACCCAAGTGCAGCGCTGTCTGGTGTAGGCCTGTCTATTGGGAAGGAGCCAGGAGTCTGATGCCGGGCAAAACCTCGGGGGCCTGGACTAAGCACCACCAGTCTTGTGCTAGGAACACCTTTTCCCTGGGGACCTGGACGCAGGCTCGCCTTAAGGACCACGGGCTTTCTGATGAGGACCTCTGCCAGCTTTGCCGTGCCGAGCGAGGAACTCTGTACCACAGGCGCTTCAGGTGCGAGGCTTTCCTGGAGGACAGAGGAGTGCACCTCTCGGCGCAGTGCATGCAGGCCGCCCGCCATGCTCGTGGCATGAATCAGGACTTGGAAAAATTCGCAGCTGGTGTGCTACCCTATCCCAAAGAACTGATCCCGCAGGCCCTAGGTAGAGATAAATGTTCTATCTGTTGGTTCAACAAGCCTGCCTCAGGTAAACTCCAGGGCTTGATTTTCTCTGATGGGTCCGCGGCCCACCCCACCTGCGAGTTCAGGAGACGTGCGGGGTGGAGCCTCGTACAGGCGAGCCCCCATGGGGAGATTTTGTGTGCCGCCTTCGGACCCGTGCCCAGGGAGGTTGCGCCTAGCCAGCAGGCCAGGGATGGTGGGGACTATGCCTACAGGATGGCGGCTGAGCTCGTGGACCCGTTTTCCGATTTTGAGATTTGTACTGACTGCTCTGGGACTCTCGGGTGCGTGTGGGATAGGGCCAAGAGTTGCTCATCCCAGAATTCCAGGGCCCACCTCTGGAGTGTTGTCTGGCATGTTTTTGAGGACGGTCTCAAGGCCAGAAAGGTCAAAGGACACGCCACTACGGCTGATGTTCTCAATGGGGTGTGCAGTGACCTTGAGAGGCTTGGCAATAAGCATGCGGATAGGTTTGCCAGGCAAGGAGCAGGCATGCACCCCATGCCCGAGATTTTGGTTCAGGCCATCGACACCTGTCGTTCGGTCCAAGAAGAGATCGTGCGATGGGGAGCGATACAAGATGTCATCATGGCCGATAGAGGTTGGGCTGACGCGTCTGGGTTCCCTGGGTCCGCCGTTGCCGAGAAATCGGAGCGCGATTTCCCCAGCCGTGGTAAGAAGGGCCGAATTCGATGCCAGGTCAGGGCCATGCGCCAGCTTTCGGCCCCCTGGTGGCCTAGAGTTGACTTTCGTGTGCCGATCATCTCGGACACATTGTCCGAGCACCCTGGCAGTCCTGAGCAGTTGTCTGAACTAGCCTTGCTGTCCCGCCTCCAAGGGCACAACCTTTGCAAAGCAAAGGTCTTCGTGGGGGACGGGAGTCGGGCGGCTGGGAGTGGGTGGGTGATGTCATGCATCTGCTGCGGTGGCTATGCGTGGGCTGGCGTGGCCTCGCTTGCCAATAAATGCCCAGGCCACCCCCCCACTAAGGACCTCAGGCGACAGAGGACGAGGTTTGCCAAAGGTGACTTTCCTAACTGGGCTCGGCAGTACAAAGGTTGGTCGGTCACAGGCCACCGATCGCCTACCCCTCTGGATCTGGTTGCCCTGGTCCGTGCTTCGCACAAAGGGGTCCAACTTTCAGGGGGGGCTGAGCCTGAGGCATGTGATTTTGTTGATGGCCTGTGGGAGGAGAAGTGGACCCCTGGTCAACTCCTCACTCGATTTGGCTTGATTCTGCCAGCTGAGGCTGATCAAGGTATCGTGTCCTAAGCTGTGTTTAGTGCTAGGGGCGGGTGGCACTGACACCTGCCTCCACAGAGAACAGAACAGAACAGAACAGACAAGGAGGCAAAAGAAGGGGAGGAGGAGGAGGAGGCGGAGGAGGAGGAGGAGGAGGAGGAGTACGGGGTAAGACTGGGGAGGTTTGGGAAGAGCTAGGGGGAAAAGGACTAGAAGGAGGAGCAGCAGGAGGAGGAGGAAGACAGCCAGCGCGGCCTATACCTGGAAGTCCAGCCATGCTCCTGTGTCGGAATGTTGCTCTCGCTTGAGCGCTGGCCACATCCCTGATCGGGAGTGGTGCGCTGTCGCCTGAGCGCTGGCAACAGTTCTGTCGAAGGAATGGTGCTGTCGCCTGCGCGCCGGCCACGCCCCTTTCTGGGATGGCACTCTCGCCAGAGCGCCAGCCACAGCCAGACTTGCAAGGATGTTTCAGGCGAAACGGGCCGGACCAAATCAGGTGACGGCATCTGAGAGCTTCGAGGTGCGAGGATGCGTCCGGCGAGCGGGCCGGACCAACGCTCGCGCGGCATCTGGGAGTTCAGAGTTGCGAGGATGTCTCAGGCGAAAGGGGTTGGACCATTTCAGGTCACGGCATAGGATCCCAGAGTTACGAGGGTGTTTTAGACGAGACGGGCTGGACCTCAGGTCACGGCATCTGGGAGATCAGAATTGCGAGGACCTCTCATGCGAAAGAGGTCGGACACTCTTTCTTGCGGCATCTGTGAGCCCCGAGATGCCACGAAACTGGTGGTCCTGTCAGTTTCGCCTGAGACATCCTCGCAACTCTTGGTTTGGGGCATTTTTCGCCTTAGACATCGTCGCAACTCTGTGCCCATGTATGTCCTGACCTATGGTGATCTTCGACTCGCCCGAGACATCCTTGTAACTCAGAGCTCTTCGTTGTTTTCCTTTTGCTTCTTTTTGTTTATAGGCGTCGAAGGAATCTGCGCATCCCCCCTGTGACCTGACGAACGGTTGTGACGAGCAGTTCTGGTGAGTGGTTGGCAAGTGGATTCGAAATGATGTTCCCGCCGGGGGGCAGCCAGCGCACGCGCTGCGGGGCAGCCGACGCGCTCCCGCGGCGCCAAGAGGGCGGCGAGCGCGCGCAAGGAGCAGGCAGAGCATTGAAGGGCATTCCCTGGTTTTGTCGCTGCGCCATTGTAGAACTCCCTTGGTAGAGTCCTTGGCGGCGTCGGCGTTGACGACGGCGGCGACGACGAAGCGCCCCGTGGCAGCGGCGACGGTGAAGGCGATGCCGACTACGGTACGACGAACGCGGCGACAGCGACGAGTAAGATGACGACGCGACAGCGTCGACGGCGACGGTGGCGCGGACGACGTGTGCGGGGGCGACCGCAACGACGGCGACGACGGCAGCGGCGGCGGCGGCGACCACGATGGCGATGCGACGACGACGACAGCGACGACGATCACCACCGCTGCGGCGGCGACGTGGACGACGTCGATTTCCTATGTGGATTTTTTGTGAACCTTATGTGGGGTCCGGCGACGGGGGGGAAAGGCAGGGGCAAGATAATGAGAAGGCAACGAGGAGGGCGGGGACGAGGCAGAAAATGAGGAGAAGGACCACGCAACGACGACGACGCCATCATCGGAAACGGTGGCGGCGACGGCTGTCACGACCACCAGGGTGAAAGCGGCGCGTGCCGCGATGATGTCAACGACGACAACGATGACGACAGCGCCGGCGGCCTTGGCGGCGCCGGCAACGACGACACCGACGACGACCGTGCCCAAGACAATGGCGACGACGGCGGCGACAGCGGCGGCTTCGGCGGCGGCGGCGACGACGAGGACAGCGGTTCTGATGACGACGACGAAGAAGACGACGACGACGATGACGACGACGACGACAACGGAGACGACGACGACGGGTACGATGTCAATGACGACGCCGACGACGACGACGATGGCGACGAGGAAACACCCCCAGCGCGACAACTGGGAGGCCAGAGTTTCGCAGATGTGTCAGGTGAAACGGCATTTCGGAGGTCAGAGTCGGGAAAATGCCCCTGGCGCAGTCGGTCAGACCACCTCGCACGCGGCACCTCGGATATCAGAGTTGCGAGGAAGGCCGCAGGCAAAACAGGCTGGACCACTGCAGGTCTCCAAGCCCAGAGTCGCGAGGATGTCCCAGGAGGCGCGAGGATGTCTCAGGCGAACTTGGTCGGACCACTTCCCGTGCAGCATCTTCGAGCCCTGGTGTTGCGAGGATGTCTCAGGCGCAATTGGCTGGGCAACCTCTTGCGCGGCATCCGTGAGCTCCGAGCGGCGAGGATCTCGCAGGCAAAATTGGCTGGATCACTTTAAGTCCGGACACTTCGGAGCCCCATCGAATATGTCCCAGGCGAAAAGGGCCGGACCATCTCAGGTCACGGCATCTCTCAGCCCAGAGTTGTAAGATTGTCTGAGGCGAGGCGGGCTGGACCATGTCAGATCAGGGCATCTTCGAGCGCAGTGTTGCGAAGACGTCTCCGGCGAAACGGGCCAGACCACCCTGCGCGCAGCATCTCGAAACCCAGAATTTCGAGGATGTTTCAGGCGAAATTGGCCCGACAACCTCGCGCGCAGCATCGTTGGGCTCAGCGTTGCGAGGATGTCTCAGGCGAAATTGGCTGGACCACCTCAGGTCAGGGCATCTCTGAGCTCAGAGTGGCGAAAATGCCTTTGGAGAAAAGGGCTGGACCACTCAGGCCACGGCATCTCGGAACCCAAAGGTGGGAGGATGTCTCACGCGAAACGAGCAACACCACCTCAGGTCATGGAGTTGCCGAGCCCAGAGTTGAGAGGATGTCTCAGGCGAAATTGGCCAGACCACCTCAGGTCGGAGCATCTCTGAGCTCAGAGTCGTGAGGATGTCTCGTGCGAAAGTCTACGGCGAAGGTAGCAGTGTGGGCGAAGGTATCGTCGCCCATAACTCGCAGCGCAGCGCGGCACATCTGAACATAATCCCAGTCAGCGCAGTTGTCTGGGGAACCAAGCGAACGGAGTCCAAAGCCGCCTCTGGCGCGTGCCAGCCGAGTGTTGATGGGGATCCAGTCACGTTCAAGCTCCGAGATGCCCTGACGTGAGGTGTTCTGGAACATTTCTCCCAACACGTCCTCACACCGTTGGGTTCCAAGATGCGTTTCGCGAGGTGCTCGCGACTGAGATATCCTTGGAACCCCAGGCTCCAAGATGCCCCGACTTGAGGTGCGTTGGCCCGATTCGGCTGATCACAACTCAGGGTTCCTAGAAGCTGTTCGCGAAGTGCTCAGGCCCGTTTCGCTTGAGACATCCTCGGGATCTCCAGGAAAACCAGTCTGGTTTTCCTGGTGATGCTGTTGTCGATGGTGATGATGGTGACCATCTTATTTTAGAGAGACAACACATATAATCTCCATCACCACCAGCACCATCAGCATCATCATCATCATCAGCAGCAGCAGCATCATCATCAGCATCATCATCATCATCATCACCATCACCATCACCATCACCGTCACCGTCACCATCATCTTCCGTACGACATGGCTCAAGCCAGGCAATGTCGTCGTCCCCTGCGCCCGTCTTCGAGCCGCGCGGCCCACTTCAGCCCTGCGGCCTCCTCGAACCGTGCGGCCCCCTCGAGCCGCGCGGCTTCCTCGAGCCGCGCGGCCCCTTCGAGCCGCGCGGCCCCCTCGAGCCCCGCGGCCTCCTCGAGACTTGCGGCCCCCTCGAGCCGCGCGGTTTCATCGAGCCGCGCGGCCCCTTCGAGCCGCGCGGCCTCCTCGAGCCCCGCGACTTCTTCGAGCCGCGCGGCCCCCTCGAGCCCTGCGGCCCCCTCGAGCCCTGCGGCCCCTTCGAGCCCTGGTTGCAACAGCTCGGGCGCCGAAGCCGACGTAGTAGTGTCCGACGCCGACGACGCCGACGCCGACTACGCCGACGGAGTTGCCGACGCCGCTGGAGTTGCCGAGGCCGGCGGTTGCAAACATGCTTCCAGCAGCGGTTCCAGCAGCAGCTCCAGCCGCGGTTTCGCAGAGAGCAGCGGCTCCAGCAGCGAGGCGTCCGTAGCTGAAACAGCGCAGGCTGTCCATGGCCCTGGGGGAGCACGTCAACAGCCACGACTACCCAAAGCACGTCATGACTTGCGGCGCGTGCGAATTTTGGACAACAAACAAGATGTCTTGGAGCGCCACCCTGTCTGCGACGAGCCCAGTGACCCTGAAGCCTGAAACTTGCATGGGCTGCGCAGGTGGTCAATTTGCAGTATGCTTGTTGTGCTCGGCGTTCACGTGCTCTCGTTGCAAATCCACCATAGGCCAGGGTGGCGGGAGTTTCCGACGTCGCGAGAACCTCGTGCACTACGCGCAGAGCGAGGGGCGCCAGGCAGCAGAAGCGGCGCGGCAAGAGCGGGTTCGAGTGGGAGGCGCGCACTAGGGCCCCCCCGTGCAGGCGTTCCAAGCCGCAGCAGCCGCGACAGCTTCTTGGATATCAGCTGCAACAGCTGCGCAACAGCCACAGCCGTCCCAAGCCGCAACAGCTGCCGACCCGCGCCCTGGTTGCCGCGCAGTGGCCGCCGCCCGCGCACTCTTGGAGACGTCCAGTTCCATCAGAAATTTCGATGCGCGGCGGGGCGCGTTCCTCGGCTCGGGGGCTACCGCGGAGCTTTGGAGTCTTCGCAAGAGCGCCGCCAGGTGGTGTCCGTAATGGCTCAATGCGAAAAACTCAGAACCCAGAGGATTCTCAAAGAGAGTGTGGTTTTCGGTTGGCGCGGACGGTCTCGACCGCGCGTGTCGGGCCGAGATCGGCACCGCGCTGCGGTCTATTCCAAAGACCCTGGACTTTCTCCCGAGCGACGGTCTCAGGGCAGGCTGGCTGGAACAGCTGGGCCCTGAAGGGACCTGGATCGTGGACCGGGCGATCGGGGCGCGGGAGTTCCCACGGGCCGTGGATTGCGACGGCAAGGCCCCCATGCTGGAGGAACGCGCGCGTCGCGCGGGCCAGGCGGCAGGGGGGGGGCGGGCGTGGAGCTGCACGAGCACGTGGGAGAGGAGATGCGGGCGTGGTGCAGCGATGGGGCGGATCAGTGCGCACCCCTGGCTGCAACGGGCACGTTCTCGCGGCTGGCGTTTCACGCTTGGGGCGAAGCGCATTCGGCCCAGAAGCTGCTCGGCAATTCAATGACAAAGGAGGGCAGCGATATCGCGATATCTGACATGCAGCTGGTAACGGGCAAGCAGCCTCCAAGTCTGGCCAGGTGTCTGACTGCGCCCAGCGCGTTCCGCACCGCAGCGGGGGCGCGCCAGCTGGAAGGCGAGATCGCGTTCGCCCAAAACTATGGTTGGGCCCCCCCCCCAGCGTTTCAACAGTCGGGCGGGGCCCCTGGCGCGGGAAAGCCGACGTTGGAGCGTCGCATTTAATGCGCTCGGAGAGGAATCCAAGGAGAGCGAGGATCGGCGCATTCGCGCCCGATCTTTCCTGGAAGGGCTCGGGGGCGAGAACAGCTCGCGTCTGCTGCTCGGCGGCTTGCCGGCGGACTTGGCGGCGGAGCATTACTCGCGGGCCGCAACTGGGGGCGCGGACGACCCCGCCGCCGCCGCCGCCCATGCCAGGGCCGCTTCGTTCCTCGCAAGGCTGAACACGTTGTTCATCGATGGGGCGACGTTGGGCACCCCCTGCAGTTTCATTGTCATCGCCCTCGAGCTTTTGCGGCAGATGTCCAGGTGCCCATGCCGCAACAGCGCGCGCATTGTAGGCGTCGGCGATTTGATCGCGGCGCCCCAGGCCAGGGGAACCGCCCGCGCGGCCGAGCGACGGGCGCAGGTGATCGCGGCGAACGCGAAGGAGAACATGAAGCTGCATCGGCCAGATCATTATTGGTCGCATGCTTGTGCGGCGCCCCGTTTGCCTTCTTCTTTGTCTGCAACAGACGCGGGCGCAACTGAGTCTGCGTCAGAGGCCGAGGCACGTTTGATGCGCATCTGCAAGGGGGGCAGGCCTTCCTAAGCGGCAGGCCATCGCCCAGCTGCGGCGCATTTTGAAGCGCGCCGAGATGCATCGTCGAGATGGGGGCGCCGCGCGGCAGGCTTGGGCCGCGGTGCAGCGGAGTGGCCTGGGAGTGCCAGCGGCCGGCGGCCAGTGGAGCTCTTTTTCGCGTGGAAGACGTCCACGGGCAACGTGGGGCGGCGATTGCGCCGTTTCTCCGAGCACCATTGCCCCGACAGGGTTCGAATGCTCGACGTGCCCGCGGAGGACTGCGCTCTCGCGGGCGCGGCGTCCACCGGCAGTTCCCGCGCGCGTGGCTGGAGCAGCGCAAGCGGGGCGAGCCTGGCAGGCGCCGGCGCAGGCGCGTGCCCCAGCAACACGAGCGCTCAATTTGAAAGACCGCAGCAGCGAGCAGGGCCGAGAGACCGACAAGGGAATCACGAGGGAGCCTCGGCCAAGACGTCGGTCAGAGGTAGGCTTCGGTCGCAAGCGAGCAGCTGCCATCGACGCTATGGCGGCCGCTTCCCCGAGCCAGCGCACTCGCCTTGTCGCGGAGGCCGCCCCCGATCTCGCTGCGGCGGCGCAGGAGGCGGCCCAGGCGAGCGTCGCAGATCCAGCCCGCCCGTCTGCAACAGTCGTCGGCACTGTCGCCAAGCGGGCGGCCAGGGCGCGAGGGCGCAATCTTGGAGGAGCGAAGGCCGCCGCCAAGGCCAGGGGTGCGCGGGAGAGGAAAGTCTCGCGCAGTGCCACGCCAGGCCCTGCGGGCCGTGACGCTTACCTGGCCCCCGCGCGCCACTTTTCTGGCATCGTGCTATATATAAATATACATATGTACCTGTATACAGTATACACTCCTATATAGGTGCATGCATATATGCAAAACTATAGGTATGTATGTGTATGTATGTGTGTATGCGTGCATGTATGTATGTGTGTACGTATGCTTGTATGTACGTGCGCATGTATGTTTTTGTGCGTTTGTTTGCATGTATGTCTGTATGTATGTATGTATGTATGTACGTATGAATGTATGTGTGTATGGATGCGTGTGTGTGTGCGACTATACAACCTGGCGCGTGTGTGCCCAGGTTCATACAACAAACTGAAAGGGCGTTTGAAGCCGGAAAACACCATGACTGCAGGATCGGAAATGGAGAAAGGGAAGCTGGGGCGGCGCTGGGGCGGCGCCGCCAGGGCGTGCCTAAGAAAAGGGGAAGAGGCAGGAGGCGAACGCAACATAATCTAATATCGAGGTCGCAAGCGAGCGCAAGTGGGGTTGCCACACCTTGCGATGTGTGCACCAGGGCCCCCCGGGAAACGTCAGGAGGCCCGACTTGGATACCGGAAAAGGTTCCAGGAGGCCCCGGGATTGTGAATGTTGTGTGTGTGTGATGTGTGCTCTGTATTGTGCGTGTTTCCTGTGCGTTGTAGGTGTTGTGTGTGTGTTGTGTGTGTTGTGTGTGCTAACATGGGGCCCCAGACCTCGGGTTTGATCTCCTGGTGTACCGAACTAGGGGCTACCATCGTGGCTCCATCGACGACGACCTGTGCTGCGGGTAAGGGACAGGTATATGACTACTTTATCTTATCGGCTGGGCTCTGTTCGTGCGTTGAGAAGGTGCAGGTTTGGAACGATGCTCCAGTTTCGCCCCGCTCCCCTGTGGAAATAGCGCTCGTGGGGGTATCGCTGAATATTCCCATCCACGTACGTTGTGTTTGGAAGCGATTTCCGACCCAGAAGCCCGCGGGGTGTGAAAGGGAGCCCGTCATTTACAACTGGTCATGGCATTCTGGGGACACGGGAGGCATGGAGCTGACGCGCGTTTGGGGCTCGTGGATGGATTTTACTGAGCTGGAGCTGTGCCGTGTTTTTGACATCCAAGGGGCTGAGCAGGAGCTGTATGTTGGGCGTTCTTCTGGATTCAGGAGAACAGGTTTCCCTGGACACGATTGTCAAAAAGAAATGGTTTGCTAACACCACGGCTCAGCTCAGATCATGGCGCACTCTTGTTTCGTTACTGGTCAAAGCGATGGCCTGCCTGGACGACCTGTCCAACTCCGAGCATTGGCAGACGCTGCGCTCTGGCCTCTTGAAGCTGGACCAGAAGTCTCTCGGTCCCAAGTTTTTGTGCCTTGCCCTTAGCCTGTCCCAGCTGATCGGGATCATTGAGGACTCTGACGGGGCCGATCTGGGCTATCTCACTCCTACTGCTCAATCCACCTACGATCACATGTTCAGGGATCACTGTAGCAGGAAATGGGCTAAGTGGAGGTCTCGGGCTCAGGAGGCTGTTACTAAGGGCGGCAAGGCGGCGCATGCTTTTTCTAAGGGGCGTCCTCCTGCAGTTGGCCCGCTTTCTCCACAGGGCTGGGCGCTGCAAGGGGACCAAGCCGTTGAGGCCTTGAAGTCCGAGTGGTGCCAGTACTGGCGCAGCCATCAGTGCCCGCTCACTGCCCAGCATCACCGTCGTGCAGACGAGGCCCCCCCGCTTCCCCGGCCAGACATTGAGGCATTGAAGTGGGCGCTTAGCAAGTTCAAGCATGACGCGGGTTTAGGTGTGGATTGCATGAACCCCAGGTGTTGGTTGCTGTTGCCCCTGGACTTCCTGGAGCGTTTGATTGACCTCATGATGCTATGGGAGAAAAAGCCGTTCCTCCCAAGCAAAGATGCCACCCAAATCATATCCCAGGGCAAACCTGATGGTGCTGGATTGCGCCCATTAGCTTTAATCGTCAGCGTCCTCAGGGTCTGGGCCAAAGTTCGTCAGGTGGTGGCGCGTGCTTGGGAGTTGGAACACTCGGCGGACTTCTTCTGGGGAGCTAGAGACAGGGAGTGCGATCGAGCGGGGTGGCAACACGCTATGCTAAATGAGTTTGCTCGCATCCAGAATTTCGACGTTGACACCTGGTTCGGAGACCTTGATAAGTTCTATGAACGCGTGGGGCCTGCGATTCTATTTGACGAAGCGGAGGCCACGGGCATGCATCTAGGGCTCACGCGTGCAGCAATAGTTTTATACACTGGCGCGAGAGCTTTGAATTTCCAGGGCGCTGTGTCCAACCTGATCGAGGCAATGGGCACTATTTTAGCAGGATGCAGTCTGGCCACCACTTTTGCCAAGCTTGTGTTGTACAGGCTGCTGGTGGCGGTCGCAGCTGCCTTCCCTTCCCTGACGATTCGTAATGTGATTGATGATGTTTCGATCCAGGCCCTAGGGACCGCTGATTTTGTTTGCGAGCAGCTCGGGAAGGCAGCCATCGTGATGAAGGGCAGTTTTGAGATGTTGAAGTTGATTTTGTCGGGGAAGAAAACGAAGGACATAGCCTCCTCAAAGCAGCTAGCCCTGGCCTTGGCGCTCAAGTGGGCCAAGTTCGGTTTCAAGCAGCAGCAGTATGTCAGGTCGCTCGGATGTGATGCAGTTGCGCAGAGGATTCGGCGCAATCCGACGGCCAGGAAAAGACTGGCTAAAGCAGGAAGGAGAACCGCTAGGATTTTGAGGCTTAAGAACGCAGGGGCTCTGGTTGGGAATATTCAGAGGTCGGGTCCTCAGGCATGCGGGGTCTGGGGCTCGGCTGTAGCTGGTCTGACTCCCAGGCAGGTGCATAATATGAGGTTGTCGGCTTCCAGGAGCCTATGCAAGGATAAAGCTGGAGCTCTCATGTCGTTCAGGTTACGATCGTTTCCGACTGGGGCCTCTATGGATCCGTATGTTATTTACCATGGTAATATTATATATCAATGGTGCCGTGATGTACGGGGTGGGTCTCCTGGGCTCCACATCATCCAGAAGGTGTTTGAGAAGGCTTCTGATGACCTTTGGAGATCCAGAAGGCCCTGGCATGTCTGTACCTCGCCTGCGCACGTGTACCAACTGACTACGGCTAAGCTGGGTTGGAGACCGCTCTCGGCCAGAAAGTTACGGCTCTGTGACGGAGAAATGATCGACCTGCTGGAGCTTGCACCGTTGGCAGTCAGAATGCTTGCGGAGCGTGATGCAGGACACTGGGCTGACAAAAGGGCCCTCATGAAACGACCCAAGTGCAGCGCTGTCTGGTGTAGGCCTGTCTATTGGGAAGGAGCCAGGAGTCTGATGCCGGGCAAAACCTCGGGGGCCTGGACTAAGCACCACCAGTCTTGTGCTAGGAACACCTTTTCCCTGGGGACCTGGACGCAGGCTCGCCTTAAGGACCACGGGCTTTCTGATGAGGACCTCTGCCAGCTTTGCCGTGCCGAGCGAGGAACTCTGCACCACAGGCGCTTCAGGTGCGAGGCTTTCCTGGAGGACAGAGGAGTGCACCTCTCGGCGCAGTGCATGCAGGCCGCCCGCCATGCTCGTGACATGAATCAGGACTTGGAAAAATTCGCAGCTGGTGTGCTACCCTATCCCAAAGAAATGATCCCGCAGGCCCTAGGTAGAGATAAATGTTCTATCTGTTGGTTCAACAAGCCTGCCTCAGGTAAACTCCAGGGCTTGATTTTCTCTGATGGGTCCGCGGCCCACCCCACCTGCGAGTTCAGGAGACGTGCGGGGTGGAGCCTCGTACAGGCGAGCCCCCAAGGGGAGATTTTGTGTGCCGCCTTCGGACCCGTGCCCAGGGAGGTTGCGCCTAGCCAGCAGGCCAGGGATGGTGAGGACTATGCCTACAGGATGGCGGCTGAGCTCGTGGACCCGTTTTCCGATTTTGAGATTTGTACTGACTGCTCTGGGACTCTCGGGTGCGTGTGGGATAGGGCCAAGAGTTGCTCATCCCAGAATTCCAGGGCCCACCTCTGGAGTGTTGTCTGGCATGTTTTTGAGGACGGTCTCAAGGCCAGAAAGGTCAAGGACACGCCACTACGGCTGATGTTCTCAATGGGGTGTGCAGTGACCTTGAGAGGCTTGGCAATAAGCATGCGGATAGGTTTGCCAGGCAAGGAGCATGCATGCACCCCATGCCCGAGATTTTGGTTCAGGCCATCGACACCTGTCGTTCGGTCCAAGAAGAGATCGTGCGATGGGGAGCGATACAAGATGTCATCATGGCCGATAGAGGTTGGGCTGACGCGTCTGGGTTCCCTGGGTCCGCCGTTGCCGAGAAATCGGAGCGCGATTTCCCCAGCCGTGATAAGAAGGGCCGAATTCGATGCCAGGTCAGGGCCATGCGCCAGCTTTCGGCCCCCTGGTGGCCTAGAGTTGACTTTCGTGTGCCGATCATCTCGGACACATTGTCCGAGCACCCTGGCAGTCCTGAGCAGTTGTCTGAACTAGCCTTGCTGTCCCGCCTCCAAGGGCACAACCTTTGCAAAGCAAAGGTCTTCGTGGGGGACGGGAGTCGGGCGGCTGGGAGTGGGTGGGTGATGTCATGCATCTGCTGCGGTGGCTATGCGTGGGCTGGCGTGGCCTCGCTTGCCAATAAATGCCCAGGCCACCCCCCCACTAAGGACCTCAGGCGACAGAGGACGAGGTTTGCCAAAGGTGACTTTCCTAACTGGGCTCGGCAGTACAAAGGTTGGTCGGTCACAGGCCACCGATCGCCTACCCCTCTGGATCTGGTTGCCCCGGTCCGTGCTTCGCACAAAGGGGTCCAACTTTCAGGGGGGGCTGAGCCTGAGGCATGTGATTTTGTTGATGGCCTGTGGGAGGAGAAGTGGACCCCTGGTCAACTCCTCACTCGATTTGGCTTGATTCTGCCAGCTGAGGCTGATCAAGGTATCGTGTCCTAAGCTGTGTTTAGTGCTAGGGGCGGGTGGCACTGACACCTGCTTCCACAGAGAACAGAACAGAACAGAACAGACAAGGAGGCAAAAGAAGGGGAGGAGGAGGAGGAGGCGGAGGAGGAGGAGGAGGAGGAGGAGTACGGGGTAAGACTGGGGAGGTTTGGGAAGAGCTAGGGGGAAAAGGACTAGAAGGAGGAGCAGCAGGAGGAGGAGGAAGACAGCCAGCGCGGCCTATACCTGGAAGTCCAGCCATGCTCCTGTGTCGGAATGTTGCTCTCGCTTGAGCGCTGGCCACATCCCTGATCGGGAGTGGTGCGCTGTCGCCTGAGCGCTGGCAACAGTTCTGTCGAAGGAATGGTGCTGTCGCCTGCGCGCCGGCCACGCCCCTTTCTGGGATGGCACTCTCGCCAGAGCGCCAGCCACAGCCAGACTTGCAAGGATGTTTCAGGCGAAACGGGCCGGACCAAATCAGGTGACGGCATCTGAGAGCTTCGAGGTGCGAGGATGCGTCCGGCGAGCGGGCCGGACCAACGCTCGCGCGGCATCTGGGAGTTCAGAGTTGCGAGGATGTCTCAGGCGAAAGGGGTTGGACCATTTCAGGTCACGGCATAGGATCCCAGAGTTACGAGGGTGTTTTAGACGAGACGGGCTGGACCTCAGGTCACGGCATCTGGGAGCTCAGAATTGCGAGGACCTCTCATGCGAAAGAGGTCGGACACTCTTTCTTGCGGCATCTGTGAGCCCCGAGATGCCACGAAACTGGTGGTCCTGTCAGTTTCGCCTGAGACATCCTCGCAACTCTTGGTTTGGGGCATTTTTCGCCTTAGACATCGTCGCAACTCTGTGCCCATGTATGTCCTGACCTATGGTGATCTTCGACTCGCCCGAGACATCCTTGTAACTCAGAGCTCTTCGTTGTTTTCCTTTTGCTTCTTTTTGTTTATAGGCGTCGAAGGAATCTGCGCATCCCCCCTGTGACCTGACGAACGGTTGTGACGAGCAGTTCTGGTGAGTGGTTGGCAAGTGGATTCGAAATGATGTTCCCGCCGGGGGGCAGCCAGCGCACGCGCTGCGGGGCAGCCGACGCGCTCCCGCGGCGCCAAGAGGGCGGCGAGCGCGCGCAAGGAGCAGGCAGAGCATTGAAGGGCATTCCCTGGTTTTGTCGCTGCGCCATTGTAGAACTCCCTTGGTAGAGTCCTTGGCGGCGTCGGCGTTGACGACGGCGGCGACGACGAAGCGCCCCGTGGCAGCGGCGACGGTGAAGGCGATGCCGACTACGGTACGACGAACGCGGCGACAGCGACGAGTAAGATGACGACGCGACAGCGTCGACGGCGACGGTGGCGCGGACGACGTGTGCGGGGGCGACCGCAACGACGGCGACGACGGCAGCGGCGGCGGCGGCGACCACGATGGCGATGCGACGACGACGACAGCGACGACGATCACCACCGCTGCGGCGGCGACGTGGACGACGTCGATTTCCTATGTGGATTTTTTGTGAACCTTATGTGGGGTCCGGCGACGGGGGGGAAAGGCAGGGGCAAGATAATGAGAAGGCAACGAGGAGGGCGGGGACGAGGCAGAAAATGAGGAGAAGGACCACGCAACGACGACGACGCCATCATCGGAAACGGTGGCGGCGACGGCTGTCACGACCACCAGGGTGAAAGCGGCGCGTGCCGCGATGATGTCAACGACGACAACGATGACGACAGCGCCGGCGGCCTTGGCGGCGCCGGCAACGACGACACCGACGACGACCGTGCCCAAGACAATGGCGACGACGGCGGCGACAGCGGCGGCTTCGGCGGCGGCGGCGACGACGAGGACAGCGGTGGTGATGACGACGACGAAGAAGACGACGACGACGACGACGACGACGACGGAGACGACGACGACGGGTACGATGTCAATGACGACGCCGACGACGACGACGATGGCGACGAGGAAACACCCCCAGCGCGACAACTGGGAGGCCAGAGTTTCGCAGATGTGTCAGGTGAAACGGCATTTCGGAGGTCAGAGTCGGGAAAATGCCCCTGGCGCAGTCGGTCAGACCACCTCGCACGCGGCACCTCGGATATCAGAGTTGCGAGGAAGGCCGCAGGCAAAACAGGCTGGACCACTGCAGGTCTCCAAGCCCAGAGTCGCGAGGATGTCCCAGGAGGCGCGAGGATGTCTCAGGCGAACTTGGTCGGACCACTTCCCGTGCAGCATCTTCGAGCCCTGGTGTTGCGAGGATGTCTCAGGCGCAATTGGATGGGCAACCTCTTGCGCGGCATCCGTGAGCTCCGAGCGGCGAGGATCTCGCAGGCAAAATTGGCTGGATCACTTTAAGTCCGGACACTTCGGAGCCCCATCGAATATGTCCCAGGCGAAAAGGGCCGGACCATCTCAGGTCACGGCATCTCTCAGCCCAGAGTTGTAAGATTGTCTGAGGCGAGGCGGGCTGGACCATGTCAGATCAGGGCATCTTCGAGCGCAGTGTTGCGAAGACGTCTCCGGCGAAACGGGCCAGACCACCCTGCGCGCAGCATCTCGAAACCCAGAATTTCGAGGATGTTTCAGGCGAAATTGGCCCGACAACCTCGCGCGCAGCATCGTTGGGCTCAGCGTTGCGAGGATGTCTCAGGCGAAATTGGCTGGACCACCTCAGGTCAGGGCATCTCTGAGCTCAGAGTGGCGAAAATGCCTTTGGAGAAAAGGGCTGGACCACTCAGGTCACGGCATCTCGGAACCCAAAGGTGGGAGGATGTCTCACGCGAAACGAGCAACACCACCTCAGGTCATGGAGTTGCCGAGCCCAGAGTTGAGAGGATGTCTCAGGCGAAATTGGCCAGACCACCTCAGGTCGGAGCATCTCTGAGCTCAGAGTCGTGAGGATGTCTCGTGCGAAAGTCTACGGCGAAGGTAGCAGTGTGGGCGAAGGTATCGTCGCCCATAACTCGCAGCGCAGCGCGGCACATCTGAACATAATCCCAGTCAGCGCAGTTGTCTGGGGAACCAAGCGAACGGAGTCCAAAGCCGCCTCTGGCGCGTGCCAGCCGAGTGTTGATGGGGATCCAGTCACGTTCAAGCTCCGAGATGCCCTGACGTGAGGTGTTCTGAAACATTTCTCCCAACACGTCCTCACACCGTTGGGTTCCAAGATGCGTTTCGCGAGGTGCTCGCGACTGAGATATCCTTGGAACCCCAGGCTCCAAGATGCCCCGACTTGAGGTGCGTTGGCCCGATTCGGCTGATCACAACTCAGGGTTCCTAGAAGCTGTTCGCGAAGTGCTCAGGCCCGTTTCGCTTGAGACATCCTCGGGATCTCCAGGAAAACCAGTCTGGTTTTCCTGGTGATGCTGTTGTCGATGGTGATGATGGTGACCATCTTATTTTAGAGAGACAACACATATAATCTCCATCACCACCAGCACCATCACCATCATCATCATCAGCAGCAGCAGCATCATCATCAGCATCATCATCATCATCATCATCATCATCATCATCATCATCATCATCACCGTCACCGTCACCATCATCTTCCGTACGACATGGCTCAAGCCAGGCAATGTCGTCGTCCCCTGCGCCCGTCTTCGAGCCGCGCGGCCCACTTCAGCCCTGCGGCCTCCTCGAACCGTGCGGCCCCCTCGAGCCGCGCGGCTTCCTCGAGCCGCGCGGCCCCTTCGAGCCGCGCGGCCCCCTCGAACCCCGCGGCCTCCTCGAGACTTGCGGCCCCCTCGAGCCGCGCGGTTTCATCGAGCCGCGCGGCCCCTTCGAGCCGCGCGGCCTCCTCGAGCCCCGCGACTTCTCCGAGCCGCGCGGCCCCCTCGAGCCCTGCGGCCCCCTCGAGCCCTGCGGCCCCTTCGGGCCCTGGTTGCAACAGCTCGGGCGCCGAAGCCGACGTAGTAGTGTCCGACGCCGACGACGCCGACGCCGACGGAGTTGCCGACGCCGCTGGAGTTGCCGAGGCCGGCGGTTGCAAACATGCTTCCAGCAGCGGTTCCAGCAGCAGCTCCAGCCGCGGCTTCGCAGAGAGCAGCGGCTCCAGCAGCGAGGCGTCCGTAGCTGAAACAGCGCAGGCTGTCCATGGCCCTGGGGGAGCACGTCAACAGCCACGACTACCCAAAGCACGTCATGACTTGCGGCGCGTGCGAATTTTGGACAACAAACAAGATGTCTTGGAGCGCCACCCTGTCTGCGACGAGCCCAGTAACCCTGAAGCCTGAAACTTGCATGGGCTGCGCAGGTGGTCAATTTGCAGTATGCTTGTTGTGCTCGGCGTTCACGTGCTCTCGTTGCAAATCCACCATAGGCCAGGGTGGCGGGAGTTTCCGACGTCGCGAGAACCTCGTGCACTACGCGCAGAGCGAGGGGCGCCAGGCAGCAGAAGCGGCGCGGCAAGAGCGGGTTCGAGTGGGAGGCGCGCACTAGGGCCCCCCCGTGCAGGCGTTCCAAGCCGCAGCAGCCGCGACAGCTTCTTGGATATCAGCTGCAACAGCTGCGCAACAGCCACAGCCGTCCCAAGCCGCAACAGCTGCCGACCCGCGCCCTGGTTGCCGCGCAGTGGCCGCCGCCCGCGCACTCTTGGAGACGTCCAGTTCCATCAGAAATTTCGATGCGCGGCGGGGCGCGTTCCTCGGCTCGGGGGCTACCGCGGAGCTTTGGAGTCTTCGCAAGAGCGCCGCCAGGTGGTGTCCGTAATGGCTCAATGCGAAAACTCAGAACCCAGAGGATTCTCAAAGAGAGTGTGGTTTTCGGTTGGCGCGGACGGTCTCGACCGCGCGTGTCGGGCCGAGATCGGCACCGCGCTGCGGTCTATTCCAAAGACCCTGGACTTTCTCCCGAGCGACGGTCTCAGGGCAGGCTGGCTGGAACAGCTGGGCCCTGAAGGGACCTGGATCGTGGACCGGGCGATCGGGGCGCGGGAGTTCCCACGGGCCGTGGATTGCGACGGCAAGGCCCCCATGCTGGAGGAACGCGCGCGTCGCGCGGGCCAGGCGGCAGGGGGGGGGCGGGCGTGGAGCTGCACGAGCACGTGGGAGAGGAGATGCGGGCGTGGTGCAGCGATGGGGCGGATCAGTGCGCACCCCTGGCTGCAACGGGCACGTTCTCGCGGCTGGCGTTTCACGCTTGGGGCGAAGCGCATTCGGCCCAGAAGCTGCTCGGCAATTCAATGACAAAGGAGGGCAGCGATATCGCGATATCTGACATGCAGCTGGTAACGGGCAAGCAGCCTCCAAGTCTGGCCAGGTGTCTGACTGCGCCCAGCGCGCCCCGCACCGCAGCGGGGGCGCGCCAGCTGGAAGGCGAGATCGCGTTCGCCCAAAACTATGGTTGGGCCCCCCCCCCAGCGTTTCAACAGTCGGGCGGGGCCCCTGGCGCGGGAAAGCCGACGTTGGAGCGTCGCATTTAATGCGCTCGGAGAGGAATCCAAGGAGAGCGAGGATCGGCGCATTCGCGCCCGATCTTTCCTGGAAGGGCTCGGGGGCGAGAACAGCTCGCGTCTGCTGCTCGGCGGCTTGCCGGCGGACTTGGCGGCGGAGCGTTACTCGCGGGCCGCAGCTGGGGGCGCGGACGGCCCCGCCGCCGCCGCCGCCCATGCCAGGGCCGCTTCGTTCCTCGCAAGGCTGAACACGTTGTTCATCGATGGGGCGACGTTGGGCACCCCCTGCAGTTTCATTGTCATCGCCCTCGAGCTTTTGCGGCAGATGTCCAGGTGCCCATGCCGCAACAGCGCGCACATTGTAGGCGTCGGCGATTTGATCGCGGCGCCCCAGGCCAGGGGAACCGCCCGCGCGGCCGAGCGACGGGCGCAGGTGATCGCGGCGAACGCGAAGGAGAACATGAAGCTGCATCGGCCAGATCATTATTGGTCGCATGCTTGTGCGGCGCCCCGTTTGCCTTCTTCTTTGTCTGCAACAGACGCGGGCGCAACTGAGTCTGCGTCAGAGGCCGAGGCACGTTTGATGCGCATCTGCAAGGGGGGCAGGCCTTCCTAAGCGGCAGGCCATCGCCCAGCTGCGGCGCATTTTGAAGCGCGCCGAGATGCATCGTCGAGATGGGGGCGCCGCGCGGCAGGCTTGGGCCGCGGTGCAGCGGAGTGGCCTGAGAGTGCCAGCGGCCGGCGGCCGGTGGAGCTCTTTTTCGCGTGGAAGACGTCCACGGGCAACGTGGGGCGGCGATTGCGCCGTTTCTCCGAGCACCATTGCCCCGACAGGGTTCGAATGCTCGACGTGCCCGCGGAGGACTGCGCTCTCGCGGGCGCGGCGTCCACCGGCAGTTCCCGCGCGCGTGGCTGGAGCAGCGCAAGCGGGGCGAGCCTGGCAGGCGCCGGCGCAGGCGCGTGCCCCAGCAACACGAGCGCTCAATTTGAATGACCGCAGCAGCGAGCAGGGCCGAGAGACCGACAAGGGAATCACGAGGGAGCCTCGGCCAAGACGTCGGTCAGAGGTAGGCTTCGGTCGCAAGCGAGCAGCTGCCATCGACGCTATGGCGGCCGCTTCCCCGAGCCAGCGCACTCGCCTTGTCGCGGAGGCCGCCCCCGATCTCGCTGCGGCGGCGCAGGAGGCGGCCCAGGCGAGCGTCGCAGATCCAGCCCGCCCGTCTGCAACAGTCGTCGGCACTGTCGCAAAGCGGGCGGCCAGGGCGCGAGGGCGCAATCTTGGAGGAGCGAAGGCCGCCGCCAAGGCCAGGGGTGCGCGGGAGAGGAAAGTCTCGCGCAGTGCCATGCCAGGCCCTGCGGGCCGTGACGCTTACCTGGCCCCCGCGCGCCACTTTTCTGGCATCATGCTATATATATATAAATATACATCTATACCTGTATACAGCATACACTCCTATATAGGTGCATGCATATATGCAAAACTATAGGTATGTATGTGTATGTATGTGTGTATGCGTGCATGTATGTATGTGTGTACGTATGCTTGTATGTACGTGCGCATGTATATTTTGTACGTCTGTTTGCATGTATGTCTGTATGTATGTATGTATGTATGTACGTATGAATGTATGTGTGTATGGATGTGTGTGTGTGTGCGACTATACAACCTGGCGCGTGTGTGCCCAGGTTCATACAACAAACTGAAAGGGCGTTTGAAGCCGGAAAACACCATGACTGCAGGATCGGAAATGGAAAAAAGGGAAGCTGGGGCGGCGCTGGGGCGGCGCCGCCAGGGCGTGCCTAAGAAAAGGGGAAGAGGCAGGAGGTGAACGCAACAGAATCTAATATCGAGGTCGCAAGCGAGCGCAAGTGGGGTTGCCACACCTTGCGATGTGTGCACCAGGGCCCCCCGGGAAACGTC
>CAUYUJ010014677.1:87186-98522 GCA_963575745.1 Prorocentrum cordatum
ACAGCCCCAGAGAGCTCCAGGACGGCCCACGAAAGGCCCAAGACGGCCGCAAATGTGGGCCCCGGGGCCCTCGGGGAGCCCCGGGGCCTCACAGAAGACCGCCAGAAGGCGCCAAGGAGGCCCCCAGAGGATATATGTGGATGAATACCAGGTCCCCAGCCCGGGGGCCCCGCCCACCTCAAAACCCTTGGGCCCCCCTTTTTCAATACCCCCGCCCTGGCGCCTCCAAGGGGCCTCCAGACGGCCCAGAAGGCCTCCAGAAGGCCTCCAAGACGGCCTCAGGAAGCACCCAAGATGACCATGAGGGCTCCGAGACGCCACAAGATCGGTCCAAAACAGTCAAGATAGTCCCTACACGGCCCAAGAGGCTTCCAAGACACCCCAAAAGGCCTCCAAGAGGCTTTTTCAAGAGGGCCACAAGAGGCTAACAATTGTTGTTTTTCAAGGGTTGAGTGGGAGGATGTTTTGTGGTTCTCACCTGTGCGGCTTCCTGGCGCTCCAAGATAGCCAAAGAGATTCCCGAGATCGCCCAAAGACGGCCCAAGAGGCTCCCAAGACGGCCCCAAGACAGCCCAAGAGGGACCCAAGCAGCCCAAGAGGCCTCCAAGACGGTCCAAGATAGCCCCAAGACGGCTCTAAGAAGGGACCCAGGCAGGGAATCCGAACGGACTTTTCGAGCCTTCGGCCCCAGAAAGCTCCCAGGAGACTCCAAGAAGCGCCCCGGAGGCCCCCAAGACGACGCCAGAAGCCCCCGAAGGGCTCCCAAGATGCATGTCACGGGTGCGCGACAAACAGATGCCATGGGCCATGCTGGTGGTCTCTCCCCCTGTGCTGGTCTCGCGGGAGACGCTGCAGGATCCCATGTTCCCTTGGTTCATCGTCAGGCTTCGAGCCTCCATTAGGATACGCTTCTTCGCCGTCTTCGGCCCCGGGTGGGCGCCGTGCCTTGTGGAGGCTATTTTCCACCATCGCGGGCCCCGGCGATGAGGAGGAGGAGGAGGAGGAGGAGGAGGAGGAAGAGGAGGAGGAAGAGGAGGACGACGACGACGACGAGGAGAAGATGGAGTGGTTTTCGGAAGCCCGTTGAGGTTTCGGAAGTCATCGTGGCTTACCACCAGCTCGCAGAGATCGGTCTTGCCTTGCTCTACCCCGATGCCATTGCATTCCCCGTGGGATCTGGTTCTCCCCTGACCGTGGTAGTACAAATATTAGATGGGAAATTCACAGGTTCATGACGCGTCCTTCAGGATGCACACGATCCCTGCTTCTGACTTGCTTCCTCCTGCTCCCTCCTTCTCCTGCTGCTCCTTCCTCCCACCCTCCCTCCCTCCCGGGGCTGCGTTCCCCCCGCCCCGGCCCGACCGGGGCCGCATTCGCATCTTCTTGGAGTAGTTTTTTGTTCGGTTCCTGTTTCTCGACGGCCCCTGGGCCCGAAACCGGCTCCCCCAAAATGAAAGGCAGGAGAGGCCCCGAGGGAACGCCGTCGGCGTCGCGTCGGGCCCGCCGCGCCGCCCTCGAGGGCGGGCGCCTCCCGTCCGTCCGGAGGCCGTTGAGGCCCGGGGCAGAGTGCAGGACCCAGTCCCTCTCGCTCGGGGAAGGAGAAGCGACACCACCACCACCACCACCACCACCACCACCACCACCACCACCACCACCACCACCACCTCCACCACCACCACCACCACCACCACCACCACCACCACCACCACCACCAGGGGAGCCACCTTCATCGAGAAGGTCCGCGATGCCCCTTCAAGCTGGAGGTTGGGGATGTCTCGAGCGGGGAGGTGTGGCCACACCACCAGGGGGCATCCCCTGGCTCCTCGCCCTGGTGGTGGTGGTGGTGTCGCTTTTCTTTGCTCCCACCTCGCGTCGGGACGAAAAAACACGACGGGAAGCTTTTGCACAAGTTCCAGCCTCCAGGGGGCCCCTGCGGGGCCCCTGGACCGTAAGACACAAGGCGGGATGAACAGGCGGCCCCGGGAAGTCGTCCAGATATGCTGGGCCCACGTTGTGAACACATCCCGGCGTCGAGTGTTTTGCGAGGTGGAGGAGGGGGATGAGGAAGAGGGATAAGGAGGAGGAGGAGGAGGAGGAGGAGGACGAGGAGCAGGCGGAGATGGAGGAAGAGGAGGAGGAAGAAGAGAGGGAGGAAGAGGAAAAGGAGGAGGAGGAGGAGGAGGAGGAGGGAGGCGGGAGGAGGAGGGATATGAGGGGGAGGGAGGATGATGATGAGGATGAGTAGGAGAAGGAGGATGATGAAGATGAGGAGGAGGAGGACAAGGAAGAGGAGGAGGAGGAGGAGGAGGAGGAGGAGGAGGAGAGGAGGGGGAGGAGGAGAGGGGGAGGAGGGGGGGGATAATATGGAGGAGGACGGGAGTGGAGAGGAGGGAGGAGGAGGAGGAACAGGAGGACGAGGAGGACGAGGAGGAGGAGGCGGAGGAGGAGAAGGAGGAGGACGACGACGAGTCGGAGGATGCGGAAGGGGAGAGGGGGGGGGGAGGAAAGAGGGGGAGGAGGAGGGGGGGAGGGGGAGGAGGGGAAGGAAAAGGACGGGGGGAGGAGGGGAAGGAGAAGGAGGGGGAGGAGAAGGAGGAGGAGGGGGAGGAGGAGGAGGAGGAGGGGGAGGAGGACAAGGAAGAGGAGGAGGAGGAGGTGGAGGAGGAGGAGGAGGGGGAGGGGGGGGGGGAAGGAGGGGGAGGGGGAGGAGGGGGCGGAGAGGCAGGAGGAGGCGGAGGGGGAGGAGGAGGACGGGGAGGAGGTCGGTTTTCTGGGCTAACGCCACATACTTGGACCTGTGCCTGGTCATACCGTGTTCGGAGCTGTTCCGTGGCCACGGCTAGAACCTAAGCGCGCGCGAAGCGCGCGCGTGGTTCTAGTGTGTGTATATATCATATATATATATATATAGATTCGGAGGCGCTCCGTCAGCGCTGGCCGCGGAGAGCAGAGCAGAGAAGCTCGGCCACGCGCAGAGGGGGGTGGGGGGAGGGGGGAGGGCTTCTTAGAAACACCCCTGCTTCTTAGAAGGCGTGGGCCTTATGTATAGATGCAAGGCCGCCGCCTTCTAAGAAGCAGCCTCCTTCTAGAAGGGGCCTCCCCTCCCTCCACCCCCTTCTGCGCGCTGCCAAGAAGCAGCGCCTGGGCGTCCTCCTCCTCCTCAACCTCTTCCTCCTCTGCCTCCTCCTACTCGAATCGTCCTCCTCGATCTCGGCATCCTCCTCCCTCTCCTCCTGTTCCTTTTCATCCCTCTCCTCCCCCCAGGGGATTTCTCGGACGTCGCCTCAAACGGAACAGGGGGCCTTTGAGGACCCCCTTGTGGAAGCTTCTTGCGTTGGCCTCGGAGTGCGTCCTGGAGTCCTCCTGGGGCCGCTCTTGAGCCGAAGCAGGAAGAGAAAAAAGAGGGCATAAACATAAGCTGATGGGCAAGCTTGCTGCCACCGATCTACCACAGGCAGGACGGGGCAGAAGGGATGATGGGGAGGTGTTCCTCCTCTTCCTCCTCCTCCTCCTCATTCTCTTCCTCCGTCTCCTCCTCCTCCTCCTCCTCCCCCTCCTCCTCCTCCTCCTCCTCCTCATCCTCCTTCCTATCCTACCTATGATAGAGGTGGTGGAAAATCGTCCCAGCATAAGCGTTTGACGGTCCGCGCGGATTTATTGGATCCGCGCTGGGCCCCCCCGGCGGCTCAGGCGAGGTGCGAGCAGCCCGCCAACACCGATCAACATGTGGCTTCTTGGAGGTCTGTAGCCACTCAAGCTCAGGGCGGCATATCAGAGGCTCAGGCGCCAGCTTGTGCCCACGGCCGCGGCTTTTCTGGTGAAACCGAAGGTTGCCCTGTCCTCGAGCTCGGCCCGTCCGCAAAGCCATGCCCGCGGACGTTAGCCACCCCCAGCTGACCGGGCTCCCCTGCGAGAGCGGGCCTTCCGACCAGGATCGGCGGCAAGCGGAAGGGGAAATGAGAAGGAGCAGGGTCTTCTCAGAAGGCGGCGGGGCTTTTCGGAAGCCCTCAAGCCTTCTGAGAGGCCTTCTGTGTCTTCGGGGAAGGCTTACTCGGAAGGCCCGTTCCCGAGCCTTCTGAGAAGGCCTTCTCCTTCTCCAGTAGGGGATCGACTGCAGAATGGATGCACCCCAAAATAAATTTGCTTGTCGAATCCACGGACAAAAAAGGAACAAATCGTGCTCGATCTATCCACGGAGCACTTCACGCACTTTCCGCAGACTCGAAGGGCGAAAACAATCCTGGGAGAAATCAATTCTGTACAGTCGGCCCGGATAAGTGGCTCGACCCTGCCAGCTCAAGGGTACCCTTGTGTCCTGTGCCTCGCGACACGTGCCTTCTTACGCTTCTGTGGCGATGTAGCCCTCGGAGGGGTCTGGTGTCCCGTCTTGCGTCCTGTCCACTCAAGGCCGACTGTAGTCGATCCCCTACTCGATCCTCACCTCCCCTCCCCGGCTCGCCGCCGCCAGTCGGGCCAGACGAAAGGGGGGGATTGGGAAAGGGGGGTTACGAAATTTGCTGCATGCAGCTGGTTTCGGCCTCACCGAGGGGCCCATTCCTCGATACATAGTCGCCTCCGGCGCCGGGAGGCGCTGGGAAAATCAGCTACGTGAGCTGATTCTCAAACCCCCCTTTGCTATCCCCCCTTTCGCCCGACCCGAGACAGGAGGAGGGCGCCGCTGCCGGCGGCGCCGCCGCGCGCGCGCCCGCGGCGCGGGCGGCGGCCCCGCTGGCGGCGGTCGCGGCGGCGCTGCTGCTGCTGGTGGTGGTGGCCGGGCGCCCCGCGGGGGCCCAGGCCGGCGCCAGGATCGGCGACCAAAATTAAGGCGGGTCTATCCCTCACCACCCACCAAACGACCCCAACCCAACCCGAGGGCCTCAATTTTCTTCCCATTTCCAGTGGGGGGGTGTCGGGGAACATGGAAAAAACACATGGAACCCGTACCCCCCCCAACCCGAAATTCGGGTCAAATTCGGGTCTTCGGGTTGGGTTGGGGTGGTCAGGTAGGTAGTCAGTCCTTCCACAGGTGGAATATTCAAAAGTGGTCAAGAAATAGTCAGGGGGCTATTTTTGGTTAATTTTCGAACATTTGGGGAGCAGTTTTCTAGTATTTTTAATTCGTCGCCAAAAATGCCCCTGTAGGGGGACAGGCCCGACCTAAAACGAAATCGGCGGCGAGCGAGGGGGGGAATCGAGGATGGGCGGGCCTTCTCAGAAGGCTTCCAAGTCCCCCAGCCTTTTGAGAAGTTTTCGAAGACCTCCCGTCCCCGAAAACGCATAATACGTCTCAGAAGGCGCAAGGGCCTCTGAGAAGTCCCGCCGCCTTTTGAGAAGGCCTTCTTCTTCTTATTATTATTATTCTTCTTCTCGGTGCCAACTACACTTCGGCGTCGCGTACTCGAAGAAGAAACACAGCATAAACATAAACTTTTGGAGTGCCGCGCGGATTTCTTGGATCCGCGCTAGGGCCCCCTGGCGGCGCCTCCGGCGCCCCCTCCCGCGTCAGGGAGGGGATTCTAGCCCAGATCCAAGAACTTCACGCGGACCTTCAAAAGTTTCTGTTTCGGTTGTTTTTCCTCCTCTAGATAAATGGGGGGGCAGAGAGGGCTGCAGAAAAGGGGCTCTTCTGGGGCCCCTTACGGGGCCCTAGACGGGCCAAAAAGGTGGCTTCTGGGGCCCGAGGAGTGAGTGCACCTTTTCTTCCCCCCCCTCGCTCGCCCCCCCATGAAGCGACGTCCGATATACAGGGTATGATTACGCCGGGGGGGGGGGGGGATTGCGACCGGCACCGTTGGGGCCTGTGGAGCACGACGCTGTCCTCGTCGGGCCTCCTCTCGGAGCGCAGCGGAGAACTCTATCGAGGCCCCCGGTTGCAAACCACACCCGTTGCAAACCATACCCTCCGGAGTCGCCGACAGGAGCAAGGGAATTGTCTCCATGTCGTCTACGGGCGAGTGCATTCTCTATGGGTACTCTATGCTCGAGCCCTACGGCACCTCGCAGGCCGAGCTTTTCGAAGCCGAACCCGGGTGGGTCTGGCTGACCAACAGCAGCACCGTCGCCGTGCAGGGACTTCTCGGCGAGTTGGATCCCCCGAAGACAGGCGAAGCGTTGGTCCTGAAAGAGATCCATCGGTGGCCCCAGCCTGTACGGAGGCGTGGTGCACATCGCGGCCCACGAGACCACATGGTATCCCCCAAGCGGTGAGAGAGTTATCATCCTCGCCGAGGACATGTCGCTGTGGTCGTTGCCAGGCGTCCTCGAAACGTCGGTGGATCACAATGGGGAATCGGTCCAGCCGGATCGCGCGGATCTCCCGATGCATGTGGTGCATGCGAAGCTTGGGGGCTTCGAAATGGAGGTCGATCGGTGGAACGACGTCGGCACCACCGAAAAGTTCATGAATGTCAAGATCGTCAAGCCCGTGGAGAGCTCAGAGACAGGACTGTGCCCGAATTCCGAAGGAATAGCGGTACCAGATGCCGAAGTGTTCGCCGTCCATCATAGCCCATCACCAACGGGCGATACTTCGGCAGGCGCACAGGCCTCGGCCCTTGTTAACTCAGGAGGCATCCATATCTTCGCCAACGGCAGCAACTTCTCGACCGCCTTGGAGATCGCCTCGAACACCTTGGAGATCGCCTCGAACACCTCGAACGCCTCGATCGTGTCAATCGCAGACAAATCAGGCACTGCAGACACGTTCCTGCATTTCGTTTTGATTTGGGCCATTGCAAGTTCGGTTGTGCCGTTCATTATGTGAGGCGCGAGCGACGGTAGTAGTTAGAAGGATTAGCCATCTGTGCCCAATAGGAACACTTTTTGGGTAGACCCCTCGGCTTGCAAGGGGTGAACATGGCATGGGGACGGTCATGGAGCGCACAGTTGAGCTGAACTTTTTTATGTTTGAGGATTTTCCTCACTGATTGTTTTTCTCGCGAGAGCCGTCCGGAGAGCACAAAGACAGCACGTTCAGATTAATGTTTGTTTCGTGCGGTTGTTCTAGTTGTGGCCAGCTTTCGCAGGAGTGATGAAGAGGTATGCTGGACATTACCTTTATCTCGCAGATCATCCCGACTGCGCTATGGAACCTGCTCAGCGCCACGCAGCGTAGGTTTTCCAGTTGACTTTAGACCATCTGGCGCACCATACAAAACACAATACACAAATGTGTTGGCTTTGAACGAGTTGTGCCTTCTTGGGTGCTCGTATCCTCCTGGAGCAGGGAGCAACTCATGACCTATACGTGGTATGTCGGATGCAAGTCTTGTCAAGTTCAGAGTGTTTTGTTCCATGTCGGAGGCCATCTCGGGGCATTTGGGGCTATGTTGGGTCCTAACATAGTTAAGAAACAGTATGTCAGAGGAGGAAAAGGTACCCATTCCTCTTCCTTTCCCTGGCTTTCCCTTATTTGGGCCTCCTGGGCAGTCCTCGTCGCCACCGTTGTATTCGCCTCGAAATCCTGGTCGGAACGCACCCCGGGAGAGGTCCGGGGAGTAGCGGTATTGGTATTTTTCGATATCCCCAGTACGGGGACGATTGTTTGGGTATTTTTGGGATATAGTTTCATTCTCTTGAATTGTCCGCACAAAATCCCACTGTAGGGGACAGGCCCGACCTAACTCTGGGCCTCCCAGATGGGGTCCGAGCAGATGGGGTCGGAGGATCGCGCCGCATCGCCGATGCATCGGCGATGCGGCTCGATGTAGGGCCCGATTTGCTCCACGTCGACGTCGCCGATGCATCGCCGACGTCGCCAGTGCATCACCGATGCATCGGCGATGCGGCGAGACCCTCCGACGCCATCTCTTCGGAGGAGGCCTCTACATCTGAGTGTTGTCCACATCCGCGGGCGAGGGGACCGCATCGAAGCAGGGGTAGATCAGCGTCCCGACGCCGGCAGCCGGTAGGAGGTCACCGATGTAGCTGTACAACGCAGAGGCATCAGCCGTCACCGTGCCAGCGGCACGCCAGGGCGTGTTACATCCCTCCCCGAAACCACAGGCAAGTTTCTCCCGAGACGCGGCGGCTCCCCAGGACCCAACAATTCGAACGTTCGCGCCGAAACTGGCGACCGCAGACACGAAAGCCTGGCCCCGCGGGCCGCGTTCCGCGCGTCGACCAACCGTAGAAACTCGCGTCTGATTTCGAGGCGGCCTTTGGATCGGGGAACGTATTCGTCGCCGAGGCTCTCCGTGGTCCGTAAAGCGCCTTCGTTCCTCGTTTCTTGTTGCTAGTCTTTCCTCGTTTCGCGTTCTTGCTGGCAGTGCACGGCGGGGGGTGGGGGGGGGGGGGGTGGGGGGGGGGGGGGGGGGGGGGGGGGGGGGGGGGGGGGGTGGGAAAAAAAGAAAAAAGAAAAGGGGGGGGGGGGGGGGGGGGGGGGGGGGGGGGGGTCGGGGGGGGGGGGGGGTGGGGGTTCTGCTCTGGTCCACGTCTGCCGCCGGGCATCGTCGGGCGGGCGGGCGTGCCACTTTGCCCCTCGTCGGCGTCGTCTTTCCGCCGTCGCCCTCCTCGCTTTCGTCGTCTTCCCTGTCCTCCACGGGGCTGATTCTCGGCGGCGAGCGAGGGGGTGCAGTGAGAAGGAGCAGGCCATTTCTGAAGGCTGCGGGGCTTCTCAGAAGCTTTGTGACGTTCGGAGAAGTTGTGACTGCGTCCTCGGGGGAGGCTTAGAAAACTTCTCGGACGGCCGAAACACTTCCGAGCCTTCTGAGAAGGCCCGCTCCCTCTCACTTCTCCCTCCGGCGCGCCGCCTAGATTCGAAGTCACCCCACGGCCGTTCAATCGAGTCCGCAGACCGGGAGTCACACGGCGCGCACCCAGGGGCAAGTTAGCATGCAGATTTCGCCGCCAGTGAGTGTGCAGGAGGAAGGTGGAGGAGGAGGAGGAGGAGGGAGGGGACCGACGGTCCCGAGGAGGAGAAGGACCAGAGTAAACGCAAGATCCATCAGCGATGTTGCAGTGTACTGGTCCGTCCCAGGCCCCCTCACACGTACCTACACAAAGTCCCTTTCACCACCAGGAGCCCCTCTTGGAAGACCAGCGCCACACGGGTCTGCCACATGGGTCTGCCATTTTGGCGCCAAGGAACGAAGTCAAGCCGATTTTGGCCCGAAAAACGGCCCCGCCAAACGCGTCCAGAAGTTCTGGCCTTCAACCGGAGCACGGTGATGCATAATCGGGGATGACAGGTATAGAACCGTGCTTCACTCTGGGTTCAGGGGAACTTCGCCCGCTGGTTTCTGTGCCCTTGGCTGCCCATCAGCTCGAGCCAGGGAGCTCGAGCCAAGGCTGCGGATCCCAAGCCTGCAAGTGGAACTCGAATTTCCATCCCGAACCTCCGACCCGCCGATAATTGGCTTGCTGCTTGCTGGCAAACAAAATAGCTTCGGGAAGCATACCCGACAGGCAATCATACCCACCAGCGGTTACTCGAGATCTTCCGTAGGTACGCGCTGCCTGGCACGACTGCGCACACCCTGCACTGGCACAACTGGCACACCTTGCCTGGCCATGCTGTGGCCATGCCGTGGCCATGCCGATGCGGGATGCCTTGCGGGACGACTCGCGGGGTGATTCGGAGAGGTCCTCGCGGGAAGGCGGTTACCCTCCTGACTTGCGCAAGTCAGGGGGTAATTTTTCCATTGATTCGGGGAAGTCCTCGCGGGAAGGCGATTGCCCCTGTGACTTGCGCAAGTCTGGGGGGAAATTTTTCCAACGACTCGGGGAGATTCGGCAGGAAGGCGATTATCCCCTTGACTTGCGCAAATCAGGGAGGTAAGTTTTCAGGAATTCCCTGCAACAGAAATACCTCTTTGATTTGCGCAAGTTCGGGCTGGTAATTGTTCAGGAACTTCCTGGACATATATTTCCTGACTTGCGCAATCCCTGAAGCATTGCCCCCCTGACTTGCGCACTTCAGGGGGGCAATCGCCTTCCCGCGAGGACCTCACCGAGCCAATGGAAGAAATCCCCCTTGACTTGCGCAAGTCACAGGGGCAATCGCCTTCCCGCGAGGACCCCCCGAGTCAATGGACAAAATACCCCCTTGAGTTGCGCAGGTCAGGGGGGTACTCGCCTTCCCGCGAGGAGCAATAACCTCCCAGACTTGCGCAAGTCAGAGAGGTAATCACCTTCCCGCGAGGACCTCCCCAAGTCATCCCGCGGGTCGTCCCGCAAGGCATCCCGCATCGGCATGGCGATGGCATGGAAAATTGACCCCCCTGACTTTCGCAAGTCATGGGGGTAATTAATCGCCTTCCCGCGAGGACCTTCCCAAGTCACCTTGCGGGTCGTCCCGCAAGGCATCCCGCATCGGCTTGGCGATGGCATGGACACATGACCCCCTTGACATCGCCTTCCCGCGAGGAACCATTGCCCCCCTGACTTGCGCAAGTCCGAGGGGTAATCGCCTTCCCGCGAGGTTGCCATGCCGATGCCATGCCGTTGCCATGTTGTTGCCATGCCCGTGCCATGCCGTTGCCACGCCGTTGCCATGCCGTGGCCGTGCTGTGGCGATGCCGTGGTCATGCCGTTGCCATGTCGTTGCGAGGCCATGCCGTGGCCATGCCGTGGCTATGGTGTGGCCGTACCGTGGCCATGCCGCGGCCATGCCGTGGCCATGCCGTGGCCATGCCGTGACCATGCCGTGACCATGCCATGGCCATACGGTGGCCATGCCGCGGCCATGCCGCGGCCATGTCGCGGCCATGCCGCGGCCAGGCCAGGGCCATGCCGTGGCCATGCCGTGGCCATGCCGTGACCTTACCGTGGCCATGCCGTGGCCATGCCGAGACTTTGCCGTGGCCTTGCCGTGGCCATGCCGTGGCCATGGCGTGGCCACGCCGTGGCCTTGCCGTGGCCGTGCCGTGGCCATGCCGTGGACTTGCCGTGGCAATGCTTTGGACATGCCGTGGCCATGCCTCTGCCACGCGATTACCTAACGTATGTCGCGCAGTTGCCGTGCTATTGCCATGCGCTTGTCATGCGGATGTCTTGCTGTTGTCATGCGGTCAGAGCGTTGTTTCCTTAATCATGCCACGCTGCTGCCAGGCTTGATAAGTGCATGCTATTCGCCAGGGTCGCGTTCAAGCCACGCTATCCAGGGTCTTCTTCGGGGGTCACCATCCGTCAAACTCCTTATCAGTTTTCGGGAGGCGAGACGTCTGCCTATGCTATTATTCTTATGCTATTATTATTATTACTACTACTACTACTACTGCTACTGCTACTGCTACTACTACTACTACGACGGCGACTACTACTACTACTACTACTACTACTGCTACTACTACGGCTACTACTACGACGACTACTACTACTACTACTACTACTACGGC
>CAUYUJ010014677.1:98622-108622 GCA_963575745.1 Prorocentrum cordatum
TACTACTACTACTACTACTGCCTACTACTACTACTACTACTACTACTACTACTGCTGCTGCTACTGCTACTACTACTACTACTACTACTACTACTACTTTTACCAGTAGTAGTAGTAGTACTACTACTACTACTACTACTACTACTACTACTACTTCACTACTACTACTACTACTACTACTACTACTACTACTAGGGCTGACCGGGGGATGGTGGCCGGGCAGTTCCTCCGTGAGACGACTTAACGGTGGTGATGGAGGTTTCGCGCTTCCAACGGGTTTAACAAAAAAATGAGATTGTGAGTGTGGATGTGGATGTGGGTGTTTCATGTATGTATGATGATGTATGATGATGTATGGTGATGTATGATGATGTATGATGATGTATGATGGTGTATGATGATGTATGATGGTGTAAAATGATGAATGATTTTGTCTGGTGGTGTACGATGGTGTATGATGATGTATGATGGTGTAAGATGATGAATGATTTTGTCTGGTGGTGTGCGATGATGAATGATGATGAATGATGGTGTATGATGATTGATGTATGGTGTTTGATTATGTAAGATGTATTGTGCTTAACAATGTATAATGTTTGATGTTTAATGTTTGATATAGAATGATGCGTGATGTTTGATTTTTGAATTTTATGTTAAATGATGCTGAATGTTGGTTGGTGTTTGATGTATGGTGTTTGATGATGTGTGGTGTTTGCTGTATCATGTTTGATGTTTGATGCTTGATGCTGTTTGATGTATATTTGATGATGTTTGATATTTGATGTTTGTTGATGTTTGATGTTTGATGGTTGATTTTTGTTGATGTTTGATAATGGTGGGTGTTTTATGTTTAATGATGCTTGGTGTTTGATGTGCAATGTTTGATGTTTGATGGTTGATGATGTATGATGTTTGATGCTTGATGATGTCTGATGTTGATGATGTATGATATTTGCTGTTTGATGTATGATGTTTGATGATGTATGATGTTTGCTGTGTGTTGTATGATGTTTGATGATGTGAGATGTATTACGATGCATGAGGTTTGATGGTGTATGATAATGATTGTTGTGCGGTGTTTGATAGCCTAGTATGATGTATGGTGTTTGATGATGTATTATGTTGTGTTGTGTTTGGTGGCGTATTATGATGTATGGTGTATGGTGCACGATAATGTATGATGATGTATTATGATGTATGATGTGTGCTGGTGTATTATGATGTATGGTGTGGGATGCTTGATGATGTGTGATGATGTATGATGTATGATGTTTGATGATGTATGATGTTTGATGACGTATGATGTTTGGTGGCGTATGATCATCAACATCATCAACCTCATCATTATCATCATCGTCATCGTTGCCATCATCACCATCACCATCATCATCGTCGGTGTAAATTGTCGCCGTCGTCACCGTCCACAGCCATCATCACCATCATCATCAGCATTATCACCATGCTCATCATCCACATCATCACCACCACTGCCACCGACACCATCATCGTCGTCATCATCACCAGCGGCAACATCGGCATCACAGTCCTCATCCTCATCAGCACCAACATCAGCATCAACATCACCACCAGCATGATCATCATCATGGTCAGCATCACCACCATCATCATCATCGTCGTCGTCGTCGTCGTCCTCGTCATCCTCACCATCATCAGCATGACAATCCTCATCATCATACTCACCAGCAGCATCAGAAGCATCATCATCACCATCAGCAGCAGCATCAGCATCAGCATCAGCATCAACATCATCATCATCATCACGCCCTCGTCCCGTTCGACCGCCTCAATCATAACCGTCACGCCCTCGTCGTCAGGCCCTCAGGAGGCTTCCCAGGAGGCCCTAGAGGCCTGTCAGGAGGCCCAAGAGGCCTCCCAGGAGGCCCAAGAGGCCTCCCAGGAGGCCCGAGAGGCCTCTCAGGAGGCCAAAGAGGCCCCTCAGGATGCCCAGGGGCCTCTCGGGAGGCTCAAGAAACCTCACGGGAGGCCCAAGAGGCCTCTGAGGAGGCCCCAGAAGCTTGTCAGGAGGCCCCAGAGGCCTTTCAGGAGGCCCAAGAGGCTTCTCTGGAGGCCCAAGAAGCCTCTCAGGAAGCCTAAGAGGCTTCTCAGGAGGCCAAAGAGGCCTCCCAGGAGGCCCAAGAGGCCTCACAGGAGGCCCAAGAAGCCTCTCAGGAAGCCCAAGAGGCCTCTCAGGAGGCCCAAGAGGCGTCCCAGGAGGCCCAATAAGTCTCTCTGGAGGCCCAAGAGGCCTTCCAGAAGGCCCAAGAGGCCTCCCAGGAGGCCCAAGAGGCCTCCCAGGAGGCCCAAGAGGCACCCCAGGAGGCCCCCCACGAGCCCCAAGAGGCGCCTCAGGAGGCCCAAGAGGCCTCTGAGGAGGCCCCAGAGGCCTCCCAGGAGGCCCAAGAGGCATCTCAGGAGGCCCAAGGGGCTTCCCAGAAGCCCCAAGAGGCCTCTCAGAAAGCTAAAGAGTCCTCCCAGGAGGCCCAATAGGCCTCCCAGGAGGCCCAATAGGCCCCCCAGGAAGCCCCAGAGGCCTCCCAGGAGGCCCAAGAGGCACCCCAGGAGGTTTCTCAGGAGGCCCCAGAGGCCTCTCGAGAGGCCCAAGAGGCCTCGCAGGAGGCCCAAGGAGCCCCCCAGGATACCCAAGAGGCCCCTGAGGAAGCCTAAGGCGGCTTCCCAGGAGGCCCCGCACGCCCCGCGCGCCTCGCGCGCCACGCGCACCGCGCGCGCCACGCGCGCCCCGCGCGCCCCGCGCGCCGCGCGCGCCACGCGCGCCACGCGCGCCGCGCGCGCCACGCGCGCCCCGCGCGCCTCGCGAGCCCCGCGCGCGCCGCGCGCCCCGCGCGTCCCGCGTGCCCCGCGCGCCCCGTGCGCCGCGCGCGCGCCCCGCGCGCCCCCCCCGCGCGCCCCCCCCACGCCGCCCCGGCCACCATCCCCCGGTTAGCCTACTACTACTACTACTACTACTACTACTACTACTACTACTACTACTACTACTACTATTGCTACGACTACATCTACTACGATTACTAATCCGACTACTACTCCTACTACTACTACTACTACTACGGCGACTACTACTACTACCACTACCACTACACCTACTAGTACTACTATTCGATTACTGCTACGACTACATCTACTAATACTGTTACTGCTGCTACTATCACTCCGCCTACTGTTACTACTACTACGACTCTACCACAGGCAGGACGTGGCAGAAGGGATGATGGGGAGGTGTTCCTCCTCTTCCTCCTCCTCCTCATTCTCTTCCTCCGTCTCCTCCTTCTCCTCCTCCTCCCCCTCCTCCTCCTCCTCCTCATCCTCCTTCCTATCCTACCTGTGATAGAGGTGGTGGAAAATCGTCCCAGCATAAGCGTTTGACGGTCCGCGCGGATTTATTGGATCCGCGCTGGGCCCCCCCAGCGGCTCAGGCGAGGTGCGAGCAGCCCGCCAACACCGATCAACATGTGGCTTCTTGGAGGTCTGTAGCCACTCAAGCTCAGGGCGGCATATCAGAGGCTCACGCGCCAGCTTGTGCCCACGGCCGCGGCTTTTCTGGTGAAACCGAAGGTTGCCCTGTCCTCGAGCTCGGCCCGTCCGCAAAGCCATGCCCGCGGACGTTAGCCACCCCCAGCTGACCCGGCTCCCCTGCGAGAGCGGGCCTTCCGACCAGGATCGGCGGCAAGCGGAAGGGGAAATGAGAAGGAGAAGGGTCTTCTCAGAAGGCGGCGGGGCTTTTCGGAAGCCCTCAAGCCTTCTGAGAGGCCTTCTGTGTCTTCGGGGAAGGCTTACTCGGAAGGCCCGTTCCCGAGCCTTCTGAGAAGGCCTTCTCCTTCTCCAGTAGGGGATCGACTGCAGAATGGATGCACCCCAAAATAAATTTGCTTGTCGAATCCACGGACAAAAAAGGAACAAATCGTGCTCGATCTATCCACGGAGCACTTCACGCACTTTCCGCAGACTCGAAGGGCGAAAACAATCCTGGGAGAAATCAATTCTGTACAGTCGGCCCGGATAAGTGGCTCGACCCTGCCAGCTCAAGGGTACCCTTGTGTCCTGTGCCTCGCGACACGTGCCTTCTTACGCTTCTGTGGCGATGTAGCCCTCGGAGGGGTCTGGTGTCCCGTCTTGCGTCCTGTCCACTCAAGGCCGACTGTAGTCGATCCCCTACTCGATCCTCACCTCCCCTCCCCGGCTCGCCGCCGCCAGTCGGGCCAGACGAAAGGGGGGGATTGGGAAAGGGGGGTTACGAAATTTGCTGCATGCAGCTGGTTTCGGCCTCACCGAGGGGCCCATTCCTCGATACATAGTCGCCTCCGGCGCCGGGAGGCGCTGGGAAAATCAGCTACGTGAGCTGATTCTCAAACCCCCCTTTGCTATCCCCCCTTTCGCCCGACCCGAGACAGGAGGAGGGCGCCGCTGCCGGCGGCGCCGCCGCGCGCGCGCCCGCGGCGCGGGCGGCGGCCCCGCTGGCGGCGGTCGCGGCGGCGCTGCTGCTGCTGGTGGTGGTGGCCGGGCGCCCCGCGGGGGCCTGGGCCGGCGCCAGGATCGGCGACCAAAATTAAGGCGGGTCTATCCCTCACCACCCACCAAACGACCCCAACCCAACCCGAAGGCCTTAATTTTTCTTTCCATTTCCAGTGGGGGGGTGTCGGGGAACATTGAAAAAACACATGGAACCCGTACCTCCCCCAACCCGAAATTCGGGTCAAATTCGGGTCTTCGGGTTGGGTTGGGGTGGTCAGGTAGGTAGTCAGTCCTTCCACAGGTGAAATATTCAAAAATGGTCAAGAAATAGTCAGGGGGCTATTTTTGGTTGATTTTTGAACATTTGGGGAGCAGTTTTCTAGTATTTTAAATTCGTCGCCAAAAATGCCCCTGTAGGGGGACAGGCCCGACCTAAAACGAAATCGGCGGCGAGCGAGGGGGGGAATCGAGGAGGGGCGGGCCTTCTCAGAAGGCTTCCAAGTCCCCCAGCCTTCTGAGAAGTTTTCGAAGACCTCCCGTCCCCGAAAACGCGTAATACGTCTCAGAAGGCGCAAGGGCCTCTGAGAAGTCCCGCCGCCTTTTGAGAAGGCCTTCTTCTTCTTCTTCTTCTTCTTCTCGCTGCCAACTACACTTCGGCGTCGCGTACTCGAAGAAGAAACACAGCATAAACATAAACTTTTGGAGTGCCGCGCGGATTTCTTGGATCCGCTCTAGCGCTAGGGCCCCCTGGCGGCGCCTCCGGCGCCCCCTCCCGCGCCAGGGAGGGGATTCTAGCCCAGATCCAAGAACTTCACGCGGACCTTCAAAAGTTTCTGTTTCGGTTGTTTTTCTTCCTCTACCACCGGGGTTGTAGATAAATGGGGGGGCAGAGAGGGCTGCAGAAAAGGGGCTCTTCTGGGGCCCCTTACGGGGCCCTAGACGGGCCAAAAAGGTGGCTTCTGGGGCCCGAGGAGTGAGTGCACCTTTTCTTCCCCCCCCTCGCTCGCCCCCCCATGAAGCGACGTCCGATATACAGGGTATGATTACGCCGGGGGGGGGGGGGGATTGCGACCGGCACCGTTGGGGCCTGTGGAGCACGACGCTGTCCTCGTCGGGCCTCCTCTCGGAGCGCAGCGGAGAACTCTATCGAGGCCCCCGGTTGCAAACCACACCCGTTGCAAACCATACCCTCCGGAGTTGCCGACAGGAGCAAGGGAATTGTCTCCATGTCGTCTACGGGCGAGTGCATTCTCTATGGGTACTCTATGCTCGAGCCCTACGGCACCTCGCAGGCCGAGCTTTTCGAAGCCGAACCCGGGTGGGTCTGGCTGACCAACAGCAGCACCGTCGCCGTGCAGGGACTTCTCGGCGAGTTGGATCCCCCGAAGACAGGCGAAGCGTTGGTCCTGAAAGAGATCACCATCGGTGGCCCCAGCCTGTACGGAGGCGTGGTGCACATCGCGGCCCACGAGACCACATGGTATCCCCCAAGCGGTGAGAGAGTTATCATCCTCGCCGAGGACATGTCGCTGTGGTCGTTGCCAGGCGTCCTCGAAACGTCGGTGGATCACAATGGGGAATCGGTCCAGCCGGATCGCGCGGATCTCCCGATGCATGTGGTGCATGCGAAGCTTGGGGGCTTCGAAATGGAGGTCGATCGGTGGAACGACGTCGGCGCCACCGAAAAGTTCATGAATGTCAAGATCGTCAAGCCCGTGGAGAGCTCAGAGACAGGCCTGTGCCCGAATTCCGAAGGAATAGCGGTACCAGATGCCGAAGTGTTCGCCGTCCATCATAGCCCATCACCAACGGGCGATACTTCGGCAGGCGCACAGGCCTCGGCCCTTGTTAACTCAGGAGGCATCCATATCTTCGCCAACGGCAGCAACTTCTCGACCGCCTTGGAGATCGCCTCGAACACCTTGGAGATCGCCTCGAACACCTCGAACGCCTCGATCGCGTCAATCGCAGACAAATCAGGCACTGCAGACACGTTCCTGCATTTCGTTTTGATTTGGGCCATTGCAAGTTCGGTTGTGCCGTTCATTATGTGAGGCGCGAGCGACGGTAGTAGTTAGAAGGATTAGCCATCTGTGCCCAATAGGAACACTTTTTGGGTAGACTCCTCGGCTTGCAAGGGGTGAACATGGCATGGGGACGGTCATGGAGCGCACAGTTGAGCTGAACTTTCTTATGTTTGAGGATTTTCCACACTGATTGTTTTTCTCGCGAGAGCCGTCCGGAGAGCACAAAGACAGCACGTTCAGATTAATGTTTGTTTCGTGCGGTTGTTCTAGTTGTGGCCAGCTTTCGCAGGAGTGATGAAGAGGTATGCTGGACATTACCTTTATCTCGCAGATCATCCCGACTGCGCTATGGAACCTGCTCAGCGCCACGCAGCGTAGGTTTTCCAGGTGACTTTTGACCACCTGGCGCACCCTACAAAACACAATACAGTATGTGAGAGGAGGAAAAGGTACCCATTCCTCTTCCTTTCCCTGGCTTTCCCTTATTTGGGCCTCCTGGGCAGTCCTCGTCGCCACCGTTGTATTCGCCTCGAAATCCTGGTCGGAACGCACCCCGGGAGAGGTCCGGGGAGTAGCAGTATTGGTATTTTTCGATATCCCCAGTACGGGGACGATTGTTTGGGTATTTTTGGGATATAGTTTCATTCTCTTGAATTGTCCGCACAAAATCCCACTGTAGGGGACAGGCCCGACCTAACTCTGGGCCTCCCAGATGGGGTCCGAGCAGATGGGGTCGGAGGATCGCGCCGCATCGCCGATGCATCGGCGATGCGGCTCGATGTAGGGCCCGATTTGCTCCACGTCGACGTCGCCGATGCATCGCCGACGTCGCCAGTGCATCACCGATGCATCGGCGATGCGGCGAGACCCTCCGACGCCATCTCTTCGGAGGAGGCCTCTACATCTGAGTGTTGTCCACATCCGCGGGCGAGGGGACCGCATCGAAGCAGGGGTAGATCAGCGTCCCGACGCCGGCAGCCGGTAGGAGGTCACCGATGTAGCTGTACAACGCAGAGGCATCAGCCGTCACCGTGCCAGCGGCACGCCAGGGCGTGTTACATCCCTCCCCGAAACCACAGGCAAGTTTCTCCCGAGACGCGGCGGCTCCCCAGGACCCAACAATTCGAACGTTCGCGCCGAAACTGGCGACCGCAGACACGAAAGCCTGGCCCCGCGGGCCGCGTTCCGCGCGTCGACCAACCGTAGAAGCTCGCGTCTGATTTCGAGGCGGCCTTTGGATCGGGGAACGTATTCGTCGCCGAGGCTCTCCGTGGTCCGTAAAGCGCCTTCGTTCCTCGTTTCGCGTTCTTGCTGGCAGTGCACGGCTGTGTCTGCTCTGGTCCACGTCTGCCGCCGGGCATCGTCGGGCGGGCGGGCGTGCCACTTTGTGCCCCTCGTCGGCGTCGTCTTTCCGCCGTCGCCCTCCTCGCTTTCGTCGTCTTCCCTGTCCTCCACGGGGCTGATTCTCGGCAGCGAGCGAGGGGGTGAAGTGAGAAGGAGCAGGCCATTTCTGAAGGCTGCGGGGCTTCTCAGAAGCTTTGTGACGTTCGGAGAAGTTGTGACTGCGTCCTCGGGGGAGGCTTAGAAAACTTCTCGGACGGCCGAAGCACTTCCGAGCCTTCTGAGAAGGCCCGCCCCCTCTCACTTCTCCCTCTGGCGCGCCGCCTAGATTCGAAGTCACCCCACGGCCGTTCAATCGAGTCCGCAGACAGGGAGTCACACGGCGGGCACCCAGGGGCAAGTTAGCATGCAGATTTCGCCGCCAGTGAGTGTGCAGGAGGAAGGGGGAGGAGGAGGAGGAGGAGGAGAGAGGGGACCGACGGTCCCGAGGAGGAGAAGGACCAGAGTAAACGCAAGATCCATCAGCGATGTTGCAGTGTACTGATGCGTCCCAGGCCCCCTCACACGTACCTACACAAAGTCCCTTTCACCACCAGGAGCCCCTCTTGGAAGGCCAGCGCCACACGGGTCTGCCACGTGGGTCTGCCATTTTGGCGCCAAGGAACGAAGTCAAGCCGATTTTGGCCCGAAAAACGGCCCCGCCAAACGCGTCCAGAAGTTCTGGCCTTCAACCGGAGCACGGTGATGCATAATCGGGGATGACAGGTATAGAACCGTGCTTCACTCTGGGTTCAGGGGAACTTCGCCCGCTGGTTTCTGTGCCCTTGGCTGCCCATCAGCTCGAGCCAGGGAGCTCGAGCCAAGGCTGCGGATCCCAAGCCTGCAAGTGGAACTCGAATTTCCATCCCGAATCTCCGACCCGCCGATAATTGGCTTGCTGCTTGCTGGCAAACAAAATAGCTTCGGGAAGCATACCCGACAGGCAATCATACCCACCAGCGGTTACTCGAGATCTTCCGTAGGTACGCGCTGCCTGGCACGACTGCGCACACCCTGCACTGGCACAACTGGCACACCTTGCCTGGCCATGCTGCGGCCATGCCGTGGCCATGCCGATGCGGGATGCCTTGCGGGACGACTCGCGGGGTGATTCGGAGAGGTCCTCGCGGGAAGGCGGTTACCCTCCTGACTTGCGCAAGTCAGGGGGTATGTTTTCCATTGATTCGGGGAAGTCCTCGCGGGAAGGCGATTGCCCCTGTGACTTGCGCAAGTCTGGGGGTAAATTTTTCCAATGACTCGGGGAGATTCGGCAGGAAGGCGATTATCCCCTGGACTTGCGCAAATCAGGGAGGTAAGTTTTCAGGAATTCCCTGCAACAGAAATACCTCTTTGATTTGCGCAAGTTCGGGTTGGTAATTGTTCAGGAACTTCCTGGACATATACTTCCTGACTTGCGCAATCCCTGAAGCATTGCCCCTCTGACTTGCGCACTTCAGGAGGGCAATCGCCTTCCCGCGAGGACCTCACCGAGCCAATGGAAGAAATCCCCCTTGACTTGCGCAAGTCACAGGGGCAATCGCCTTCCCGCGAGGACCCCCCGAGTCAATGGACAAAATACCCCCTTGAGTTGCGCAGGTCAGGGGGGTACTCGCCTTCCCGCGAGGAGCAATAACCCCCCAGACTTGCGCAAGTCAGAGAGGTAATCACCTTCCCGCGAGGACCTCCCCAAGTCATCCCGCGGGTCGTCCCGCAAGGCATCCCGCATCGGCATGGCGATGGCATGGAAAATTGACCCCCCTGACTTTCGCAAGTCATGGGGGTAATTAATCGCCTTCCCGCGAGGACCTTCCCAAGTCACCTTGCGGGTCGTCCCGCAAGGCATCCCGCATCGGCTTGGCGATGGCATGGACACATGACCCCCTTGACATCGCCTTCCCGCGAGGAACCATTGCCCCCCTGACTTGCGCAAGTCCGAGGGGTAATCGCCTTCCCGCGAGGTTGCCATGCCGATGCCATGCCGTTGCCACGCCGTTGCCATGCCGTGGCCGTGCTGTGGCGATGCCGTGGTCATGCCGTTGCCATGTCGTTGCGAGGCCATGCCGTGGCTATGTTGTGGCCGTACCGTGGCCATGCCGCGGCCATGC
>CAUYUJ010014677.1:116122-168622 GCA_963575745.1 Prorocentrum cordatum
CTAAACGGCTTCGCGTGTCGGGGTGGTTTTTGTCGAGGTGGATGCTCTGCCCTCTATTTTCCTCCATGTGGACCTCGGGATGTAGGATGGACGGGCCTTCTTCTCTTCCCTTCCACCCGTCTCAACACACCGGAGATTGGGCCCTACGGGCGTCTGGGGGGCTCACGTGCTGACCGCCCGCGGCGTGCCCAGCTAGGCGCGCGGGGCGCAGGCGCGGATCAGGGTACAGTCGGACCGTTGAAAAAGGAACCTTTTTCGCTGGGGAGGGGCTCGGTGCTCCTTAATTTCTTTACAGCTTGTCTTAGGTTCTCCTTGGGCGTTCTATGCGAGATCGGAGCTTAACTTATGGAAACATGGAGCCTCGTTCCTTATTTGGGGTTCCTTCTGACAGCGTTTCGACTGTACCTGAAGTGTCAGGCTGCGGTGGCAGGAAAAAGAGGCGGACGAGGAGGAGGAGGAGGAGGAAGAGGAAGAGGAAACAGGACAAGGACGGTGAGGACGACCGAGGAGGACGGACGGAGGGGGGTACCAACCGAGGAGGACGCGACCACGCCGACGGCGACGACGATGGCGAGGGCGAGGGCGAAAACGGCGTCGGCGCCGGCAACGACGATGACGGCGAGGACGGCGACGAGGGCGAGAATGGCGGCGGCGACGGCGAGGACGGCGACGGCGACGGCGGCGGTGGCAGTGGCCCCCAGGGCGTCCGCGCGGACCGCGACTGCGTCGTGGTGGACCCCACCTGCGGCATGGGCACGCTGCTGCTGGCCGCGGCCCGCTGCTGGCCGCCGGGGGGGCCTGGGCAGCTGCGCCTCGCGCGGGCCTCGGCGCCGCCGCCTCCGCGGCCGCCGCTTCCACCGCCGCCGCTTCCGCGGCCGCCGCCGTTTCCGCGGCCGCCGCCGCGCGCAGAGGACGCGCCAATGCGGCGCCTCCCGCGCAGCGGGCGCCGCGCGGAGAGCGGCTCGCCGCCGCGGCGGCCGCCGAGGCCCCCGAGCGGAAGGCCGCCCCAGGCGGTGGCCGTGCGCCGTGCGCCGCGGCGGGCCGCGCTGCCGCAGCGGTGGCGGCGCCGGCCGCTCTGAGAGCGCGGAAGGCGCAGAAGGACTGAAACTTGCACGCTTGCCTGAGGTTATGTCGGGCGCGTCCCCACTACAGGGGGATCTTCGACGAGGAATAAAATATTTCAAAAATGCCCCAAAGAGGCCAACATATGTTAAAAAGTAGGCCCCAGACCAGTTTTGGATTATTTGTTTGATTATTTTTGGAGTCTTTTTCATTTTTCGTAGAAAATTCCCATGTCGGGGGACAGGCCCGACTTAAGCCTGGGGGCCACTCGGGCGGCGCAGGGCCAGGAAAAGTGGCCCTGCATCTCGCCCTGGCTTTCCCAGGATCGTGTTCTGAGGGACGGGGGCGACGTCGGGCTGGTATGGTGTATACTGACTGGTTTCCCCTTTTTTCCGGGGGAAGCGACACGTGTGTCCACCAGGACCAGGATCCCAGATACGCCAGGATCCGTTCTTTTTTCCCTTTGTGGGTGTCAGTGCGGGGCCGGAACCAGCGTCGCCGTATCGCGTTCGGCTCCTTCGGAACCGCGGCATGCCGATCACGGGGTGGGGGGCCTCGCGGCCACGGCCGGGCGCGGCTCGAGACGCCGCCCAGAACGCGCCCGGTGGATGGGCGTCCGCGCGAGGGGCGGGAGCGGCCCTCCGAGAGGTCCGGGGGGCCTCCCCTTCCTGCCTCCTCCTCATCCTCCAACTCCTCCTCCTCCTCCTCCTCCTCCTCCTCTTCCTCCGACTCCGACTCCGACTCCGACTCCGACTCCGACTCCTCCTCCTCCTCCTCCTCCTCGTCCTCCTCCTCCTCCTCCCTCCTCCTCCTCCTCATCGTCCTCCTCCTCCTCCTCCTCCTCCTCCTCCTCCTCCTCTCCGTAGCCACTTTGGCTCAAGATGCCTTGTTCCACAGGGGAACACGTGGATACCGCTAGTCCGCGGCTTGCTTTCAGTTGTGGGTCCGCATCGGCGCGCGGGGTGCGCAGATGGCGGGCGGCAATGGATCAGGCGGCGGGCGTGCAGCAGGGCGCCAGCGTGGCGAAGGTCAAGGCCCTGGAGGACACTTCCGCCAAGGCTGCTGCTGGGGCGGGCCAGGAGAACGCGCGGCCCTGGACCAAGGGGCCGAGCGAGGTCTAGAAGTGGCTGCGCAAGAAGAAGTGGCTCGAGGCGGAGTGCGACTGCTCGTTGGGCCACCGGGCGGAGGCGCTCGCGGACGTGGAGGCGCAGCTGCGGTCAGCCCGTGAGTCACGGGACCGCGCCAAGCCCACGGCAGCGCAGTTACGCGAAACCAACCTCCGTGCCGAGAAGGCGGCTGCCACGCTTGTCGCAGCGGAGACCGAGGAGCAGCGGTGCCAGGCAGCGCTGCAGGCGGCGCGCGCCGAGGTGCTGGAGGCCAAGCAGGCTGAGGAGGCGGCTCGAGCGTACCAGGTTGAGGTTCAGGCGCGCGTCGCTGCAGAGGGCCGAGCCGAGGAGTTGCCAACGACGTGGGCGTGTTCCGAGTGCAGCGCGTGCACCTCGCAGGACGTGTGGGAGCCAGCCTCGAGGAGCTTGGGCTGGCAGCGGGTCTCGCCAAGTTGGCGGCAGACCTGGAGCGGAAGTCTGCTGAGGAGGTGCCTGCAGCTCCTGGTGGTGGGCCACCTGCTGCTGGCGGGGGCGATGGGAGTGACGCAGCATCGCCAGGAGCACCAGGGCAGCCTGCAGATGCCCCAGGAACAGTGCCAGGAAGCGGTGCTGAACCAGCAGCACCTGCGACGGCCGTGGACGAGGAAGCCCTAGCCCTCACCGAGGAAGAGGAGGCATGGCTCGCAGGTGCTGCAGCAGCACCTGGCGGAGCCACCCAGCCAGACAAGCACGAGCGCTACGTCGAGGCGCTGCAGCAGGCGTACTCACGGCTGGCGAAGAGGCCGCGGCAAAGGTAACGCGCTCCTTTACGTGGTGATGGAAGGCCCAAGGACCGGGTTCCCGCCGTCCTTGTGGGCCCAGGAGGTCAGGCAGCAGCTGCAGGACCTCAACCTCGTGGTGCCGTGGAGAGCAAAGGATGAGGTTCGTGATGAAAGAGGTTATCCCGAGGTTATCCCCTGTGCGCGCGGGACTGGCGGTTCGATGCCCAGCCAGGCAGTATGGAATCGCGGAAATTAACCAGTTCAAGTTGCTGAGGCTACGGACACGGACGCGAGGCCCCCCGCGCCACAGGAGGGCATCGGTAATTGCACGGGTCCGACGTCCTGGCGCTGCAGCACCAGGGGCCTGCCCCTGTCGCTCCCTCGGAGGACCAGCAGTGGCGAACACGCCCTTGAGAGGGCTCGCTGCGCTGCTGACAAAGGCAGGGCATTGGCAGCTGCCGTGGCGCCGCGGGCGCGACAAGCATGGCGAGGAGAGGCACGTGGCCATCCTCAACTTCAACGCCTTAAGCAATTTCGACCAGTGCATGCAGGGGGCCCCCTTAGGGCCGAGCCTGGTCGGGCTGCTGGATTCGTCTCGGGTGCTGGCGGCGTGGGGCCCCAGGTGGTCTCCGCGGGGCCCGCTCCTGGGGTGCCGCCTGGCCCGAGGGTTTGGGGGTGAGTGCGGCTGTCCAGCACCCCGCGTTGTGGGGTGCTAGGTGCTCGCACTCACGCGGCGTCGGGTATCCTCGTCGCCTGGGGCCGTGCCTGTGCACGGCAGCGAGGCGAGACGGCGTGACCGTTCGCCTTCAGGCCGTGCGCGTCCTCCTCCTCCTCCTCCTCCTCCTCCTCCTCCTCCTCATCATCATCATCATCATCATCATCATCATCATCATCATCATCCCCCTCCCCGCCTCCTGCTCCCTACTCAGACTTCGCGGACGTGTTGGAGGACGTTTTTGCTCAAGCTCCGGCGGGAGGTGTTGGATCCTGGCCGCTGGGTTTTCAGTCCCCGCCGTGCAGGGTGCTGGAGGCCTGGCGGTTTCCTCCCCGCTTGCCCTTCGAGCCGCTTGCGCTGACGCGTGTCTAATATAATCCTCCCTCCTCCCTGCTCCCTCCAGGGAGGCCCCCCTTCTTTGGAGGAGCGGCACGTGAGAGAGGAAGGATTCCCAGAGGGCATGGTAGTAGCCTCTGAGAGACGTGGCGTTTCCTTTGAAGGCCCCCCCCTTCCCCCGCAACCCTCTTCGCGTCGCCAACGGCCATGCTCGCTCGACTGCTCGGCACAAAGAGGGGGGTGGTATGCCGGGTCGCTCCTGGGAGGAGGTGGAGGGGGGAGGTCGGGGACTTTGGGTGCGCGTTGGGGGGTTAGAGGAGTTGGAGGTTGGCTGGAGGTTCTGGAGGGACAGGAGCAGTATGAGGACGAGCAGTAAAAGGCTCAGGAGCGGGAGGAGATGCAGGAATAGGACGAGCGAGGGACTGGAGAGGAGAGAGGGGAGGACGAGGAAGGGGGGGATTAGAAGCAGGTTGAGTTTGAGATGTGAAGGGGGAGGGTAAGAGAGGATGAGGAGCATCAGCAACATCAGCAACAGCAGGAGTAGGAAACCTTTCTCCCCCTTACCTCTCCCCCTCCCCCCCCTCCCTCTCCACCTCTAACCCACCGTCATCATCATGCCTTCCCTCTCTTCTCCAAGCCTTCTCAATTGGAGCGGCGTTCTGCTCAGAAGAGCTTGGGACGTAAGGTCGCCTGCCTGATGAGTCCCCAGTTGCACCACATAGGCGAGAGAGGGATAGATGGGCTGGCGAGTAGGTAGGCAGACAGGCAGGCATGATCACTGTAGTGGCAATGAGCTGCGTGGTAAAAGGGGTAAAAACGTACGCCCGGCAGGTGGGTATCCAGGGTTGATGAGTTTTGTAGTCCAGTTGGGAAGGCAGGTAGGGTCGAATAGAGAAAGAGATAGAGAAAGGGAGGAGGACAACACCGAAAGAGGACCAGGAGAGAGTCGATGAACGCAGATGAAGCGTAATGGAGCACGGAGAGGTGGATGATGAACGGCGCGAGCGCACTTGGCTTGCTCTGTTGTTTGTTGCTGTTGTTCTCTCTGTCTCCCTCTCTCTCTCTCTCCCTCTATGCTTTTCTGCGCGGCGCACCAGTGCTACCGCCCCTGCTCTCCCAGCCAGCTCCGCGAGCAGCTGGCTCCTGCTTCGTCGCCCTCTTCTTGGGCCGTCGCGGGGGTTGCCCCGAGGTGGCGCCGCCGCTGTCCGGGGCGCCGTATCACGCCTGCCAGAGCGTGTGTACGGCCGGCGCCTCTCTGTCCGCGGGCGTACAGAGGGGGTGAGCCTCTTTGCTCTCCAGTCTGGACGCCCGAAATGGGTACGGAAAGAATGGGTACAGTGCCCAACAGCAGTTTCTGTTCGTTTTGAATCGGATTCGCTGTCCACGCCGCCGCGGCCTGTGTCCATTCGAGACAGAAGGCCGCCTGCCAAACAGCGGCGGCTGTCGGTTTGAGACAACATTTGTTGTTGGGCGTTGTACCCATTTTTTCCGTACCCATACCGGGCGTCCAAATCCAGTCGGGGTCCCCACAAACGGCGCATGAGGTGGAGGGTCGTCTCCCAACCCCTGCTCGCACCAGCGCAAGCTGCACCTCCAGCTACACTGGGTGGGCACAGTGGGGGCGAGCACCCCGCGCGTGCGCGCCCGCACGGACTGTCTGCTTCTTCTTCTTTGTTCTCTCTCCCTCTCTCTCTCTCTCGCGCGCCTGCTCCTCCTTCCCCCCCTCCTCTCCTGCCTCATGTGTTTGGTGATTCCTGGGGGGATGAAGCTTCCGAGCCTGATTGAGGCTTGTGTTTTGGACTATCCTTGAGACCACACGCGACGACCTCCTCCCTCGCTCTCCTAGAACTCTCCCTGCCCCTCTCGTCCTCCCACTCCTCCCCTTCTTTTCCCTCCCCCTCCTCCTTCCCCCCTTTGTTACCCTCTCCCTCTCCCCCTCCACCCCATCGTCGGCACCAAGGTGGGGCGAGAGCTGGAAGACTCCCAGTTCGAGCGCTGCCGCGAGAACTTCGCCGCCTGCGGCCTGGACTTTTCCGGCGCGCGCGCGAAGGGAGGAGGAACAGGGGAGGGAGGGAGGGAGGGAGGGAGGGAGGAGGAGAGAAGGAGGACCGAGGATCCAAGTTCGAGGAGGATTGACGCCTTTTCGTCGTCCCTCTCTCCTCCCGCCACCCCCAAAACAATTGCGGATGCATGTCTACTCCGCTCCTTGGGGGGTCATTCCGCTCATCGTGGTCCCCTTTGTTCCAGTACGGCTCCATGAGTTGGACCACCCTGCAGCGGCATTTGCCGCTGATGAGGGGGGTAGGATGGCTGCGTCCCCTGGAGGACTCTGATGCCAGGGGTGGACCTAAACGGTGTTTTGGCGATTTCGTGGGCCGTTTCGTTTCGAGATCGTTTTGCGTTAAAGGCGGATTGAAGACAAAACGAGGGAAAACGAAAACAACACGAAAACGAAAAACACCGTTTAGGTTCAGCCCTGTCTGATGCCACCAGCCCGAGCCCAAGGAGGGCGGAGCGAGGAGATTGGAGGAGGATCGAGGTTTCCGGACCTTCTTCTTGGCATCGCTCGGACGTGTGCAGTTTTCCTTCGGCGAGGACCATCGAGGAGCATCCTTGATCATTTGGCGAAAAACCGCGCACGAAACCGAAAAGAGCACAGGGAATGGACGTCCGAGCGATGGCGAGCCTTGGCTCTGCTCAAGCTTCCAGGGACCCGCGGAGGCTCGCGAGGCCTCTGGAGAGCCTTCCTGCGCACACGGGTGCCCTCCGGCGGCGGAGGAGGAGGAAGAGGTGGCGGCGGAGGAGGAGGAGGAGGAAGAGGAGGAGGAGGAGGAGGAGGAGGAGGAGATGATGATGATGATGATGATGATGATGATGATGAGGAGGAGGAGGAGGAGGAGGAGGAGGGAGGAGGAGGAGGAGGAGGAGGAGGAGAGGAGGAGGAGGAGGCGGCGGCGGCGGCGGCGGCGGCGGCGGCGGCGGCGGGCGGAGGAGGAGGAGGAGGAGGAGGAGGAGGAGGGAGGAGGAGGAGGAGGAGGAGGCAGCGGAGGAGTGGGAGGAGGAGGAAGAAGAGGAGGAGGAGGAGGCGGAGGAGGATGATGATGAGGAGGAGGAGGAGGAGGATCTGGGAAGGACGCCACGATCTTTTAGTGACCTGGGTCCCCCAGGATTCTGCCCCCTTGGCCAGGGAAGGCTCAAGTCGGGCATGTCCCCCTACAGGAGGAATATTCAAAAATAACAAAAAACACAGTCTTGGGACGATGTTTTGAGCATTCGGGCTATTTTTTTATTGGTTGTTTTTTTTTTTTTTAAAGTTCGTCCAAAATCGGCCTGCAGGGGGACACGCCCGACCTAAGGGAAGGCACGCCACGCGGTACGGCCAGAGGCCGTTCACCGAAGCGGTCGCAGCGCACTCGACGTGGCGCTCGTAGGGAGAAGAGGAGGACCACGAATACGACGATCACGACAACCACGGCGTGGGCGACGACGACGGCGGCGGCGACGTTTGCGGCGGAGATGGCGACGACGACAACGGCGACGACGGCGACGACAGCGACTGACGGTGACGATGGCGACGACAGCCACAACGGCGACGACGACCTCCGAAGGCCTGCAGGCGTTTCCAGAGTTCTCAGAGGGTCCCTGAATGTTTTGGAGGCCTCCAGACATTTCGAAATCCGATCAAGGTGGAGACACAATTTCATTGAAACAGTGTTTTTCGACGACGACGACGAGGACGAGGACGAGGACAAGAACGAAGACGAGTGCGACGACGACGATGACACGGAGACTAGGACGACGACGACAGTGACAACGACGACTACGACGACGTCGACGACAACCGACAACGACGACGACGATGCCGAGGAGGACGACAGCAGCGGAGTCGGCGGGGCTCTTTCCCCCAGAGCAGTTTCTCGCTCCGTGCCGGTGTTTCCAATGTCGCCCAGAGACCTCTCGGGGTGGAGGTCCCTGGAAGTTTTGTCTCTGCCTCAGCATCGCCCTTCCTTCGACTACACGCAAGAGCGACCCTTCGCCAGAGTGACCTTCGATGCGGGCCCACTGGGCCCCCCGATCGCTACCCGCGATGCGACAGCAGCGGCCTGCGCGCTTGGAATTGGCCCCTCGCGCCCCCGAAAGCTGCGCACCAGAGGCCACCCTTGCCACAGGGTCGCTCTTACAGTGGAGGCCCATGCCAAGAAACACCCTCCTTGCCTCTCTCCTCGAGGCCAGGGTATTGTGGAGTATGCGGTTTGCCATACCACTTCTTTCAATTTCGCACTCTCGTCTCGGCGCCGCGTACGTTTTTTCAAAAGCGTCATTCTCGCCTCGGCGCCGCGCACATTTTTGTTCGTTAATTGTGTGAGTGGAGAGGGATGCGGGCTCGTGCCTCGCGCGCTGCACGAGACACTCGGGCGCGTCCAGCCTTCGGCCTCATTCTCATCATCTCCTTCCTCTAGCTCCTCCTCACTGTTTCCTTTGGGGTGCCAGAGGGTGGTGGCGGTAATCGTGGTGGTGGACAAGGGGTGGCGGCGGTGCTTGGTGAGAACCAGGAGTGCGTGAAGTATGCGGTATGTTGTGCTCTTTCTTCGCTCTTATGTGTGTTCTTCTTCTCTCTAGTTTCCGTTCGTGTGTGTGTGTGTGTGTGGAGTCGTGTGCGTGCGTGCGTGTGTGTCTGTGTGTAGGAGGAAGACGGTGGGGTAGGAAGATCGTTTTTTTTTCGTAGCGTGACCGCTGCCGCGGCGGCGCCGCATTCTGACAGAGCGAGCAGTAGGCGGACCGGCTGGAAGCCTCGAAGGGCGCGCCCCCTTGCCCGAAGGCGCGGGGGCAGCGCTCCTTACTCTCGCAGAAAACTGGCATTGAGCCCAAAACTTAAGGCGGAGTAGGAAGGAGTGGAGCAGGAGTGAGGCAGGTGGCAAAGAGCAATGCTAAGAGAAGCGTCGTCCCTCTTTCTCCTTTTCCTCATCATCCTTCTTCTGACTTCCGACCTATTAGTGTCTACAGCCCCATCCCTTCATTCAACCTCCGTCCATTCCTCTCACCCCCGCCCCCTCCTGTTCAGCATATCTCTCCCCAGCCTCCCTCTATCCTTCCAGCCTCTCTCCATCCACTCTCCTTCAAGCCTCCCTCCTGCCAACCTCTGGCCTCCCTCCTTGCCTCCAGGCTTCCACCCAGCAGCCTGTCTCCAGCCACCCTCCATTCAACCTTCCTTCATCCCTCTATTCATTCAGCCTTCATCCAGCTATCCTCAGATCTCCGAACATTCTCCTTCCATCCACTCTCCTTCGAGCCCCCTCCTTGCCTCCAGGCTCACACAAACGGAAACGAATTGCAAACCCGCCTCAATAGAGAATGCTTGGAGGATTTGAGTTTTTTTCAGTTTTTCCATTTTTGGGTTTTTTTTTCCCAGCTCTCAATGGAATTCTTTTTGTGGCGGATCAAAAAGGAATTCAATTGTAGACCGAGAAGAAAACAAATAAAGTACAAAGCCGCCACAAAAGGAATCTAAGTGCAAATCCGTCTCAAAAGGAATTCAATTCTAAATTGAGAACAATAGGAATTCAATTGTAAACCCTTCACACGAGATAACTCATTGTAAACCCGGCACACAAGGAATTTGAGTGTAATGCAAATCCAAAATAAATTATTGGAGGGTTTCAGTTTTTCCATTTTTTTCAGTTTTCTCAGTTTCCCCCTGCTCCCAATAGAATTCTTCCTTTTGTGGCGCACCAACAGAAGGATCTGAATTGTAAACCGGCATCAAAAGGATTCCAATTGTAAATCCGCCACAAAAGGAATTTAATGGTAAATACGCCACTAAAGGAATTGAATTGTAAACCAACACGCAAAAGGAATTCAATTGTAAACCCGCCACAAAAGGAATCGAATTGTAAACCCGCCACAAAAGGAAATGAATTGCAAATCGCCTCACAAAGGGAATACTTTTGTAAACCCGCAACAAAGGAATTTAAGTGTAATGCACGTACCAATAGAATCTATTTGAAAACAATCAAAAAATTGAAACAAAAAACTAACAAAAAATTGAAATAACAACTGAAAAAAAAAAACTGAAATCTCCAGAACCCCCACAAGGAGAATTCTAATTGTAATCGCCACAAAAAGAATTTAATTGAAAACCCGCCGCAAAAGGAATTCCATTGCAATCGCCTCACAAAGAAAATTCAAGTGTAAACCCGCCACTAAAAGGGATTTGATTGTAATGCAAATCCAAAATAAATTATTGGAGGGTTTCAGTTTTTTTCAGTTTTTTCATGTTTTCCGTTTTTTTCAATTGTTCCCAGCTCTCAATCGAATTCTTTTTGTGGCGCAACTACAAAATGAGTTTAACTGTAAGCCGACATCAAAAGGATTTCAATTGCAAGTTCGCCACAAAAGGAATTGAATGGTAAATACGCCACTAGAGGAATTTAAGTGTAAACCAAACACAAAAAGAATTCAATTGTAAACCCGCCACGAAAGGAATTTAATTGTAAACCCGCCACAAAAGGAAATGAATGGCAAATCGCCTCACAAGGGGAATCCTTTTCTAAACCCGCAACAAAGGAATTTAATTGTAATACACGTGCAGATACAATCTATTTGGAAACAATAAAAACACGGCAAAACACTGAACAACTGAAACAATTGAAACACATATTAATAAAACCGTGAAATCTCCAGAACCCCCACAATGAGAATTCTAAGTGTAATCGTCACATCAGGAATTCAATTGCACACCTGCCACACAAGGAATTTGCAAACGTCATCATACACAGATCCGTCCTCCTCTTCCTCCTCCTCCTTCCTCCCTCACGTTTCGGTTGGCAGACCGCATACTGCACAATCCCTTCTCCTCCGAAAATAACCCTCGACCTCGACCTATTCGGCGGCAGAGTAACGACGGTTGACCTGTCCTGCCCGGTGCATGTTCCCACATATCCTAAGGTGGGCTTCCTGTTATTACCCATATCCAAAGGGTGGGCGTCTTGTTGATACCGACCGCGCGCGGACCTTCTCACATCTTCCCTCCCTACTCAGGGTACGATGGTGCACTCAGAGTAGGATGATGCCAATTGATGGCGATAGGAGTACGATGACGACGATGATGATGCGGGTGAGGAATGAGGCGGATGAAAATGATGCATCGTGCGAGGAGCTGGTTTTCGCACCCCAGGGGGCCAGATGACGAGGATGCCTCGCGCGTATTGCTTGTTTCCCATATCCAAAGGATGGGGTTATTGTTATTACTCTGACCGCGCGGACCTCACTTCCTCCTTCTCTTCCCCGTCCTACTCAGTGTATGATGATGCATTCAGAGCATGGTGATGCCAACTGATGACGATAAGAGTATGTTGACGACGATGATGATGAATAAGATGAATGATGCGGATGAAAAGTGGTGTCTCGTGCGAGGCGCTGTTTTCCGCACCCCAGTGGGGCCAGATGGCGAGGATGCCTCGAGCGGTTTGCTTGTGTTGGGGGCCAGGTTCGTTTGTGTAGAGCAGTCTCCGAGGATGTCTCGAGCAAGGCGCGGGTTTCACCCCCAAGGGGGAGCCGCCAGGGGGTATTGCACCGCTTCCGTTCGCGCCAAAATGGCGTGGATGTTTCGAGCGGGTTTCTTGCTTCGGTGCAGCAGCATCTTACCGAGACTCATTCACACCCCAGCTCATTCACAGTTAGCTTCATTCCCAGGACCGTCACTACTCAAGCCCGTGAATATGCGAAAACCCCTGCGCCTAGACCTTCACGGCGGACAGGCCCATGTTAATAGATGACATCTGGGGAGCCCCACGCAGGAAATAATTTCCGTCCGCGCGCGGACGTCCTCACCTCCTCTCTTTCTTCCCCATCCCATTCAGAGTATGATGATGCAGAATAATGGCGATGAGAACGCGATGACGATGCTGATGCAGATGACGGCTGATGTTGATGAAAAATAGTGTCTCGAGCGAGGCGCTGGTGTTCGCACCCCAGGGGGCCCAGATGGCGAGGATGTCTCGAGCGGTTTGCTCGTTTTGGGGGCCAGGCTCGTCTGTGTTCAGAGCAGACTCCGAGGATGTCTCGAGCGAGGCGCAGGTTTCATCACCCCCACGTGGGAGCCGCCATGGGTGTATTGCACCGCTTCTGCTCGCGCCAAAATAGCGTGGATGTTTCGAGCGGGTTGCTTGCTTCGGTGCCGCAGCATCTTCCGTTGTCGGAGCAGAGTTGGAGGATGTCTCGAACGCGGCGCGCGTTGCTACCCCCAAGCGGGGACAGGATTTGAGGTTGCCTCGATTGCTTTGACAGTTTTGGTGGCCACACTCGTGGACATGGATCCTCCCCAGGATGCCAGAGGAGGCTCCAGCTGGCTCCAGGAGGCCAAAGGAGGTCCCAGGAGGCATCAGGAGGCCACAGGAAGACCCAACAGGCCATCGGATACCCCAAGAGGCTCCAGGAGGCCCCAGGAAGCTCCAGCAGGCCTCAGGAGGCTCCAGAATGCTCCAGGAGGCCACAGGAGGCTCCAGGAGGCCACAGGAATCGCCAGGAGGCGCCAGGAGGCCCTGGAAGGCACCAGGAGGCCCCAAGAGGCTCCAGGAGCAGGAGGCTCACCTGTGTCTCCAATCCCATGTGTTGTACGCGTGCTCCTATAGATTGGGCCCCTCCTGGGGCACGAATCCTCTCCAGGAGGCCCCGGGAGGCCCCAGGAAACTCTTGGATGCCCCAGGAGGCCACACGAGGCTCCAGGAGGCCTCAGGAGGCCACAGGAAGCCCCAAGAGGTACCAGGAGGCCCCAAGATGCTCCAGGAGGCCCCAGGAAGCCCCAGGAGGTTTCAAGAGGCCCCAGGAGGCCTCAGGCTCATGCGCAGAGGCACTAATTCGATTGAGACTCATTCAAATCCATTCACAGTTAGATTCGCTCTCAGGCCGTCAATACTCAAGCCCGCGTATGTCCGAAGACTCTTGCGCCTGGACACGGCGGACAGGTCCATGCTAATAGATGTACATATTGGGATCTCCACGCAGTGAATACTTACTTGGACGCCTCCTACTCCTTCTCCTCCATCTCTCCTTTCCACGTCTCCTCCTACTTATATTCCATTATTGTAGTGGCCTTCGGCCAGTGCCGCCGATCCGGGGCGCTCCGACTGATGTGATCCTTCTTCGCCCTCGTCCCTCCTCTCTTTTTCCCTCCCCTCCTCTCACTCAGCATTTATCCAGTGGCCGTCGGCCTATCCCGCCACCGTGCGTGGGTGGTGGGTCAGAGGCCTCATGGATGCTGGTTGGGATCTCGTGGTTGGCTGGGACTTCTGGGGGCCTCTTGGGCGCCTCTTGGGGCTTCTTGGGGGCCTCTTGGGCCTCTTGGGGCCACTAGAGGGCCTCTTGGGGGTCTCTTGGGAGCCTCTTGGGGCTTCTTGGGGGCCTCTTCTGCGCCCCTTGGGGCCTCTTGGAGGCCTCCTCGGAGCCTCTTGGTGCGGGAGGGGTGGTACTCGAGTTCGGAACCCCCTCGGAGGCCACGAGCCTTGTGAGGGGTGTCAAAAAACGCATCCGCCGGAAACTCGCACCCCCCCCCCCCACCCCCCCTTCCCCGGCAGAGCCACCCCGGCGCAACCCCCCCAGAGGTTGAGGCTCAGCCTCGAGGCTGTAGCTGAGACTCCTTGAAACTCACACGCCGGATCGGCGGACTTGGACGCCTCCTACCCCTTCTCCTCCATCTCTCCTTTCCACATCTCCTCCTACTTATATTCCCTTATATTCAGATTTGCTCATACCCAGACTGATGATGATGGTGCTGATGATGATAGTGTTGCTGCTGCTGATGACGATCATAATGATGATGCCGTTGCTGCTGCTGCCGCTGCTGCTGCTGCTGCTGCTGCTGCTGATGATGATGATGATGATGATGATGATGATGCCGCTGCCGCTGCCGCTGCCGCTGCCGCTGCCGCTGCTGCTGCTGATGATGATGCTGATGATGCTGATGATGCTGATGATGCTGATGATGCTGATGATGATGATGAGGATGCTGATCATGCTGATGATGATGATGATGATGATGATGATGACGATGATGATGATGATGATGACGACGATGATGATGATGATAATGATGATGATGATGATGACGACGATGATGATGATGATGAGGATGATGATGATGATGATGATAATGATGATGATGATGATGATGATGATGATGATGATGATGATGATGATGATGATGATGATGATGATGATGATGATGATGATGATGATGATGATGATGATGATGATGATGGCGGCGGAGCAGATTCGAGGATGTCTCGAGCGAGGTGCTGGTTTCAGCACCCAAAAGGGGGAGCCGCCAGGGGGTATTGCACTCCTCCGTTCGCGCCGAAATGGCGGGGATGTCTCAAGCGGGGTGCCTGTTTCCTGGCCCAGCATCCTCTGCTTTCGGAGCAGATTTGGAGGACGTCTCGAGCGAGGCGTTCCACTTCCCCCAAGTGGGGCCAGATTTTGAGGATGTCTCGGTCGGTTTGCTTGTGCTGGTGGCCAGATTCGCGGGCACGGATCGTCCCCGGGAGGCCACAGGAGTCCCCCGGAGGCTCCAGGAGGCCACGGGAAGCGCCAGGAGGCACCAGGAGGCCACAGGAAGACTCAGGAGGCCGCAGGATGCCCCAAGAGGCTCCAGGAGGCCCCAGGATGCTCCAGGAGGCTCCAGGAGGCTCCAGGATGCTCCAGGAGGCCACAGGAGGCTCCAGGAGGCCACAGGAGGCCACGGGAAGCGCCAGGAGGGACCAGGAGGCCTCGGAAGGCACCACCAGGAGGCCCCAAGAGGCCCCAGGAGTAGGAGGCCTCAAAAGGCCACAGGAGCGGCTGCAATCCCGTGTGTTGCACGTATGCTCCTACAGAGCACGATTTGTTTTTCGTGTTTTACATTTGTTTCTACAGATTGTCCTTCCCCTGCGTATCCAATCCTAAGTGTTTTATGTATGTTCCTATCGATTTGGTTTCCCCCAGGGCACGAGGCCTTGGTGTTTTACGTGTGTTCCTGTAGATTGCTTTTCTCCTCCGGCTCCAATCCGCAGTATCTTAAGCACGTCTGTTCCTATGTATTTTCTCCTGGGGCACGCTTCCTCCCCAGAATGCCCCAGAGAGGCTCCAGGAGGCCACACGAGGCCACACGAGGCCCCAGGAGGCCCAGAGAGGCTCCAGGAGTCCCCAGGAAGCCCCAGGAGGTTCGAGGAGGCCCCAGGACGCCCCAGGCTCATGCGCAGAGACGCGCTCGTACTACTGAGACTCAGTTTCACGCCAACTCATTCACAATGGGAGTCACTCCCAGACCGTCAATACTCAAGCCAGTGAATATTCGACAACTCTTGCGCCTAGGCATTCGCGGCGGACAGGTCCATGCTAATAGATGACAGATGGGGAACTCCACGCAGTGAAGAAATGTTCTGGCGCGTTACTAAAAGGCCCCGAGTGTAGGGGAGCTCATAAAGTAGGTGTTTTTTTCCGCCGTCTCCTTTTCGTCCATGACGACGGCGACGGCGGCGGCAAGAGCGACAAGGGCAGGGGAAGCGTCCAGCAACTTCGACCCTCGACCTCGTCGGCGGACACGACGACGACGGCGACGACGACGGCGACGGCGACGACGACGGCCTCGGCGACCGTCGACGACGACAAGGACGACCGACCGACCGACCGACCGTTCGACCAGACGGACCGACGGACGGACCGACCGACCGACCGACCGACGATGACGACGACGACGACGACGAAAGACGACGCAGCGGCGACGACGACGAAGACGACGACGAAGACGGAGGGACGGCGGCAGCGGCGAGTCTGCCGGCGGTGGCTGGGCAAGGCGTGTGCCAGGGCGACGCGCTGGAGCCGGGTGCGTTCTCGGAGGCTCCGCCGCTCCGGGGGGACCTCGTGGCCGCCGGGTCGCCCGGCGGCGATGGCGGCGGCGGCGACGGCGACATCGACCAAAAGAGGGCGAGGTGATACAGCGGTCGGGTATGGCCAGGACCCCAGGCGAGGGGACCCGGTCAGTGGTCGGGCCCCGGAAGCCCCAAGTTGGTCAGAATCACTAAGCCAGGTCTGCCGTAGCTGGTGTTTTTTCCGGGTGCCGGCAGCTCCGGTAGGTGGAACGGGGCGGGGGGTGGCTTCCCCCAGGACACATCAGGTCCCAGCAAGTCCAGTTTTGCCAAGGCCCGAAACGGTAGTTGGCCTTCGGGAAGCCCCCTCGTCGCCACGGCTGGAAGCAGTTGGACCCCAAGAGGGGGCCAGGGACCGATTTTTGGACGAAGTTGGACGCACATGTGTGCGTGTGGAGCCCCAGAGGGGACCGAGTACCGATTTTGAGCTGGATGAGCGGGCGGCCCCGAGATTTCTCTGGGTGGGATTCCGGCGGGGCTGTGGGTGCGTGCTGTCAGATGGGGGTCCCCGCTCGAACGGGAGCCCCCCTCGGGGCTCGGGGCCCGACAACTCGCCAGTTCTACACCGCCTTCATCGCCCAGCCCTTCCCCATCCGTTCTCCTGAGAGGTTTTAGCGGATGTTGTTCTTTCGTCATGTGCTGCTGTCGGACGGGGCTAGGACGAGGATAAACTAGATCCAGAGCGTTCTGGAACACTCTCAGAGCGTTCCGGAACGCTCTGAGAAGGCCGCGGCGCCCGAGGCGTCCTCCAGAGCCACCGGATCTCAGAGATTCTCGACCTACCCTCACTCGAGTTTGTCTTCGTGCTGGCTTCGTTGTCTCAGCCCGCCCTGCTCCGAAAGTCGACGGCGGCGGGGAGGCGACTGCGCTCAAGTCGAGCCTGTCCCTCTACAGGAGGAAAATTCGAACACAGTCAAAACACAGTCCGGGGACCGTTTTGTGCTCGCCTCGCTTGGACTCTGGGGTGCACCCCCGGGGTGTCTGCGGGGGCCTCGACGCTGGGGCTTCGGCGTGTCCCGTGGGCCATCCGAGGGGCCATCGACGAACCATCTGCGCGCGGCCCGAGCGCCCCCTCTTCAGGCCTTGCCGGGGCTGCGCGGGCGCGCGCGGGTCGAGGGCCCGAGGGTCGTGGGCCTCCCCGCGCGACGACCCACGGGAGTCCTGGGCCCGTGGCCCCCAGGGCCGCGCCACGGACCTCGCGGGCCCCTGGGGCTCCGCGCCCCAGGAGCCCTCGACCCTCGATGCTTCGAGTAGGAGGTCGACGACAGCATTGGTTTGCCCCAGACTTGACTTTTCTTGTCGAATCCACGGGCAACTCGCAGAACTTTCGCAGGTCGACGTGAAAATCAATTTTGGGGTAGATCAATTCCGTAGTCGATCCCCCAGTCGATTGCTGGTGCCCCGGAGTCGGTGGCCCTGCCTCGCGGTTGCCGGGGAAGTCTCCCGCCCCTGCGCCGCCGCGCGCCGCAGCCCTCCGCCCCGGCTCCGGGGCCCAGGTGGCGCGGGCCCGTCGGCGGTGAGCCGGAGGGGGTCGCGCGCCGGGGGGCTGCCGCGGAGTCCGCGGGCCTTCGCCCCAGATTACCAGCCACAAAGCGATGACAATCTTAGGGATGCGCCCTCCAAAAATAAGGGAATCCCGAAGATTGGCATCGTCATGAGGAGATGCCCAGCATAGGGATAGGGATGTGTTCCAGGCTGGTAACCAGAATTACAAGAGGGAGTGCTGCGCCCTTTTCCGTCAGGGGCTCTGGCTTCGGGGCCCGTCGGGGCCCCAGGCGCGCAGGCCACACGCCCGCACCGGAGTTGGCCCCCCCCCGATGCGCCACCGAACGGGGCCGCCGAAAGTTGCCCCGAGAGATGGCAGTTTCACATCGGTCCTCCTCCTGCTCCTCCTCCTCCTCCTCCCGGATTTCTAGCGAAAGTTGGGTGAATGATCGTCTGCGCTATTTTTTAATAGCGCGGAGGACCATTCGGGGCGTGGACAGGCGAGACTCGGAGCCCTTGCTCGGCGCGATTCGGTGCTTAATCGGGGCGTCGACGGGGAAGACTCGGAGCTGGCGCGCGGCGGCCGCGGGCAGGATTCGGCGCTGAGGTTCGGCTGATGGCGCGAGGCGTGCTCAAGGCCGTCTTCAACAGCCTTGTCAGAAGCATTTCAGGAGCCTCGTGGGAGCTTCTCAGGAGCATTTCAAGATCATCTCTCAGAAGTTCTCAGAATTCCTTGTCAGGAAGTGGGCCTCATACGGACAAACTCCTGCACCGCTCTGCGAACTTTCTAAAGGCCTCTTATGAGCCTCTGAGGAACCCATGAAGTGGCATCAGGAGCCTCTTCAGGAGCCTTGAAAGGCCTTCCGAGGAGTTTCTGGGGAGCTTCCCCAGTGCCCAAGTCCGAGCGCGAAAACCAACCGGCCCTTTTGGAGGGGTTCGTGGCCGCGCGATTCCGAACGCGGGCGCCGACGGGGGCTTCTTAACACCCCCTTCCTTCGTTTCATGTCCGGTTCGCCCCCCTTCCCGCGTTTCCCCGTGGCTTTGCGTTCTTTGTTTTGCTCCTCCATCTGTTCCTCGCCCTCGTCGCCCTCTCTCATCTTCCTCTTCCCCCCCCCCCCCCTTCCATCGCTGCGTTTTCTCGTTTCGAGTTATCCTTGTAGCACTCCGCCCCCTCGTCTTCGTCGTCGCTATTTTCCTCATCTTCCTCGTCCGCCCCGTTCCCCCCCATCGTCGCCGCCTCCCCGCGCTCTCCCTTCTCGCCCCCCCGAGTCCTCTTGCGTTTCCCGCGCGTTTCTCGTCGCGTCCACCCTCAATCAGGTTCGCCCTCTGCTCGCGTGTTTGCTCCGCGCTGCGCGTCCATCTCTTTCGTGGCCTGTCTGGCACTTTGATTCATTCGGCAAATTAGCCTTTTGGTCCGTGCCGTTTCCTGTCCCCGTTTCCTTTTGCATTTTCGCATTCCTTGTCCTTTGCGTCTCGAGCCAATCCCCCCTTCGGCACCCGTCGTTCTTCCGCCCGCGACCCCGCCCCATTCGAGCGCGAGTGCTTGGGGTTCCAGGGCGATTCGTGTTAAGCCGGGGCAGTCGCGGTCATCGCGCGCGCGCTGATTTCGGTCGTTGACATCGTTTTCCCCCATATCGTGCCCACGTTGGTGGGGATGGGGCGCCCTTGCCGCGCGCGGGGGGCGCACCGCTCTGCGCCCCCGCGCGCGTTGGCGCCCGCGCGGCCGTGGCGCGCGCGTGCAGGATGCCTCGCAATCGTCGTCGTCGCCGCCCTTCTCCTGTAGGTGGGGGAGGGTCGCGCAGCCTCGGCGCGCTGGTGGTGCTCCGCGCGGTGCTCCCGCAAACTGCAGCATTCGTGCGGTTGTGGTGCGCGCAGGCAGGCTGTCTCGAATTGGTTGTTGTCGCTGTCGTTGTCGTTGGTGCTGTCGCCGTCGTCGTTTTCGTCGTCGTCGTCGTCGTCTTCGCATTCGCGTCCGCGCAGAAACAGGTAAATGCCCCCCCCGCGCTTCGTCGTGAAATGGCGCGTTCCTAGTTGGGCCGTTTTGGGCGCCTCTTGGGGCGTCTTGGGGCGTTCTTAAGCCGTCTTGGAGCCCTCTTGAGAGCCTCGTGGGCTATTGAGGGGCGGTCTTGGGAGCCTTTTGGGCCGTCTTGCCCGAAAGGCGAGAGTGCAAACATACGTTTCAAACACCCAAGGCCAATCAGTGATCGTTTCCTCTTGGGAGGCCTCTTGGAGGCCTCTTGGGGCGTTTGGGAGGCCTTTTGGGCCATCTTGGGGCCATCTTGGGCGTCCTGGAACGATCTTTCGGCGACTCGGGGCCCTCGCCGTCTTGGGGGCTTCGCGGTCCGCGGGGAAACACTGTAGATTTCGGAATTTGGGGGGTCCAGCGCCCTGAAATAAATATTCTTCAGGACTGAGGACCGAGGCCCCAGGGATTAGGCAAAGCACTTGAGGACACGCCCACACACACACACCCCAATGGACTGCTCTTGGGCCTCAGGGGAGGGAATCTCGATTGAAATCAAGCAATTTATACACCGCCGCCCTCCCTGAAGACGAGCAGACTTCGTCGGCGGGCGCCTGTGCATACATTCTCTTGGAGGAGATCCTCTCTGATCTCCTCCGGCTGACCCCGACAGGTCCTTAGGAGCCACGTGGAGCCGACCCCGCCCTCCCGCCACATCCGCCGACCCGGGCCTCGGCAGCTGCTTCGTGGCTGGCCGGGGTTCGCGATATGGCCAACTCTCATGGCAAGGACGGGCACCTTTCCAGGGCTGCCCTTTGCATCCCTGCCCCTTCGGTCCAGGATCTGGGCGACGTTCGCTGGCCAGCCCCGGTCGAGAACGCCAACATGGCCCTCCAGAGTCCCTGCGTCCTCGTCGCGCATCCTCGCTGTACGACTTGCCTGTAAGGCCCCGGGTTTGCGCGGACCCCAGACAGCACGCCCCCGAGAGAAGTCGAGATTTGAGGGTCGATGTGTTTGGGCGGTTCCAGCCGGCTTGGGCTTCCTGGGATCTACTCGTTGCAAGGTCCGCATGCCCCTCGCCTTCGGACGCTGGCGATGACGACGTCGGTGGTTCCATAACTATGCTTCTGCATAGCCCGACCACCCTGGCCGCGCTGGGTTGCAGCATGCTGTAGAGCCAGGCGTAATAGAACTGCGCCAGCAGGATTTGAGGGCTTCTTTGGTTTCGTCTCATCTCGGCGGAGCTTCATTGCAGTGGGTGGGCGCAGGTTGCCTTCGGGACCTTGCGTCGACCAGCCTTCGCTGGCGACGTCGACCGTCGTCGGCTGCAGACAAAACGTTTAGACAAGGTCCGCTGGGATTCTGAAGGGGCTCCATGTGTTTCGAGTCTTTCCACGGCGTTCCTCTTGCGCTAGTCCTGCATCTGGGCGCTGAAGCGGCCAAGGCGGGGCTTCGTTCATATCCTGATGTCGCTTGTCTCAAATACTTGCAGGCACGTGTGCCAGGCCCATTGTGACGGGAGGTTTTGTCAGCGTGCCCAGATGTTTGGGGCATTTTTTCCGCCACGGAACTGTCAAGCACTATTCAAGATGAAAAACAATGCCCTGAGGAGGGGTCCAGAGATGGGGGTTCAAGCCTTCCTCTTTCGCAAGCAGGAGTCAACGCACGGTTTTGTTTCTGCAGTCTCTGCCTCTGTAGAGTCCTAGCGGGCCCTGGGACTGCCAAAACACGACTCGGGATAGGGGCCTGGACATTTGGAGGTCCAAGGTGTGAAAAGTCACGACGACGAGCGCATGGGACACCAGACCGCGGATCTAGGAGGCGGTGCGAGCTGCCTCGAGAGTCTGGTAAAGACGCGCCCCAGAAGGGGTCGGGTGGGCGATTCCGAGCATAGAGAAGACAGAGGAGGAGGAGGAGGAGGAGGAGGAGGAGGAGCGAGGAGCGAGGAGCGAGGAGGAGGAGGAGGAGGAAGAGGAGGAGGAGGACCCAGACCTCCGACGTCGTGAGTGTTCTGATGGCAGCTTTTCGGAAGAAGGTCTGCACTCGGGGGCCCGCTTTGGGCCCACAGGGCCGTCGGGAAGCGATCCTGGATGAGAAGCCCGCCTCCAGGAGGGGGTGGGAGGTCCAGAGGCCACGCACTGATAAACCGCGACAGCGGACACGTGGGTCGAATTCGATCCCGCCGTCGTCGCTGGAGACGGGGGGGGAGGGGGGGAGGGGGGTCGCACGCAGGCTCTCTCGCGGCGGGCCTCGCTCGCGGGAGGCGCAGAGGAGCACGACTGAGAGTCGATGGAGATCTAGGCTCCTGGACGTCCCTGGTCGTCCTGGGGCCTCCGGAGGCTTCGGGGGATGTATCCGGAGGAGGGGGGGGCGCCCGAGGTCACCGTGTTCACGCAACGTGCGCCCCGCGGGCCTCTCGACCCCCTGCCCGGGGGTCGGCGTCTCAGCCTGGGACGCTTTGGAGTGTTCCGAGGCTGAAGCTGGCCTCAGGAGCCAGAGACACGTCGGAGAGCGCTGCGCTTCCAGTCGTTGCGGTGGTCTGGTCTGGGTCCTCCGCTCCGGATGGACGCGCTCTGGCCCAGAGTTTCGAGGCGAGTCCAGCTGTGGCCACGAGGGCTTCTCCCACTGGCCCGAAGAAGCCGAGCACAGGCAACACATGTCGATCCTTCTGCACTGTTGGGTTTTCCTATAGTCGGCCCAGATGAGTAGGGCGACCCAGCCGAATCAAGGTACCCTTGTGTCCTGTGTCTCGCGGCCGATGCCTCCTACATTCCTATGGCAATGTGGCCCTTGTGTCCTCTCGCGTGTCCTGCCCAATCGAGTCCGACTGTATTCCTCGTGCTCTTGCCCCGCCAGATACCCGACGGCGGGGCCGACGCCGTCCTCTGCGACCTGCCCAGCGGCTCCCTGTGGCGGGCCAGCTCTGACGAGACCGCGTACTCCGCCTTTGTCGCTGAGGCTGGTGACGGGGGAGGCCGGGCAAGGACTGGCGGTCTCCCACATTCGACTATACACGCCAATCGCTGAAAGTAGGTATTTTCGGATTCCCAGATCCCAGTCCCTTTCAAGCGCATTCCTACTTCAAGAATCGACTTGTTTTTGCAGTGTTTCGTTATTCTCTGGGAGGGCCTGGACCCAATCCACTTTATCCGCCTTCCTACTTCATGTTTTTACCTACTGCTTCCGACCGACGTGTACGCAAGAGTGACCCTGGGAAGGAGTGACCTTTGGTGCGCGGCTTTTTGGTGACCGCGGGGGGACCAAACCTGGGCGCGCAAGCAGCTGCTACTGCTTCGTTTTCAGCCACCTGGGGACCCATCTGTGCCCGCACCAAAGGTCACTCCTGCGAAAGGTCACTCTTACGTCTAGTCGACACATGGGGTCCGAGTAAATGAGATCGGAGGGTCATGACGCATCACCGATGCATCGCTGATACATCGGCAATGCATCAGCGACCTCGGCCATGCATTGGCGCCGTTTGCACAGAGAAACGTTGGGTCCCCATCGAGCCGCATCGCCGATGCTTCTGCGATGCGGCGCGATCCTCCGATACAATCTGCTCCGACCCCAGCGGGGAGGCCTGGGAGAGCGGGGGTGGTGGGGGATCGACATGCAGAAAACAGAGTGTTTTGTTTGTGTATTCTCCTGCGGCCAAGAACGCCCCCGCTGTAGGACCGGAAACGGCGAAGAGCTTCAGCGGGCCAGAAATGGCGCACGTCCGCCGCCCTTTTTTATGTTTTGTTTTGTTTTTTGTGTTTGTTTCCCCCTTTTTTTTTTTTCTCTCTCTCTCTCTCTCTCTCTCTTTCTCTCTCCCTTTGTATCCCTCTGCTCCTCCTCTTTCCCTCGCCACCCCCCCCCGCGCGGCGCGCGGCCGATCACGCAGCAAGACACGAGTTCCCGATGTTTCCGCATCCGTGCCCTACGTCATATGCACCTCCGGGTTCGGCGATCTCTTGCTTGCTGGTCTGCCTGATGCGGAGCGCCAGAGCGCAGCAGGCTTTTTTGACTGCACTTGACTCGTTGCAAGTAGCTTGAGCGGGGCGGCCGCAGGTCGGCTAGGCGGCAGACAGAGCCCGCCTAGCGGGCACTACAAAGGATCTCCGCTCCTGGTCCGTCCGCAAGCAAAAGCGATTCTTCGCCATTGGACCTGCATGTTGGGCGGGGGAGGTATTGGCACCGAAGGGGAGGGAGGGGGAATAAGAGGAAGAGAAGGGATCGGTGCCGTGCGAGAGTCACTAAGCGCGCCAGCTAGGCGTTGCCCTATGCGGGCAGCGCTGAAAGACCGAAGAGCAGCACAGCTGGCCTGAGGAACGGCCACCTGGGAGCATGGCTTAGCCATGGATATGAGCGGGATGAGTAGGAAGAGGGCCAAAATGGCAGTGCCGCGCTGTAGGGCGACCGTGTCGGAGCGGACCAGGAGGGAGAGGCTGGCCTTGCCGCCTAGAGACCTAGGAAGCCCCATCGGAAACGCACGTGACCGGTAAGGGGGGCAGGTAAGAGAACGCCTGTGCTGTACTTGGCTTCTTAGTGTTAGCGGGATTCGCCGACACGTGGTAAGAGGGGAAGGGAGGAACTCGAGGGAAGGAGAAGTAGTATCTTGCACAGCCAAGAAGCACTAAGGCGCGGTAGCTGTTCGCAGAGGTGCGCACCTCTGATGGGCAGCATTAGCCGAGAGATACTCGGCAGGAGGGAGGTGCTGAGGCAACATCTATTCGCGATACGAAGGGAGGGAAATAATGAAGGGAAGGGAGAGGGATGAGATGCTGCCATCAGCGCACAGCGTACTGCTGTGCGGCCAGGCAGGGGACCCTGCTGGCGGTGAGGCCATTCAGCAAGGTAGCTGGCGAAGGTGCTGGCTACCAGCGCGGCGAGGCTGGGGTGGTGGCTCGGGGCCCCACGCCGCCTAAGGTATGGGGGGCCTGTGGCCCAGACTCAGCCTGGGGCGAGTCAGCGAATTGTGACAGAGGCTGGCGGCCTGGACGTAGGCTCGCGCTTGCTCGCTGGAGCCAGTGGCTCGCTGTGAGAGCGCTGCCAGGCCCAACTGTAGGGGCGACGCAGGCCGCACTAGCGCGGCGGTATATATAAGAGTACTGGTGCTGGCGTGCCGCCTACATCAGTGCTTCCCGACATGGGCGGCCGTGCCCATGGGGGTCTAGAGACTAGTAGGGCCTGCGGCTTATCTGGGCGTCGTCCCAGGAGCAAGTGGCTATCGCCTGCAGGCGAGCGCAGGCCGCGTGGCTAGCGGTGTGTGTGAAAGGAGGAGGCTATAAGAGGAAGGAGCGGGGACCCCGAAGGCACTTGGCTGTGCTGGGCCACTTGCTTGCCGCAGCCTAGACTCAGCCGTGGCGAGTCTGCGAATTGAGCTGTGAGCGTTGAGCCGACCGCTCTTCTGGTAGCGGGGCTGCTTAAAAGTGTCGCGTTGGCCGCACTCGTGCGGCGGAGAGGTGTGAAGCTAGAGACTGGTGCTGGCTAGCCGCCTACATTAGTCTGTCCCTGCATGTGGCGGAGGTGCCAGCAAGGGTCTAGTTGCGCGTGTTGAGGGCCTGCGGCTAGCGCTGGGGCATGTGCGGAGTGAGGCAGAAGGAGGAAGAAGCGGGTTCCCCAAGAGCACTCGCCGAGGCCTCAACTTGAGGCTAGACTGGTAGCGGTGAGACAATATGGACGTGCCCTGTGAAAGTGCACAGCCACGGCGGAGCCTGTCATCTCTCGAACACCCTCGATGATCGAACTCTCACAGAGGGGGTCGAGGAGCGCAGGCGCCCCTACAAAAAAGGCTCAGAGCCCGCGCGTGGCGGTGGGCGACTCTTGCAGCGGGCCCTTGGGATGGGGCTGAATGATGATAGAACTGAAAGGGCCCGCTGCGACGGGACTGCAGGACGGCTCAGCCGACCTTAAATTGGAGCGGCACGGCTCCCCAGCGCGTAGAAATATTCGGCTCGTGTGGCTGGCTAGGGCTGTCTAGGTGGAGGGCAGCCGAGGCGAACAGAGACTAGGGTATTAGGCTAGCCCACCACCTATGAGGGCGCATTATTGGCTGCGCCGAGGTCGCCCGTGTCGACCTGGGATGGCGCCGACTGGGAGGCAGCACGCACTAAGGCCCGCTCAGGCACCGAAGGGCGACGCGTTGGACGGCTGCTTGGGCGTGGGCACCGGCGTAGGCGCAGGGGCCCTCTCGGCGGCCGCGCGGGCGGCCGCGGCCGCCGCCGCTCGCGCCTGGGCCTCCTGCGCGGCGGCCTGCTGCTGGTTGAAGTGGTCCAGCAGCATGGTCTCGACCTCTGCGATGGTCGCCAAGCCTGGAGCCTCTATCCACTCCCAATCCCAAGTTTCGACGACCTGGCCAGCGATGATGTCGACCGACTTGAGCTTCCACACGAACGGGTAGCGCATGCCGTTGGGCATCTTCCACTCGCCAGGGTACGTGGCTGGCCACCATTTTTTGAACACGCGGGTGGCGGCCGTGTACTGGGAGCCCTGCCATGCCGAGCCAGACTGCGTATCGCCTGATAGGCCGAAGAGCTCCAGCGTGTTGGGCGGCGCCCTGCCGGGCTCGGCCGCGGCCCCAGGCGGGGGCGCGGTCCCCTCCGTCGCCGCCGTCGCGAGCCCGCCCACAGGAAGCCTGGCCGCCATGGCTGCGTTGCGCGCGCTGAGAGAAGGGGGAGTGCGAAGGGAGCGAAGAGAAATAGCCCATAAGCCAACGGCCAAATATGAGTGAAACCTATCTATCTTATGCGTGCGCCTGGGTGAGGAGGACCCTCCTAATGGGCCGACTGATGCATGCTTGGCCCGGTGCGGAGTCGATAGGGATGAGGATGGTTCCGCTGCGCATGTTGACCCGCAGCGAAAGGCCGGTGCGATAAGGTATGCCCGTGCCGAATAAAATGGGCAGTGCATCGGTCTCCTGTAGAATGGGGAGGTGAAAATAGCGCGGCCTCTCCACAGAGGATGGCAGCCGGGTCTCCTGCCCGTGAAATTGCTCCATTAGGAGCCCTACATTGATGGACAGTGGAGACCAGAGCGGAATATGGCCTGCCGTAATCACTACCAGCCACTGTACGACTGTAGGCGGTGGTGGCACGGCCTCAGTGGGGGCCCAGCGGGCGTCGCCGTGCTCGAACTGCGGCAGGTGCTGCGCATCTGGGGTCGGCATGGCCTGAGGGACTAGGGCACAGGGAGGCGGAGGATTCGGGAGAGGTAGGACAATGGGAGGCTAAATGGCCGCACCAGGATCATGGCCTGGAAGTCTATTAGGATGGGGCTGCCAGCCGCTGCATCCTCCAAAAAACGCTGAGAGGTGAGAGAAGGCTGGTCCCAGGCCCCCGTGTGGAGGAGGTCCAGAAAAATCTGGTTGGGCACGTAGACAGTGACCAAACCGATAGCGGGTGAGAAACGGGCAGCATAGGGGCCTTCACCCGCTGCGCAGTGAGGATAAATGTGGAGGAAGTTGGGAGAGTTGGCCTCGCACCAACGCCCATACCACCGCTCGACGGTGTGATTAGCGACATCGGGCAAGTCCATGTGGAGCTCGGGGCCTACGGTAGCGCGGGCGTGTGGCATAGCAGGCGGCCCGCCCTCGAGCTGCCATGTAGCTTGCCACTGGGGTACCGAGGCAGGCTGGTACACAGTGGTAGGAGACAGTAAAAGAGCGTGGCGCCTCGAGCCGCCGCTGAGAAAGCGGTGGACTTGCTGGTGGGCCAGGAGGAGCCGCTCAGCCAAGTGCTCCCAAAAGGGCCAGGGGCTATGAAAGTCTGGTGGCAGAATGCGAAGCACATCTAGGTGCCTCCCCGGAGCCGCTTCAGCAGCGGGCATGTCCTCGTCTGCGTCGGCGTTGCCCAGGGTGCTGAGCTCGCGCATCATGGCCTGTGGGGGGGGGGGGAAGCGAAGGAAATGAAGCTAAGAGAGGGAGAGTAGGGAAGAGGTAGGCCTGGGCTGAATGACCAGCTGCATGGCGTAAGTTTAACGCCTGGCGGCATCGCCTCCTTCATGAGGCTTGCGCGGCCGCCTGGGCGAGAGGCGCTGACCGCAATGCGAGAGGCCTTCGCCTTCTCGTAGCTGAAGCTTGAGGCGCTCTCTGTGTATCCTGTCGATGCGGAGCTGCTCCTGCCTATGCTCCTCTTTGAGCTGGGCAATTCTATCCTCGTGCGCCTTGAGGACTGCACTGCGCTGCTCGACCGATGCTGCGTCTGGCGCTTCGGCAGGCGAGCGCGAGCGCGGAGCCGCATGGGCGGCGCGGTGAGACTTGCGAGCCTTCTGGTGCCGAGGAGGAGGAGAGGCTGAAGGCGAGGCCGAGCCGTGGGATTCCTGCGGGCTGCTTTGAGCCTCGGCTGGTTCTCGGCGCTGTTGCGCAGGCTGCCTGAGTGCACTCTTGCGCGGCTCCGTGCGTCGGCGCGAAGTGTAGGCCACCCTGGGGGCTTTGGCCGTGCGCTCGTCTGCAAAGGAGACCTGCTTGCGCTTGCGAGTGGCAGAGGCGCGGGGCGCTGCTGGCTGGTCGGCTGGCTCCGGAGAATCCTGCGGGGGAAATGGGGAAGAGACAGAGGAATATGAGGCGTCGTCTACTTGCGCAAGCCTTCTAGGAAGCGCTGGCGGGCTGGAGGCCCTGCGCGGCAGGCGCCTGTGGGGTGAGGCAACTTGGCGAGATTCGCGCGGAGGTGAAGGCGGAGGACGCGCTGCAAGGGGTGGTGAAAAAGGAGAAGCGGCCTGGCCGATCCAGCCTCCCGGAATGGTGGCTTTGACCTGCACCATGGGATGATCTGGGGGCGGCAAGGGAGGCAAGGCGCTCGGAGGTGGCGGAGGATGAAAGGTGGCTCCATAGATGTGCCTGCCGTGTCCTATAGGGGGGCCGTTGAAATCGCCAGGCGGGCGTGGGGGGCCCAAGGCTGAGGGAGTGCTGGACAAAGAGCGCTGCACTGCTTTGGCTACCTGGGCGAACTGGACAGGTGAGAGCAGGGGGGGAGGAGCTGAGGCGGAGCGAAAGTGGCCCGGTGGCGGGTGCCTGGGTCTGGCCTCGCGAGGCACCAGCACCCACGGCCGTCGGGACATGAGCCGCCTACCTAAATGTCGAAGATGTCGGCGTTGAAGTCCTGCGGGGCAGGCGAAGCGGGATGCCACATGTGAGAGAAGGTAATGCCAGTGAGCGGGACGGGGCGCGCCGCTTGGCGGGCGCGCTCGGCCCTGATTTGTTTGGCCCGGTCCCGATTGCACTGGATGCGCCTTTTCTGATCCAGAGTTAGAGAGGGAGAGGGCGGCGGCGGAGGGAGAGTGGAGGGAAAAATGGGGGCTGTGCCCAAAAAGTGCGTGGCCTCTTGTTCCGAGCGCAGCAGGAGAGAGGAGGGGGGCGGAGGCCGAGGCGGAGGGCGGGGAGCGGAGGGCCAAGCCCCGGGGTCGCCCCTGCCCGGACGAAGACGAGGGACAGGACCTCCTCCTGCTCCTCCTCGCTCCTCGCTCCTCGCTCCTCGCCCATCCCTCCTCCTCCTCCTCGCTCCTCCTCCTCAATCCTCCTCCTCCTCCTCCTCCTCCTCCTCTTCCTCCTCTTCCGGGCGAGGACGAGGGGGGGGGGACTCAGAGGAGGACAAGGTGCCCACACCGCTACCCTTCCCTCGTTTTCACCTGGTCGGGCCTCCTGGGAGGCCCCCGCCGCCATTTCTGGATCCGCCTCGAAATTCTGGTCAACACGCGCCCTGCGAGAGGTCAGGGAAGTAGCGGTAGTGGTGCCTTTCGATCTCCCCGGAGGCGGAGCATGATTTGGGCCACTCAGATGGGGTCCCAGTAGATGGGATCGGTGGATCGCGCTGCATCGCCGCATCGGGGATCCGGCTCGATGTGGAACCCGATTTTCTTCACGCCGGCGTCGCTGATGCATAAGCGATGCGGCGCGATCCTCCGACCCCGTTTGCACGGACCCCATGTAGGAGGCCTCTGCAGGAGGGAGGAAAGAAGGAGGGGGACGGAGAGAGGAAGAGAAGAGAGGCGGAGGAGGAGGAGGAGGAGGAGGAGGAGGAGAATGGCGAGAGGATGAGGACGTGAAGGAGGGAGACGACGACGATTTGACGACGACGACTGAAAAACGAAGACGACGACGACGACGCCGTTGACGACGACGACGACGACGACGACGACGACGAAGAGTGGATTCTACAGGCGGCGCGGATGCTGCGGCCAGGGGGGCGATGCGTGCTGCTGTCCAGCAACAGGCTGGGGCTGGCGAGGCGAGGTCATTCATTCGTCGTCGTCGTCGTCGTCGTGATGGTGGTAGTGCTCGTCGTTGTGGTCGTCGTCGTGGTCGTTGCCGTCGTCATCGTCGTCGTCGTCGTTGTCGTCGCTGTGGTCGCCCTCGTGGTCGTTGTCGTGGTGGTCGTCGCGGCAGTCGTTGTGGTCGTTGCCGTGGTCGTCGTTGTCGCGGTCGTCGTCGTGGGTTATGTCGCCCGAGAAGAGGAATTGAGCGACGCAGAAAAGCATGTTTGATACGCTGATATTCGCGTGCTGTCTGCCCACGTAAGGTATTGAAAAGGCGCCCTCGCTTCCACGTGGTATGCCGCGTTGGTGCCCTGCGTAGGCCATCGGTTAAGGTGTTTTCGTTGTTCTGCGTCTGATGTGTCCTCTTGGTCTCTGAGTTGTCGAGGAGAAGTAGGAGGAGGTCTTCGGATGTGGTTGCGGGCGCTTGGTGGTAGTTTTAGCTTTCTGAATGAGACCAGAGGTTCCGAGAGGTCTCTAGAAGACGACGAGGTGGACCGCGTCTTTGTATGATGTTGTTCCGTTGTTCCCTTCATATTTGTCGTCTGTTTGGTCATCTTTAACCTCATCAAGATCATCTCGCTCCTTCTCCTTGTGTCTTCTTTACTCGATTCTCGCCCTCGGCATCTCCGTTTCCCTCATCCACTCCTTCGATCTCGTCGTCGTCCTTGGCCTCGCACTTCGCGGTCTTGTGGCTCAAGGTATTCTGGCTCAGACCCGTTCGTGCGTAGCTAGTGGTGAGTTGGTCAATTTCTCGACGAGCGCACGTACCCTCAGTTGCCGCGGGCCTTCGCCGATCTAAGCTTGCATGAGAGCGCGAATGCATTCTGGATCTTACCAGCTCCTGACTTGTTTACACTCGCTCTGCTGCCCTGGGTGCTACGCTTCGCGCTGCGTGGCCAACAGCACCATTGGACACCTGACGCTGCGGTGTGTGTGTGTGTGTGTCTCCTGGGGGCCGCGGTGGGTGCACACACCGGTATCTCGCGACGCTCTCCCTGTTCGATGCGAGAGCCACGCCGCCGTGGGGACTGCCAGGCGACGCCGCCCGCCTCGCCTCGCTTCCACGGCCTGCGACCGTGGCCTCCCTAGCCGGGGATCGACTGCACGTAAGAGTGACCCTTCGCCGGAGTGACCTTTGGTGCGGGCCAATTGGGGTCCCCGATGCAGAGTGAGGTCCTCTTCGCCGGAGTGACCTTTGGTGCGGGCCAATTGGGGTCCCCGATCGCCGAACGCGAGGCGGCAGTGGCGTCTTGCGCGCTTGTGTTTACCCCCCCCCCCCCCCCGCGGCCCCCCAAAAAGCTGCGCACCAAAGGTCACTCTTACCCAGGGCCACTCTTACGTGTAGCCGAGGGGCGCGTGCCCCGAGGCTCGCACACCACACGCGTGGGGGCTCGCAGAGCTCCGAGGGCCTGCTTCCTGGCGCTCCCCGCGCCTTGCCGCGGCCGCGGGAGAGCGCCCGCGGCGGGGTCCTGCTTTCTCGTGGCGCTGCTGCGTGCAAGCGGCCCAGCGTCGCACGCGCGCCGCGAGGACGGCAAGGGCGAGGAGGCGTCGACGTTGGCGATGACGTCGACGACGCCGACGACGACGACGACGACGACAACCACGGACGACAACGACGGCCACGACGACCAGCGAGAACGACGACCGACGCCGACCGTTTCAAGGTCGACGACGACGGCGGCCGACGGCGACGGCGACGCGCGGCGGCCCCGACGCCGCCCGCGGGCGGCGGCTCACCGCTGCGAGCGGCCACGCCGCTCTCCCAGGGCGGTGCCGGCGGGCCTGTGGGAGGCCGTCGCCAGCTGGCCGGTGGGCAGGGGCAAGGGCAACCTCACCACCAGGCGCCCGCGGCCATCGGGCTTCGAGCTCCCTTCCGGCTTCGAGCTCCCTTCGGGCAGGGGATGCAGAGATTGCTCCCTTCGGGCTTCGAGGGGCCCTGCAGTGGATCCCATGCTTCGCACGGCTGGAGTTTGGCGGCAATGGCCCGGCAACAACGCCACCAGGCGTCCGCGGCCTGGGCCCGATTGGCCGATGCAATCCAAGGATTGCCCTCGTGGATAGGGTTAAGTCGGGTCTGTCCCTCTACAGGGGGGAAATTCAAGAATAGTCCAAAATAGTATGGGGACGATTGTTTGACTATTTTTGACCAGTTTGTCTATTTGTTTGTGTATTTTGAACTTTTCGTCCAAAACCATCTTGTAGGGGGACGTGCCCGACCGAATGATAGGGGATAGTGAGGTTGCTCCATTCGGGCTTCGAGGAGGTCATCTCGCCCAACTGGGGTGGTGGGATGGTGGGCATCCAGACAGGAATAGGGATCGGCAAAACGATACTGATCGACGGCTGTCGTCCAGCTGGCCGGTGGGCGGAGGCAACTGCAACATCACCACCAGGCGCCCGCGGCCTTGGACGACGACGGCCGTCGATCAGTATCCAAAATGGCTTTCGGACCATCCTGCCACCGTGCCTGGGCTGTGGGCATGAAGCCCGTTGGATGTTCGTTCGGATCGCGTGGGAGGCCTCTCGGGGGCCTCGGGGAGGCAGTCTGGAGGCCTCTTGGTGGCCGTTTGGGGCCTCCAGGGGCCTCTTTTGGGCCCCTCGGGGGCCTCTTGGGGCTTCTTGGGGCCCAGAGGGCACCGTGGCGGCTCGCGTCGCCGATCCCTCTCCCAGTCCCGATACCCATCACCCCACCACCCTGGTTGAGGGAGAGGGGCCCCTCGACGCCCGAAGGGAGCGGCCTCTATCCACATCCAGGGGGAGGAGGCATCCTTGGGAGTGCATCGGCCCGCGGCGCGGGGCCCGGGCCGCGCCACGTGGGGACGGGGAACTGGTGAAGCGGTGTGCACTGCCGGCCGATCGGCCTGGCCGGCGGGCAGGGGCGGGGGCAGCGCTGCCAGCAGGGGCCCGCGGCTTCGGACGACGGCTGCCGACGACCGACGACGTCGTCGTCGCCGATCGATCGATCGATCGATCGATCGATCGAGAATCGACCGATGCAGTGATCCAAGGGCGAGCGAGGGGGGAAGTGAGAAGAAGAAGGCCCTCTCAGAAGGCTCGGAAGACCCCCGGCCTTCTGAGAAGTTTCCTAAACATTCCCCGAAGACAACGACAAACTTCTAAGAAGGCGCGAGGGTTTCCGAGAAGTCCCGCCGCCTTTGAGAAGGCCTTCTCTTTCGCATTTCCCCGCGTCGCTCGCCGCCGAGGCCACATCGCCGTTTAGCTTGGTTCGGGCCCTTGCTTTGTTTTGCGTTTCTGTTTTGAACGCCCCGTTTCGCCGTTCGCTCTCGCCTGGCACGGGCTTCGCTTGAAACGCTCGTTGCAAATGTTGGGCCTCGCTTCGTTGTCTCCGTTGTAATCGCCATTTCCTTGAACCGCTCGTTTTAAACGTGAAGCCTCGCTTCGTTGTTCGTTGTAATCGCCATTTCGTTGAAACGCTCGTTTTAAACCTTAAGCCTCGCTTCGTTGTTCGTCGTAATCGCCATCTCGTTTCAGACTCTGCCGTGGCCGGTTCTCGATCGGGGCTCGGCCCGCGCAGGCGTTCTCGTATCAGAGCTCGGCCTGCGGGGCCCCGGGAGGGGGCCGGCAGGCTTCTGCTCGACCCGACGAGCAGGGGCAACGGTAGGGGGGGCGATGGGCACAGGGTCGGGCCGGGCGAAAGGGGGGGATTGGGGGGGGTTACGAAATCTGCTGCATGCAGCTGGTTTAGGCCTCACCGAGGGGCCCATTCCTCGATACATGGCCGCCTCCGGCGCCGGGAGGCGCCGGGAAAAGCAGCTACGTGAGCTGATTCTCAACCCCCCCCTTTCGCCCGACCCGAGCATAGGGGGGATGCATCGACGCCCAATCGCCCATTGATCGCCGATGGGGGCCCGATAACCCCGACCTGCCCAGGAAGGTGCGGATTCCCTATCGGGGGCCTGTCGCCGATCCATCGGCGATGTATCGCCGAGTCCAGGTCGATGTTTCCCCCCCCATCGTTCCCCTGGCTACTCCGCTTGACCGCCCGGGTTCACCCCGTGGACGGTTGACTGCAGGACCAGTACTCCCTTCAGGAGTCTCGGTGTGCGACTTTGGTGGCGCCACCCCATGCACTAGTTCCATGGCCAGTGAGTTCTCCTGGTTAGCTGGTGCAGCGTACTGGTGGTGGTCTTCCTGGCCACATCCTGGTAGCACCCCCGCGCCATTTTGGCCGCGCTCCAACCCTGGTTGGTTAATCGTGCATGTGCGCGCTCCTGGGCCTGGCTCCTGGCAGCTGCAGCCCGCACCCCCATCTCGCCGGCCCGCCCGCTCAGGTGCTTCTTAGGTCGCCGGCCCGTCGGCGTTAGGCAATGAGGCTCGTGCGCGGCCAGCTCGGACCCTACTCGCCGCTGGCGCTCTCGCCCGCGGCCGCGACGAAAAACAATGTTCCTGTTCTTCGCTGCCATGAATTCCTCGCCTCCCGTTTGTCTGCTCGTTCTTGTTCTTCTTTTTTCGCCCTCCTCTCCCTTCGCGCTAATTTAGGCCGCTGCTAGCTTGCAAGTCCCTGGACGCCGCCCGGCCTTGCTTCGCCGCGGTCGCGATCAAAAAGTATCCCCACCAGCCCATTCAGAAACCTTGGCCTTCAGAGCTGACGGGAAAAGGGACGAGGAGACACATCTAGGGAAACAAAGCGAGCAAGGGGGTGGTGGCATTGGAAGCCCTCTTCGGGCCATCCCTGTGTGCCGCGTGGGGGCGAGGAGAAGAGGAGGAGGATGAGGAGGAGGAGAAAGAGGAGGACGAGGAGTACAAGGAGGACGAGGACGCGGATGAGGACGAGGATGATGAGGACGAGGACTATGATGAGGACGACGCGGACAAGGACCCATGGAACCATCTAGAGGTATTTTTGCGGCTGCTGCTACTGCTGCTGCTGCCGCTGCTCTCTGGGAGTTTGGGGGGCCCTCTTGGAACCCTCTTGGTAACCCTTGGGGGGGTCCCCAATTCAGCTCCCCCCCTCAGAAGCCGGCAGCCCGCTTCTTTGGGCTCTCTTGGAGCGCTCTTGATGCGGTCTTGGGAGCCAGCTTGGGACATCTGAGCCATCTTGAAGGTCATTTTGGGCTCTCTGAGGCCGCTCGGGGGCCTCTTGGGGGCCTCTCGCGTGCCTCTTGGGGCCCTTTTGGGGCCCTCTTGGAGCCCTCTTGGGGCTCTCTTGGGGCTCTCTTGGGAGCCCTGGGGCGCCTCTTGGGGCCATCTTCGAGGCTATCGATCAGAGGAGGGAGGGTCCCGATCGAGGTTCCCGCCACGATCCTCGTGAGGGTTGTCAAACATTGGCCCTCCCAGGGGCCGAACAAGGGCCCTCCAACCACCCGCGAAACCTCCCAAAAAAGTCCAGGGGAGGGGGTGGGGGGAGGGGTAACCCCCTCCCCGAAGGGGAAAAGGGTTTTTGGAAGAGGAAAGAAAGAAAATAGTTAGACCACCTACTCCCAGAGGGCTGGTGGGATTGGGAGTCTGTGTCATATAAGCGGTGTTTCGCTCCTCGCATTGATGTTCGTCGTCGTCGTCGTCCTTTTCTCGCCTCTGCCTCCTCCTCCTCCTCCTCCTCCTCCTCCTCCTCCTCCTCCCCTGGGTTCAGGAGTCGGGCGCGTCCCTCTACAAGAGGACGCTCCAAGAATAGTCGAAGCTTGGTCTGGGGACGACTCTCATCGATCCTCTTTTGTTGACTGTGTCGGAGTTCTTGTGGGCTGCTCTCTTGTCTCTCCTGGGACGTCCGCCCGCGGGAGGCCATGCCCGACCTGCCCGGGCCTCGCTCCTCCCTGTCGCAGGGAGGTGATTGGAGGGTGAAAGAGGGGGTCTGCAACAGGGGGTTTTCAATGGGGGGTGAATGGCCCATGTATGCTCATTGTATCGTTCATGTATGTGATCGGGTACGATTGGCATCCAATGTTGGCGGTCATTGAGGGCCAGTCGTTCGTGCCCGCGCTTTGCCCGCGCGGGCACACGCGCCGTCCATTCATTGTCGTTCATGCGTGCGGTCGTTCTTGCATATTGCGTGTGGGGCGGCGGAAGTGAGGTGCAAGTGTGTCCTGATTGTGCGATTGATGATTGTGTATGTTCCTAAACGATGACTTCTCGACCCCCAAGACAGATTTGGAATGGGTCCCGCGTTTCTCCCAAAATGTGAATTCACAGTTTCCCTTTTCCCGAAATGTGAATTCACAGTTCCCTTTTTCCCAAAATGTGAATTCACATTCTGGCCCTTTCATAAAGAATCCGGCACAACATTCCACATTGTGAATTCACATTGTCTTTTTTCCAAATTGTGAATTCACATGTTCCTTTTCCCCAACATGTGAATTCACATTTTGCTTTTCCCCACAATATGAATTCACATTTTACCATGGCCTTCAAGATCCCCAGAACTGAGGCGCAGTATTCCGCATGTCAGATTGGCTGGGCAGATTTCGTTTGTTCCAGCCTTTTCATTTTGCGCCCTCAGCGCACGTTGCCTTCGTCTCCTTTCCCAAGCCCCCCGCCCCGTTGCGTCCTTTCCCCTCAAGTCTCGCGCATGGGTGCAGGCGGGGGGCTTCAATTAGTTCCCCCGCCGAACACAGCAATCGAGGATGTGTCGCCCATTCATGGCCCATAAAGACATCATTGCAGGGACCCGGCGCCCGACCCCCATCTTCACCCTCCAAGCAGAGGCGACACCAGCACCACCGGGGGGCCCACCTCCAGCGAGGAGGTCCACGATGCCTCCCCCTCCTCCTCCTCCTCCTCCTCCTCTTCCTCCTTTTCCTCCTCCTCCTCCTCCAGCTCCTCCTCCTCCTCCTCCTCCTCCTCCTCCTCCTCCTCCTCCTCCTCCTGCCTCGAGGGAGAGGGGGGACCACACCACCAGGGAGACTCCCCTTTCTGGACGCCCGACATGGGTACGGACAAAAAGGGGTACAGTGCCCAACAACAAATGTCGTCCCAAACCGGCAGCGGCCGCCGTTGGGCAGGCGGCCTCCTGTCTCAGATGGACACCGACGGCGAGTCCTGTCAACGAAAAAACAGGAACTGCTGTTGGGCATGGTACCCCCCATTTTTTCCGTGCCCACTTCGGGCGTCCAAACGGCCCTTGCCTCTTCGCACCTCCTCGCCCTGCTGGTGCTGGCGTCGCCTTGCCCTGTTCCCTCCCGCCCCGGCCGGCAGCCAGCTCGTGGTCCTGGAGCGGACTTGGTCGGGCCTCGGCGTCGGGGACGGCGGGCGCGCGCCGCCCCTGGCGGAGCTGGCCGCGGAGGCCGAGGAGGGCGCGCGCGGCGGCGTCGTCGTCGTCGTCGTGTTCGCCGTCGTCGTCGTCGTCGTCGTCGTCGTCGTCGTCGTCGTCGTCGTCGTCGTCGTCGTCGTCGTCGTCGTCGTCGTCGTCGTCGTCGTCAGTCGGCCGTCCCTCGTCGTCGTCGTCGTCGTGGTGGTCGTCGTCGTCGTCAGTCGGCCGTTCGTCGTCGTCGTCGTGGTGGCCGTTGTCGTATCGTCGTGGTCGTCGTTTTCGCCGCCGTCGTCGTCGCTGTCGTTGGCGTTTCTGTTGGCGAGGTCGTCGCCTTGTCCGTCGCCTTTTTCGCCATCGCCATCCCCAGATCTGCCCGCGTCGTGAGACAATCACGACAGAGGTCTTTTCTGGTTTTCGCCTTCCCTGGGCCGTTGCCCAGGTCCAGGGCCGTCATCAAACGTCGCGGCGGGGGAGGGATCAAAGGGAAGGGTCTTCCCTTCGACTCGATTATACGACGTTGCTCGGTTGCCCCCTGGCTGGAACGCTTGAGGAGGAGGGCGCAGGGAAAGGGGGGGAGCAGCGACGGCGACGACGACGACGACGATAACTCAAACAGAAAAGCTTCTCACACACGCCAGAAGGGTCGCACGCCGCGCTGGAGCATGTCGAAGCGGTCGGCCGAGGCCGGTTTCTGGGCTTGTTGGGCTGCAAGGCTGGCGCAGAGCTTCTGCCTACTCAGGCGACGTCGGCGACCGCCAGCATGAACTGCCACCGAGGTGCCAGGGTGTGGGAGCGGTGATCTACCACAGACATAGCTGGCCAGCGGCATTCAAAACTGCAGCGGCTGCCTCTTGCCAGCCGCCTGGGGGCTCTCGGGGCCACCTTGGACAGCCCCTGGCCCGCCGGCCGCACTTCGGCCGCCCGCGGGTTGGATCTCCCGGCCGGCAGGAGGGGAGGAGGGGAGGGAGGACGCTGAGAAGCGTTCCGAACAGACACGGACCAGGAGGGAGGGGCGTGGGCTGTGCAGCGCGCTGCCAGGGCTCTGTGCACGGCGCGCGGGGTTCCCGCGACCCGCAGCCGAGCGGGGGGGGTGCCCGCCGCGTGCCGCAGCGGCTTGCGGGAGGCCTGCGGCGCGCGCCGGCCCGCGGCCGCGCAGAGGTGGGCGCGGGCCTGGCCGTCCGCCGCAGCGCGCCCCCGCCACTGGGAGGCGATCGCGTGGCCCTCCCCGTCGGGGAAGCGGGTCCAGCGGGCTCTTTGTTGCACCGTGCTGGGCTTCCTTGGGGGCCCCCCACGGGCCCCGGGACTGGCAGAAAACGGCTCAGGAGGAAGAACTGGTCCTGGGGTCCTAGCCTTGCGTCGGGCCCGTCCCTCTACAGGATGAGTATTCAAAAATAGTCAAAAAATAGTCCGCGGGCTACTTTTGTAAGTATTTTTTACTTTTTACCATTGTGGAGCATTCTTCCTGGGTATTTTGCATTCTTCGTCGAAGAGCCACCTACAAGGGGACACGCCCGACTTCCTCCTGGCTCCCCGGGTCCAGGACCCGTTGCCATCGGGACCCGTCTCCCCCCCCTGCGCAGCCCCCCGCCTGCCCGCTCCGCGCGCCGGGAGCCGCGCGGCGCGGCTGCGCCGCGGATGCCGCGGCTGTCTGGGGCGCACGGGGGGCATCCTGCACACTGGCCACGGCTGCGCGCCGGGGCGCCCTGGGCGTCTGCGCCCGCGTGGGGCAGGGGGGTCGCGTGGCGCATGCCTTGGATCGGCGTTGGGCCACCCCGCGGTGGCGCCAGCCTTGCGCGCTCCGCTCGGCAGGGAGGTGGTCCCGCGCAGATCCAAGAAATCCGCGTGGACCTCCGAAAGTGTATGCTTTACAGTGGAGGCCCATGCCAAGAAACACCCTGCTTGCCTCCAGGGTGCCCTGGGTCTCTTAGGTATCCGTGGTTTTGCTCTGGAAAGAGTGACGCCCCCAGCAGAAATCGACGGACGCCCTGGGGTCTCAGGGCTGGGTTTCTTGCGGAAGGTTTCTCGCGGACTGGCCTCCACTGCATGCAGCTTTTGCTCCGCTGGGTAAGGGAGCTGGCGCATCCGGAGGCCAGGGGTCGCAGCAGCGCGGGCTTGGCCGCAGCAGGGCGTCGGCCGCGACCTGCGGAGCCCCCTCGGGGCAGCCAGGGCAGCAGGCAAGGGCGGCAGCCGTCACACTGCACCGAGGGTGCTCGCTGCACCACCGCCGTGCTGGCTTCTCCACACACCGCGGGGACTGCACCCCGGGAAGGGGCGAAGACTTCTGGGTCGGGGCTCAGACGGGGGTCAACGCAAACGGGGGTCAGCCAGGGCACCGGATCCTGCAGGATCCTGCGAAGACCCCCTCTGGCTGACCCGGGTTAGCGAGCCGCTCGTGGCCGCGAGGCGGCCGCGCATACTGGCTGACCCGGGCTTGCGAGGACCTGCGTTGCAGTTTTTTTTCTTGCATTGCAGTTTTTTTATTTCCCCGGGTCTGGATTGACCTGGGTCAGAAGATCCCCGACTGGGGCGCGAGGCCCGAAAAAGAGCGCGTGCGGACGTTGCGGGGCGCGCTCTGGTGGCGTCTCTCGTCCACGGCGGCGTGGTCCTTATCCGGGGCGCCGGATGCCAGGGAGTCGCCCCCGAAGATCCGCGCCTCCTGGCGGATTGTTTTTGATCCGCCCCGGAGCTCAGGGTTTGCGGCGTTTTCCGTTTCATGTCAGGAACAATTACGCAGGGTGTCCGGGAAAGCACGCGCGATTTCTTGGAAGCGCCCGGGAATTTGGGGTCTGGGGCCCTTCGAAGAAGCAGTAACAGTATTCAGCAGAGGTTGAAGGGACCTGAGGGCATTTCACTCAGTGTTGACAGTCAGGCAGCCAGCCAGGCTACTAGCAGAAGGAACGCCAGAAAAGCAACAGAGCATCTTCTGGTTCCAGATTCGCATGGGTGCACGAGGAGCGCTAAACGAACAATTGTGGAAAAGACCTCAGGAACATTGAGCCCCTTCCCAACATGGAGCGTCTTGCTGTGCGGCACGGTGGTGGCTTTGGGCCTTTGGAGGCCTTTTTCGGGCCCCAGTGCGATCAGACGGCCATCTGGGACGGAAAGCCCACCTCCCGAGAAGGCGTCGGGAGCTCCGGGGCCATCGATGAGAGAAGGATTGGGCCCACATGCTCGAGATCGCCATGTCATTCAGTGCAGCTGCCCAGAGAGCGCACAGCAGTTGAGCCTGGCCAGTCGTCGAGCCCTGGTCGGTCGCCTGGTAATCGTTCTGTTTCCATGGTTCCAGCTCTGTCGAGCTCGATCGGTCGCAGGCATCGCGAAGCACGATCAGCATTGGCAGCATTCGGTCGAGATTTTCAGTTGGCAGCGTGTTCAGGCACTGCCACCAGACGGCTGAGGCGCTCTGTTTCCGAGGGGGTCTGGGGAATTACGGCTCGTCGGATGTCCACGCCGTGCGATACCTCCTTTTTTCTTGCACCTCTTCTTCCTTCCCTCCTCTCAGTCCTTCCCCTCACCTGACACCTCCCTTCCTGATATCTCCTCTTCCTCCTCTTCCCTCCCTCCCTGACACCTCCAATTCTTCCTGCACCTCCTCTCCCTCCCCTCCCCGATACCTGCCTTTTCCCTGCACCTCTCCCTGCACCTCTTCCTCCTTCCCTCCTCGCAGTCCCCCGCTCTCCTACATCTCCCCTTGGGCAGCCCCGTCGACCCCCATCCGCCCTCCCTTCTGAACGCCTCCCTCCCGCTCCTGATTCTTCTTGTCGACAGGAGCCCAGGGACACACAAATAAATGTACACTCAAATCCTAGGATTCCCCATGTCTTCCCATATTTTTGGGGTTTTCGTTCTCCCCCCCCAATTCCCATATTTTCCCATATTTCCTTAGGAGTCGACGATGATTTGTGTCCGTGTGTTTCTTTCCCTCCTGATTGTCATCCCTCGGGAGGAGAAAGTGGAGCATGTGTGAAGTGGAGGGAAGACGGCAGTCCAGAACGTGTGGAAGAAGATGGGGAAGCCTGGGAGATGTGCCTGTTTCTTGTTGTGTCCCTGGACCCCTCGATCTCCCTCCTCCTTCCGTCGCCCGCGCCCCCTTCCGTCGCCCGCGCCACTCTTCGATCTCTTTCCGTCGCCCGCCTTCCGCGCCCAGAGGCACCAGGAGGCTCTCGAAGGCCCCCTGTATACAGAAAAATCAAACATCGGATCTCCGATCCATCCTCCCGCCTTTCCTCCCTCTCAGCGGCAGCGATACAGGTGGGGGCGCGCATCAGGAAACCAAATGCTTTCCGTCAGGGTATCCTGGGTTTCTTCGCTCCTCGCGCTGCGCGGTGACTTCCCGCGGCCGTTGAAGGAGCTGCTGCGTTCAGGGTGCTCCGGGTTTCCTCACAGGTGCACCTCGCGCACGGGTTCTCAGGGTTGGGTTTTTTGCGACCGTTTTTTGCGGTCGCGCCCACACTGTATGGGCGGACCCGCACAGGGGGGGGGGGACGCATCGACTCCTAATCGCCCACTCATCGCGGATGGGGGCCCGATAGCCCATCCTGTCTTGGAGCGTGCGGATTCGCTAACTCCGTCCCCGTGATGAGAAGGAGCCACCCCTAGGGTCGTGTATGTTTATTCTCTGCGGCCTGGTCATGGCTCCAAATTGGCGCCAGAGCTGGGGAGGTCGAACTTTCGAAGCCCCCAGCTGACTTTTCCTAATCCTCTCCTTCTCCATTCCTCCTTCTCCTCCTCCTCATCGTCCTCTTGTCCTGCTTAATGTGTTGCCCTCTGGCTTCCGCTCCTCCTTCCTTCCTTCGCCCCTGGACCGAACTTTCATCCCCGGTTGTTGATCACCGATTGCAGCGACCATTAGTCCTACACGCCGAGCTGAAAGCCATAACGAGCCGCTGCGTTTTTCACATCGAACTTGATAGGTCCGGATCTTGTTTTTCTGTTGTTCGGGCAATCCTCCTCCTCATCTTCCTTCTCCTTCCTCCTCCTCCTCCTCCTCCTCTTTCTTCCTCTCCTCCTCCTCCCTCCTCCTTTCTCTGCATCTGCATTTCCGTTCCTTATTCCTCCTCTCTTCTTCTTCCCTTCCTGATCCTTTCCTCTTCTCCTTTTCCTCTTGTCTTCTCGTCTTCCTCGTCCCACATCCCACATCCAGGCATCCCAACATCGATACTTCTGGAAGCAGTTCATGATCCTCCCAGAACCCCGAAATTGATCATCTCCATGGGAGTATTCACTCGGGCACGGGGTTATTGGGGGCCTACCTCCGATCCATCGGCGATGTATCGTCGATTCCAGGTCGATGTTCCCCACCCCCCCTTCTTGCCCCCATCTCTCGCGCGACTTCTCGTGCAAACGTTTGGTGTTTCATTTGAGCTTGCCACAATTCCGCATCTCGTGGAGAGTGGCCTTCGTAGAAAGCCGGCGCGTGACCAGCGCGCCGTCCTCCCCTGCAGGGATGCGGGCTTCCGGCGGCGGCAGCTTCGCTCGTTCGTTCGATGCCATTCACCCTTCCCTCCCCTCCCCTCCTGGCGGCGACCAGTTTACGGCCCAGCCTTGGGGCCAGCATCCCAGGCGTTTGGGAACCTAATTTAGGGATCGTCTCTGGGCCTACTAGACTTTCCGTTTTTGTTCGTTTGCCCCCCCAAAAAATCGAACCAGGCCCCAACGGAGTAACTCTTTTTTAATCATTTCCCTCCTGGCGACCTCCGAGGGCATCCGCTGGCCGCCGAAGGCCTGCGCGGAGCGCCGCGGGCCCCCCGAAGGGCCTGCCCCCCGCAGGAGGAGCGCGAGGAGCTGCGCGCGCAGCGCGCGCTGAGCGCGCCGCGGGAGCGCCGTGGCGGCTCGCGAGGCCCCGCCGTCGCTGCTGCGCGCCGTCGCCGCTGCGCGCCGCCTTCATCTCGCCGCTGCCGTCGCCGTCGCCGCTGCTCGCCGTCGCCACCGCCGAAGTCGCCGCTGTTTGCCGTCGCCGCCGCTCGCCGCCGTCTGTTCGCCGTCGCCGCGCGCTGGTCGCCCGTTGCGCGAAGCAACAAGAGTTAGTTGGCTGGCTGATACCGGGCAAGGCTCTGGCCGCTGGGCAGAGCGACGACTGGCGAGCGTGGCGCTGGGCAGCGCGCAGCACGGAGTTCCCGCGACGCGCGCTGGTCGCCCCGAGAGGGTCCAAGCGACGCATGCGAGTGCAGCCACTGGGGCCTTCGGTGGAGCTCCCGATTAGGCCACGAAGCGCTGTACTGGGCGGGGGACCCGCATGCGAGCTCCGCCGCTGGGACCTTCGGTGGAGCTCCCTACTTGACCACGAGGCGCTGTACTGTGTGGGGGAACTGCAGCCGAGTTGCGCCACTGGCGTCTTCGATGGGGCTCCCTATGCGGCCACGAAGCGTTGTACTGGATAGGGAAACAACATGCGATCTCCGCCACTGGGACCTTCGGCAGAGCTCCCTATGGGGCCACGAAGCGCTGTACTGGGTGGGGGAAAGCATGCGCGCTCCGCCACTGGGACCTTCGGCAGAGCTCCTCCTATGGGGCCACGAAGCTTTGCTGCGGGCGGGGGAACCGCATGCGAGCTCCGCCAGTGTGATTCTCTGTGGAACTCTCAATGGGGCCACGAATCGGTGGGGGAACCGCAGGCGAACTCCACCATCGGCACCGTCGGTGGAACTCCGCAACTGGGGGTTTCGATGAGACTTTCCATGGGGCCATGAAGGGGGTTGGTTCTCTATGACGCCACGAAGCGTTGTACTGGATGGGGACACCGCGTGCGAACTCCGCCACTGGGACCTTCGGCAGAGCTCCTATGGGGCCACGAACCGCTATATTGGGTGGGGGGAACCGCATGCGAGTTCCACCGCTGGATCCTTCGGTGGAGCTCCGTATGGTACCACGAACCCGTTTATTGGGCGGGGGAACCGCATGCGAGTTCCGCCAGTGGGATCTTCGGTGCAGCTTTGTGTGGGGCCACGAAACGTGTGATAGGGTTGCCGAAATGGATGGGGTGGATACAGGGATGATGTTGATGATGATGGGGCATGGAATGGTGATGATGGTGATGGTGGTGATGATAATGATGATGATGGACGAGGGAAGAAGGAGGAACAACAGGAGGAACAGATGAGGAGAGGAGGTGATGATGACGGCGATGCTGGTGGTGATGGTCATGACGCTGACGAGAAAGGCATGCGGAGGGCAAAGGCAGGGCTGGGAGGAAAGAAGAAGGAGGAAACGGAAGAAAGGAGGCGGGAAGAGAACGCGGGGCGCTGTCTGTTCAAAGCGAGGACCCAACAGCACAGGATGGTAGGGAACAAATAGGTTTCGTGCTCTTTTGATTGATGTAGAATCCGCCTGCGGGAGGACATGCCTGACCTAACCATCGGGCCGGCCGGCTCTTCATCCTGAGCTTGTCTTTTGCAGTCTCGGGGCCCGGCGAGGGCCCTGGTTGAAACCTGCGACAAAAGTTGCCTCGAGTTTCTCGAGGCGGTCGCGATCTGGGCTTCGAAGCTCGATCTCACGCTACGCTCCGCGCGGGGCATCCGCGCAAAAAGACACTTTGCCTCCACGGGGGCCGCGGCCAAGAAACGCCCAGGCCGCCAGGCCGCAGACGTGGACCACGCCTCCCGCTCACAGGGCGGGCCCTGGCGAGCGCGAGGGGGTGTGATCCTCATCCTCCCCGCTTCCCGCCTCCCCCGGGCCCAGCGGGGCTAGAGGGGATAGATCGTTCCAGAGCGTTCCAGGGCGCTCCCAGAACTGGAGCGTGCCGAAGCGCTCCAGAACTGCCGGTGCGCCCGGTGCGTCCTGCAGAAGCGCCAGATCTCAGAGGTCCATGATTTTCGGGACCTGCCAGATGGAGTCCGAGTAGACGGGGTCGGATGGTCACGCCGCATCGCCGATGTATCAGCGATGCTTCGGAGATGCGGCTCGATGTGGAGCTCGATTTTCGCCACGCCGACGGCGCCGATGCGTCGCCGACGTCGCCGACGCATCGCCGATGCATCGCCGATGTGTAGTCGATGCGGCGCGATGCACCGACGCCGTCTATTCGGACCTCGTCTAGGGGGTCGCTGGTGACGAGAATCGCCCGAGAGGCGCACCAGCATAGAAAACTTCCGAATCCTCGATCGTCCTCGACGTTCGTCCTCGGCCGTCCTCTATCTTTGACCGTCCATCTTCAGGTTGGAAGCAAAAAACACAGAGAAACAAACAATCGTCGACTTCCAGGAAAACATGGGAAAGTATGGGAAGTGGGGTGGGGGAGCCAAGCCCCCAGCAAGTCCGGGAGCAAGGATGGGGGAGCTCTGGGATCTGCGCCTCTTCCTCTGCGTGCCCCTGGGCCCCTCTGCGTCGGAGCGACGCAGGACCACGGGCTCGTTCTCGCCGCCACGCGCGCGCGCAGGCTGCTCGCGGCAGGCCGCCCGCGAGCGCTCTCGCCTCCAGCGTGCTGCGGGCCTCGCCGCGCCCCCGCGCGCGTCGGAGCCGCGGCGTCGGGCCGCCACGCCCTCTCGCGTGCAGTCAACCGGCATGGTGTTAAGGCGGGCATGTCCCTCTGCAGGAGGGATATACAAGAAATAGCCAAACAAAAATATGGGGACTATGTTTTGAATAGTTTTGAATATTTGTTGGGCATTGTTTGGCTATTTTCATTTGTTCGTCCGAAATCCGCCTGTTGGAGGACATGCCCGACCTAAGAATAGCAAGGATGGGCGACCTTCCAAAGGGTTCCCTTGCATCCATGCCTTCTCGGCCCATGCTTGGCCGCTTTCGCTAGCCTCGCCCCGCTCGCAAGGTGTCGACATGGCCTCCCAAGGCCCTTGCAGCCTTACCTCGCATCCTTATGATACGGGTTGGCTGTGAGCAGCGGCGTAAGGTCGCTACGTCATCTCGCGTAAGACCTCTTCCTTCGGTAACGAATCATGGGAGCCTTGTGCACCCTCGCACTTCTGTCTTTAGCGTCGACCAGCGTCGATCAGCGCCTGGGAGTCGACGAGATGGCGCCGATCCAGCGCCGATTCGCGTCGATTTGGCGTCGATCGGCGTCGACCTGGCCCGCCGAGCCTTCCTCCTCGTCACTCACCTGGGCGGGCTCTGGCCCGGGCCTCGTCTCACGCCCGCTCGGGCGGGGTTCCCGCGCAGCCGCCCGCGCGCCGGAGAGGCGGCCGCAGCCGCTCGCCGCCGGCCCGCGGCGGCAGGGGGCGGAGCCGCGAGGCTCGCTCCCAGAGAGGGGGGGCCTGTAGGGGGGGCGGGTGCCGGCGGCCGCCGTAGGTCATGGCCTCCCGGGTGGGGTCGGAGGATTTGGCGTCTCTTCTTCTTCTTCATCTTCTTCTTCTTCTATTCGTTACTTGTTCTTGTGTTGCGAAGGCCTCACGGCCGGTAATCCCAAACTTTTGTTCTCTCACCCCCCCCTCACAAGCAACTCGCTTGTGGTACGCCTGGCTCCCGCCGGCGCCGAACTCGATCGAGGGCGGTCCTGGCCCACGTGCGCCTTCTGCAGGGTCGGCGGCACTGCCGCCGACCCTGCAGAAGGCGACGACGAGGATGTGGAGGAGCAGGTGGCGGAGGACGATAGGGAGCAGGAGGGGCGAGGAGGAGGAGGAGGCGGTGCGAGGGGGGAGGAGGAGGACGAGGAAGCGGGGGGAGAGGGACGACGAGGGGAAGACGAGGAGGGGGGGAGAGCAGGGGGCAGAACGAGGCGAACAGGGACGCATTGAATATTCTAACGTGCGGGAAGTTGAGAAGGTGGCAGCGCCGAAATCTTTTAAATGCGCATGGGAAATCGATGATGTGTGCCGCTGGAGGCCGTCTTGGAAGTCCTCTTGGAGGCTTCTTGGGGCGTTGTGGAAACCTTCTGTGCCGTCTGGAGGTTACTTTGGCGACTTACACCAATACTTCAGCGATATGGAACCCTCGAAGATCGTCTTTGGGGGACACTTTGGAACACCTTTGCCGCGTCCTGCGGCTTTTCTCGGCCGCCGAACCGCCGGAGTGGGAGTCGTATCTGCCCCAGGACACCCCCCCGGACCCCCCCCCCGGACCCCCCCCCGGCCCCCCCCCCCCGGCGGGGAAGGGATCACAGAGGGACGGGGCGTCTGTTCGACTCGATTACAGCGTTGCTGAGTTTCGCTGTGGCTGGCGAAGGCGACGACGACAACGACCACGACCACGACCACGACGACATGACGACGACGACGACGACGACGACGACGACGACGACGACGACGACGACGACGACTCTAACGGAATAGCCTCTTCCACACGCCGACAGGGTCGGCGGATTCGTTTCATTTGTTTTCCGATTATTATTATTATTATTATTATTATTCGTATATTCGTGTTTTTGTTGTTTCTTCTTGTTCAGAGTGTTGCGAGCTGCATCGGTCCGAGAGAGCGTCCCAAGGGGGCGCGAGACGGCGCAGCACCACTCCGCCGAGGTTTGCCCTCGCGGCCCCAGGGCGGCTTGCGGGGAGAGAGCGCACCGATGGGGGGCCGAGGGGCCCTCCCAGAGGCACCCGGTGCGGAGGACGGCGCAGTCCTGGCCGGTGGGAACGCCCGCGTCTCTATTCCTCTCAGCTCGCTGTGCGCTGCCCTCAAGGCGCACGCGTCTCCGGGGGGCATCCCGATTCATAGCGCGGGCTCTGTCCCCCAGGGGGTGGGTATAGCAGACTGGCCCTATGGTGCGTCCATCCCTTTCACGCCGGGAGGCCCAGCAGCAAGGCGAGGCGGAGCCCCAGCATCCAGGCCTCCCAGATGGGGTCCGAGCAGATGGGGTCGGAGGATCGCGCCACATCGCCGATGAATCGCCGATGCAGCTCGATGTGGAACCCGATTTAGTCCACGCCGATGTCGGCGATGCATCGCCGACGTCGACGATGTATCGCTGGTGCATCGCCGATGCATCGCCGATATGTCGGCGATGCCGCGCGATCCTCCGACCCCATCTGGGAGGCCCGTTATTATTTCACTTCACTGTGCGCTGCCCTTCAGGCGCACGCGTCTCCGGGGGGCATCCCGATTCATAGCGCGGGCTCTGTCCCCCAGGGGGTGGGCATATCATATTGGCCCCTATGATACGTTCATCCCTCTCACACCCAGAGGCCCAGCAGCAAGACGAGGCGGAGCCCCAGCATCCGGGCCTCCCAGAGGGGGTCCGAGCACATGGGGTCGGAAGATCGCGCCGCATCGCCGATGCATCGCCGATGCGGCTCGATATGGAGCCCGTCTTTTTCCTCGCCGATGCATCGCCGACGTCGCCGATGGATTGCAGACGTATCGGCGATACATCGCCCATACATTGGCGATGCGGCGCGGTCCCCCAACCCCATCTACTCGGAACCCCGCGTCTACAGCAACACCTCGCGGCAGCTGGCAGTTCCATCACCGAACCCCGAAGTGCTTGGATGTCTCTCTCGCAGGCGGGTTTTGTCCCCTATAATCCCCGCGCTCCGCTGGAAAAGTTTTTGGCCGAACGCAAGTCCCTCTACTGGAAGGATGGCCGGGAAACGCTAATAAAATCGTCAGGTGCCGTTTTTTCAGTCTTTTTATATGTTTCACTAGTTTTTGAATCTTTTCTGACAACGCTATTTGTTTCCAAAATCTGCCTGCAGGAGGACATGCCCGACCTAAGCCTATCAGGACAAGGGGAGGAAATCTGGGGAGGCACCCCAAGGCCCATCGAAGATTGACGCCCCCACATCGTCTGTCCCAGGGTTGGGCCAGAAGTTGTTGGCCCCTTCCAAGTCACACGACGCCTGGGAGAGGGGTCGACATATCCCCTGTTACTCCCTGGCGGTCACCCTAGAGGCCCCCTCCTCCTCCTCCTCCGCCTCCTCCTCCTCCTCCGCCTCCTCCACCGACGACGACGCCGGGAGCGCCCTGCCCCCTCCGCCCAGGGCGACCAGGGCGCCTCCGCGAGGAGCGGCGGCCGCCAACGCCAGCCAGAGAGGCCCCGCGCGGGCGTCCCGCTCTCCCGCCCCTCCCTGCCCTTCCTAAGTGCCCCTCCCTCCTTCCCTCCTCCTTCGCCTCCTCCTCCGCCTCCTCCTCGTCCTCCTTCTCCTTCTTCCTCTCCTCCCTGCCTCTAGCCTCCTCCCCTCGTCCTCGTCCCTCCCTCCCTCCTCCTCTGAGTCTCTTGCCTTCCCTCGGCGTCCGCAGCAGGGCTCATTCCGATTCCTACGATTGTGAGATTCGATTCGACTTTGGATGCCGACGGGGGCTCCGATGTCTGTCGATTCAGTTCTGCCGAGTTCTGTCGATTCGACTCATCGCGACCTTGTTGCATATTTCCTGCTGCAGGGCCAGAGTTGCATGGACCTGGGCTTGCGCGCAGGATCCTGCAGGATCTTGCACGATCCTGCAGAGCCCGGCGGACACGGGCTTGCAGTGACCCGGGTGAGTGTTAGATGTTCATTCTGGGGGCCGTTTTGGAGACATTCGCTCCACTCGTGCGTCGAAGCTGCGTCGAATGGCCGTCGCTTTGAGCCGACCTTGAAGCGAACCTGAGACGAAGCTGTGTCATACCTGAGTCGAACTGGAGTCGAACAAATCCATTTGATGGGCACGAGAAAGGTCCCCCAAACGAGCATCCAATCAGTGCGTCTCCGAAACGGCAAAGGCGTAATTAATTGCTCGGGTATTTGCCCGGATTTCTCGGATCGGCGATTGGGCCCTCTGGTGGCGCCGACGGCGCCGCCCACGGCGCGCTCCGCGCGCCAGGGACGGGGGGTCCAGCGCAGATCCAAGAAATTCGCGCGGACATGCAGCTTTGGTCAAGGACGAAAGGTCATTACTGGGGAAGGAGTCGGGACTCTGTGGCGCGTCGCCGCCGGCGTTTGTCGCTGTCGCTGTCGCCGCCGCCGTATCTTCGTCGTCGGCGGAGGTGTCGGCATCGTCGCCGTTGCCGCTCCTCTGCCCTGCCGCTGCTCTGAGCGGTGGCCGCGCGACTACCGCACCCTCGAGGCCACGGCCTCCGCCTCGCCTCCCCAGTGGGGGGCTGCCAGGGGTGCCCCCCTGGCCCGAGGTGCCCCCAGCTTTTCGCTCGATCTTGGAGCGCCTCGGGCGGAGGAGGAGGAGGAGGAGGAGGAGGAGGAGGAGAGGAGGAGGAGGAGGAGGAGGAGGCGCAGGAAGAGGGAGGAGGAGGAGGAGTGAAAGAGGCGGAAGAGGAAAGGGATGCGGTGGGGAGGGGGAGGGGGGGTGACCTTCGCATCCCCCAGGGGCGCTGCCAGTCGCACGGCCGAGCCCTCCTCCGCCTCCGCCGTCCTCCGGGGCCAGCCGCGGAGACGGGGCTCGCAGCGCCGGCCACGGCGGGCCGGCGCTTGCCCCCGCCTCGCCGCACGCGGAGGGGCCACGGGGTGGTGGCGAAGAGGGCGCACCTCCACCGCGGGCCGCAGCACTCCTCCTCCTCCTCCTCCTCCTCCTCCTCCTCCTCCTCCTCCTCCTCCTCCTCCTCCTCCTCCGTCTCCTCCTCCCTCCTCCTCCTCCTCCTCCTCCTCCTCCTCCTCCTCCTCCTCCTCTTTCTCCTGCTACTCCTCCTCGGGCCTCCCAGAAGGGGGTCCGAGCAGACGGGGTCGGAGGATCGCGCCGCACCGTCGATGCATCGAGGGCGCGGCTCGGTGTGGAGCCCGTAATTCCCCACGCCGACGTCGCCGATGCATCGCCGACGCGTCGCCGATGCATCGCCGATGCATCGCCGATACGTCGGCGATGCATTGAAGCCAGGCGAAGGCTGGCAAAGCCGGGGCTCCTAAAACGGAGCTCCAGGATATTGTTTCCCATATCCTCACACACACACACGCACACACACACACACTTTACACGCACCCACTGACACACACCACATTCACACACGCGTGCCACCTTCGCAGGCACATAAACACGCACACGCCGGCAACACACACACACACACACACGCACACACACACACACACACGCACACCACGCACACCGCACAAACACACACACACACACACCACACACCACACACCACACACCACACACCACACACCACACACCACACACCACACACCACACACCACACAACTGACACGCATTTCACCGCCACCTTCGCCTTCCCCCCCATTTGTTCCTCGTTTTCCGCTCTTGTCCCATTCCACTTTCTCTCCCTCTTTTCCCGATTCCCTTCTCGCGTACACGGACAAACATTACCCCGCGCACACGCGCACCCCCCCTTCCCCTCCTTCCCCAGCAGAGCCACTCCGGCAACCCCCCCAGAGGTTGAAGCTCAGCCTCGAGGCTGTAGCCCCTGCCACCGAACCCGTTCCCCCCCTCTTCCCACAATTCCCCTTGTCCACAGGCGGGACGGGGGACCGGACCCCCCCCCACGCCACCGGGATCCACGCCGCCGGACCCCCCCCCCACCCCTCTCCTCCCCCTACCCCGGCAAAGCCACCCCATCACCCCCTTCCCCCCTAATGTCACACGCTGGATCGGCGGATTCTGGGAAGCAGCCCGTTTACTATATAGCGCGCTGAGTTTTATTCCGGGAACTTGTTTTTTCCTTCTGGAGAAACCGTTTTAGCAGCCACGGGCTTGCCAGCCCTCGCCCGGCTTCCGAATTCAGGAATCCTCTAATTCCTCCGCCTCCGCCCCCTTCTCTTCCGCGGAAGCCCGGAGGGGCTCCCACCGGGGATTCCGCGCCGCGCCTTCGTCGAGGGTCCGGGGCGGGCCTTTCGCCCTGGCTGGCAGGGCAGGCAGCCGAGCGCGGCCCGTCAGCGCCCCCCACAGCTCTGGAGCGAAGGAGGGACGTGCGGCTTGCCCGAGGTAGATCGAAGAAAAACAACAACAACACTGAGGAGGAGGAGGAGGAGGAGGAGGAGGAGGAGGGCGGCTCTCACTCGGATCTGTCGCGGTCGGACCGACGTCGGTCGAAGAAGAAGAATCGGCATGAGTCTAAACTTTCGACGGTCCGCGCGGAGTTCTTGGATCTGCGCTGGAGCGCCCTGGCGGCGCCTCTGGCGCCTCCCCAGGCGCGTTCCGTGCGCCAGGAGAGGGGGGTCCAGCGCAGATCCACGGAATCCGCGCGGACCGTCAACAGTTATTGTTTCTGTCGTTTCTCTTCCCATAGAAGATCGAGGTCGGTTCGGAGAGGGTCTCCTAGGGTTCTTCGTGTTTCTTGGGTGCTCCTGCTCATGCAGTCGCTGCCTCCTCCACGCTGTATGCCTGGTCAAGACCGACAGGTCGAGGCCCATGCCCCCGTGGCCGGAGCTGGAAGGCCGCAGCCTCGGGCCTCCGAGCCTGCGGGGACGGAGTGTCACTGGCCCAGGGCCGTCAGCCAAGGCCAGGGGCACACCTGCACGACTGGCCTCCCTGGTGCCTCGCGTGAGTGGGGTGGTGATTCCCGGGCTCCCGTTGACCCTGACCGTGACCCGGCCTCCCTCCCGGTTCCCCTGGGCCCTCTCCTGGAGTGTCCCTGTGGCGGGCGGTCAGGCTCACGACCGTGGACGGGCCAGCGGCGAGGTAGGCAACGGCGATGTGGGTTTCGGTACTGCGGGAGCACGTGGTTCGCTGTGCCGTGTCCGCTCGATGCACTCGCACATGGGAAATGTCAGGAAGCGTAGTTCGTGAGTTCCAGCGACTCGGTTCCCAACACCACGCTCAAGCAACATAGCCGCCAGCCCGGCCTTGGCACGAGGCGGCCAGAACTGTATAACGCCCCCCTCCCCTCCGCGCTCCGCTCCCCTTCGAAAGGGGCGGAGGGCGGAGCAAAGGGGGGGTCCTTCTCCTTGCACGGGCATGGAGGAGGAAGCCCCT
>CAUYUJ010014677.1:178622-231122 GCA_963575745.1 Prorocentrum cordatum
CGGCGCCGACGATGACGGCGGCGACGGCGGCGACGACGGCGACGGCGACGCTGGCGGCGGCGTGGATGACGGCGACGGCACCACGGCGGCGGCGGCGGCGGCGCCAGGGCTGACCCCCGACGGCGTGCGCTGACTCGGCGTCTGCTGACGCGGCGCGCGCCCCTCGCGCGGCCCGCGGTGGCCGCGGGCGCCGGCGCTGGCCGCGGCGGCGAGGCGCGCGCGCCGCGCGGAAGCCCGCGCGGGCGCGGCGGGAGGGCCGCGGCGGGCGCGGCACCCGGCAGACAGCGGGCCCCCGGTGGTGCCACAGCCCACAGAGAGGTCCTCTTCGGCGCCCGGGGTTAGCTTCGCCGATCGCCTTCGCCGAGCGCGTTACTCTCGGGCCGGACGAAAGGGGGGGATTCATAGGGAGAGCGGGGGTCACGAAAGCTGCTGCGTGCCCCTGGTTTCGGCCCCACCGAGGGGCCCATTCCTCGATATATGGGCGCCTGGCGCCAGGAGGCGCCGGGAAAATCAGCTACGTGAGCTGATTCTCACCCCCCCCTTTTGCTATCCTTCCCTTTCGCCTGGCCCGTTACTCGCAGAGTGCCTACGCGCAGACGTCCGAGAAACCATGCATCCCTCCCCATGTTTGGACGCCCGAAATGGGCACGGAAAGAATGGGCACAATGCCCGACAACAAATGTTGTCCCAAACCAACAGCGGCCGCTGTTGGGCAGGCGGCCTTCTGTTTTGAATGGACACAGGCTGCGGCGGCGTGGACAGCGAACCCTGTTCAAAATGAACAGGAACTGCTGTTGGGCATTGTACCAATTTTTTCCGTACCCATGTCGGGCGTCCAAACCATGGAACGGAGCGTGAATCCCCCGCGGCGGAAGTGGAACGCGCTCGTCGACAACTCGGGCATGTCCCTCTGCAGGAGGAGTATTCAAAAGTAGTCAGAAAATAGGCTGGGGACGTTTTCGCTACTGTGTTTGCTTGTTTGGGAGTATGTTGGGCTATGTATACATGCTTCTTCCAACATCCGCCTGAAGGAGGACATGCCCGACCTGAGTCCGGGCGCCCTATCTTCATCGAGAACACACACACCCCTGACCCTAGTAACGCGATGAAGACGTGGCCTCAGTTAGGTCCTTGTCTTCGCATCAGCGGGCAGTAATTATGTGCGGTCTGGTTTGGTACATCGGCAGAAAGGAGCCCCTATCCCTACAATAATGTTTTTGGCCCTGTAAACTTAGGTCCCCTCCCACAGAGTTAGGGGTCCTTTTTTGGTTAACCATATACAGTCAACCCGCATAGTAAGGATTGGCGACTTCCCAAATACTGGTTGACTGTAAACGGAGGGTGTGGCAAGGGGGGGCGTCAACGGCGTTCGTCAACTCGGAGGGAGGCTGTCAAGGGCATGCGTCACCCCAGAGGGAGTCCGTCAAAGGGGCCCGTCAAGGGGGTTCGTCAATTCGGAGGGAGACCGTCAATGGGGGTTCGTCAACTCGAAAGGAGGCCGTCATGGGGGTTCGTCAATACGGAAGGAGGCCGCCAAGAGAGATTTGACGGTCAATTTTTTTCACCGAGAGGGAGTTGACGGCCAAATCCTCTCACTAAAAGGGAGTTGTCGGCTCAAGCGCTGGATAGAGTACAGTCAACCCGCACGGCAAGGATGGGCAACCCTCCCAAGGGTACCTTTGCATCCTGGCATCCTCTGTCCATCCTGGGCCGCTTTCGTTAGGGCTTCGGAATGGGCGGCCGAGACCCTGCATCCTTGTCGCGCATCCTCGTGATACGATTTGGCAGTATACGTTAGGATTCAACTCATGGGAAGCTATAGTGCTCTTCAGTTCTGGTCTTTTCCTGTTTTCTGAGTGCTGATAGCGTAACAAAATCGCACCTTCACGGCGCTTCACGCACGCCTACTCGCTTAGCACCCAGGATCATCGGACTTCCTGGGGTCTCGGGGTTGGGCGGCTTCTTGTGGAAAGTTTCTTGTGGTCGAGCCCCTACTGTAAGCCCTTCACGAGGAGGACTTCACTTCTGCTGGAGCTGCGGCCCTCGAGCTCGCCCCTCCTCGTCCTCGTCCTCTGGGCGGGGCTTGGACAAGGTCGGGCTCGCCCCAGAGCGTTCCCGAACGCTCTCAGAACGTGCTGAAAATGCTCTGAGAAGGCCGCGGAGCCCGAGACATCCTCCAGAGCCGCCGGTTCTCAGAGATTCTTGATCTACAGTCGGACTGAGGTGCAAGATCGAGGTCGGGTCGGGGAGGGCACCCTAATGGTCTTCCCTCCCCGCGGCTGGTGTCTCATCCCGAGCATTTTTTTTGACAGCCCCAGGGCCCATCGAGCGGCGAGGGCCCCCGGAGGCCGAAGGCTGCCCAACATCGCCCATCGACGCTCGATTCTCTAAGGCCTCCTAGATGGGGTCCGAGTGGATGGGGTCGGAGGATCGCGCTGCATCGACGATGCATCGGCGATGCGGCTCGATTTAGAGCCCGATTCTCTCCACGCTGGCGTCGCCGATGCATCGCCGATGTCGCCGATGCATCGCCGATGCATCGGCGATGTATCGCCGATGTATCGGCGATGCGGTGCGATCCTCCGACCCCATCTACTCCGACCCCTATCAAGGGGGCCTCTAGATCCAGACGCCTGCTGCTGCTGCTGCTGCTGGGCGCCAGGTGCAGCAGGGGCGGGGCAGAGAGCGCGGCCTCGGAGGCCAGAGTCTCCATCCGTTGTCCCCGCCCCGCGGCCCCCTCGTGGGGGGGGTCGGGGCGGGGAGAGCGGCGGCACGCGCAGAGTGCCCATCGCCCGGGAGGCCTCGGAGCTCTGCACTCCTTGCACCGCGCTCGGGGCCTGGCGAGGGGACGCCGCGCCGCGGAGGCCTCGGCGCGCGCGCGCGCGCCATCCCCCCCCCGCGGCGGAGCCGCGCGGCCCGCGGCCGGGCCCCCCACGGCGGCTTCGCCCCGCCATGGCGTGGCCTGGCGCGCCCCGCGGCGCGCCCGCGATGGCGGCCCGCCTGGCGGCGCGGCGGCGGCTGGGCGTCGAGCGCCCGGGCGCGGAGCGCGACGAGGCCGCGGCGGCGGCGGCGACGACGACGACGACGACGTTGACGACGACAGTGACGACGAAGGCGACGGGGACGACGACGACGACGGCGACGACCACGGCGACGACGACGACGACGACGACGAGGACGGTAACGACGACGACGGTGACGACGACGACGACGGTGATGACGGCCACGGTGACGATGTACGACGACGACGACGACGACGACGACGACGACGACGACGACAATGACGACGACGTTGACGACGGCGACGGTGACGATGTACGACGACGACGACCACGCCCTCGACGACGACGACAAAGACGCCGACGACGGCGACGATGACGACGACCACGACCACGACCTCGACCACGACCACAATCACGACGACAATCACGACGACAACCACGACGACGACGACGACGACAACGACAGCGACGACGGTGACGACGACGACGACGACGACGACGACAACGACGACGACGATGGTGACGCCGACGATGGTGACGACGAAGGCGGCGACGACAACGTTTGACGCCGACGACGACGACGACGGCAACGACGTTGGCGACGACGACGACGGTGACGCCTACGCCGACAACGACGACGACGACGACGGAGGCGACGACAGTGACGACGGCGACGGCCACGATGACGATGACGACTGTCACGCCGACGACGCCGAAGGCGCCCACGCCGACGTCGACGCTGGTGCTGACGCCGATGCCGACACCGACCACGACGACGACGACGACAATGACGACTGTGACGACGAAGGAGGCGACGACCACGGCGACGACGACGACGTCGATGACGGCAAGGACGACGACGGTGACGACGACGACGGTGACGGGGACGGTGACGATGTACGACGACGAGCACGGCCACGACAACGTCAGCGACGACGACGACCACGACGACGTCAGTGGCGCGGCGGCGGCTCGGCGTCGAGCGCCCGGGCACGGAGCGCGACGAGGCCGCGGCGGTGGCGGCGACGACCACGACGACGACGACGACGACGACGACGACGACTACGACCACGACGACGACGACGGAGGCGACGACGATGACGACGACTGCGACGACGACGATGGTGACGACGGTCACGCCGACGGTGACGATGACGTCGACGATGATGACGACGCCGACGCCGACGCCGACGCTGACGATGATGACGACGACGACGGCGACCACGTCGACTACCACCACGACGACCACGGCTACGGTGGCTACGACAACGCCTACGACGACCGTGGCGACCACGACGGTTACGCCGTCGCGACGGCGAGGACGACGACGAGGACGGTGACGACGACGTCGACAAAGGTGGCGACGAAGGCGGCGGCGACGATGGTGACGCCGACGACGACGACGATCACGACGACCACGACGGAGACGACGACGACCACGTCCACGGCCACGAGCACGACGACCACGGCCACGACAACCACCACGGTCATCATGACGGCGGCGGCGACGACGATGACGACGGTGACGACGACGACGACAACGACGGCGACGACAACGACGGCGACGACGACGACGATGGTGACGACGACGACGATGGTGACGCCGACTACCACGTCCACGACGACGGCGACGGCAGCGGCGGCGGCGGAGACGGCGACGGAGCCGACGACGGTGACGACGGCGACGGCGACGACGACGATGACGACGGTTCCGCCGACGATTGCGGCGACGACGACGACGTTGTCAACGACGACGACGGCGTCGACGGTGATGACGAGGACAGCGACGACCACGATCACGACGACGACGACGACGACGACGGCGACGATGCCGACGACGGTGTCGACCGTGACGACGACGGTGACGACGTGCGACGACCACGACCACGACAACGTTTACGGTGACGACGATGCGCACGATGACCACGGCGACGATGACGACGACGACATCGACGACGACGGCGGCGACGTCGGTGACGATGACGACGACGAGGAAGGCGGCGACGACGACGATGACGACGATAACGACCACGACGATCACGACGGTGACGACGACCACGATCACGACCACGATCACGACTACGACGAACACGACCACGACCAAGACCAGCACGACGACCACGATCGTGACGACAATGGCGGTGGCGGCGGCGGCGACGACGACGACGGCGACGACGTCGACGCCGACGACAACGACGGCGGCGACGACGAAGAACGGAGACGCCGTCGACGACGACGACACCGACGGCGCCTGACGACGACGGTGGCGCCGACGACGACGGTGACGCCGACGACGGCGTTTGCGATGACGACGACGACGACGACGACAGAGACAACGACGGTGGCGACGGCGACGGCGATGAAGAAGATGACGACGCTCACCCTGACGACGACGACGACGACCACCACGATGACGACGACGGCGGCGACGTCGACGACGACGACAATGACGACGACGATGCCGACGGTGCGACGGCGACAGCGACGACGACCATAGTGTTTACCACGACGGCGAAGACGACGGTGATGACGACGACAGCGACGACGACCAGAGCAATGACGACGACGATCATTGCGTCGACGACAACGACCACGACGACGACGGAGCCGACGACGGTGACGACCAAGACGACCACGACAACGACGACGACGGCGACGTCGAGGGTCAGGGTGACGACGACGGCGGCGGCGACGACGCCGACGACGACGACCACGACCATGACCACGACCACGACGCCGACGACACGACGACGACGACGACGACGACGACGACGACGATACGACGATCGTCGACGATGACGCCGAAGATAGCGACAACCACGACGATGTCGATGACGATTACGCCCACGGCGACGACGACGACGACGGTGACAACGACGACGGCGATGTCGACGTCGACGGTGACGATGGCGACCACGTTGGCGACGACGGCGACGACGACAATGACGACCACGACTACGACGACGAAGACGGTGACGGAGACTACGACGGCTTCGACGACAACGACAACAACGACCACGACCATGACCATCGTCATGATCGCTGCCATGACCGCGACGACGACGACGGCGGCGACGGAGATGACGACGACGACGGTGACGACGACGATCGCGACCACGACGACCACGACCACGGCGACCGCGACCATGACCACCACTACGAGCATGAGCACGACGACGAACACGACCACGACCACGACCATGTTCATGCCGACAAAAGCGACGACGGTGACAGCAGCGACGACAACGACGTCGGCGATCACAACCACGACCACGACCATGACGACGACTACCACCATGGCACCGACGACGACTGTGACGACGACGACGACAACGACGACCACAGTGCCGACGCCGACCTTGACGACGACGACCACGACCACCACCATGACCACGACAACGACGACCACGACCATGACCACGACCATGACCACGACGACGACGACGATGAGGACGACGAAGGCGACGACGGCGAAGACGACGACGACGATGACGATTTCGAGCGAATTTGTCGCGGTCGTCGTCGTCGGTCGTCTTTGTTATTGTCGTTGTCGTCGTCGTCACCGCCGCTTCCGCGAGACGGCGACGACGACGACGATGGCGGCGGCGGTGGCGGCGACGGCGACGGCGACGGCGCAGGCGACGGCGACGGCGGCGGCGACGACGGCGCCGACGACGACGACGACCACGACGACGGCGGCGGCGGTGGCGACGGCGGCGACGGCCTCGGCGACGTCAACGGCGAACGCAACGGCGACAGAGACGGCGACGGTGACGGCGACAGCGACGGCGACGGCGATGGGGACGACGACGACGACGACGACGACGACGACGACGACGACGACGGCGACGGCGGCGGCGGCGACGGCAACGACGACGGCGACGACGATACGCCATTAGCTCGACATTGTTTATCGCGGAGTGGCGCCCTTCAGCTTTCTTGCGCTTTTGGAAGGCCAGCGGTTGGCAGGAATCAGTGTTTGATGAGGCATTACCCAGAATGGGTTCCAGGATTTGGCGGATCTGTCGACGCCGTCCTCGCCGTCGTCGCCGTCGCTTTTCGCGAAGCGCCCTGAGGCGACGGTGACGACAACGACGACGACGACGACGATCTCGAGTAGAATCGTCGCTGTCGACATCGTCGGGCGTCGTCGTCGTCGTCTTCGTCGTCGTTTCCTCGGCGCGCTCCGCCGATGACGACGACGACGACGACGTTTTTGAGGGAAAGCGCCTTGGTCGTCGTTGCCGGGCGGTGCTATTATCGTCGTGGCTGTGGTCGGACGTGTAGGTGGTAAATCGCGGAGGCTCCTGCTCGTCTTGGGTTGAATCTAATCCGGCGAGTGGCGCCAGACAAGCGTTCAACAGCGACCAGTATCGCCTAGTTGTGCCGACTCAGCGCCAAAATGGCCCTAGTAGCGACCCATTGCGCCCGGCAGTGCCATGTGAGGGAGGTGCATTGTGTCGGCGTAGCGCGCGATGGGGTACGCTAGTGGGCGGCATGGGTCACCGAGCGCGTTCTGCTACTCGCGAAGTTCCTACACGTTCTACTTGTAGTGGATCGTACATCTCCCGCGGCAGATCTAGGCCACTTGCGAGTAGTTACGTTGCGAGTAGTGGACAATGTTAAGTCGGACATGTCTTTCCACAGGGAAAATATTCAAAAACATCGAAATCATCTGGGGACGACTTTTCGACTCTTGTTGACCATGTTTCAACAATTGTTGGCTATGGTCTGTCGTGTTTTTTCGTTTCCCCCAAAATCCGCCTGCAGGGGGACATGCCCGACCTAAGTCTGATCGGTACGCCCCGAAGCTTTCGGGAGTTGCTTTTTCCAGAGACGTCGCCGTCGTCGTCGCCGCCGTCGTCGCCGCCGTCGTCGCTGTCGTCGTCGTCGTCGTCGTCGTCGTCGTCGTCGTCGTCGTCGTCGTCGTCGTCGTCGCCGTGGTCGTCGCCGTAGTCGCCGTCGCCCTCCTCGCGGGGCGCGGGGAGGCGGCCGGCCGCCTCCCCTGGGTGCGGCGGGCGCGGACGCACGCCCGGCTGGCCATGGAGGAGCGCAGGCCCAGACTCCCATCGCGTGGGAATTTTTTGGGGCGAAGTCCACGTCCTCCTCTTCCTCCTCCTCCTGCTCCTCCTCCGGCTCGCTGGCTCCTCCTCCTCCTCCTGCTCGCTCCTCCTCCTGCTCGCTCCTCCTCGCTCCTCCTCCGCCTCCTCTTTCTCCTCCTCCTCATCCTTTGCCTGCTTCTAGAGTTAGCTCGGGCCTGTCCCTGTACATAAGGAACATTCAAAAATTAAAATAGTCTGGGGACGATATATGGTATTTGTTTATATGTTTTGGGGGGGGGCATTGTGGAGTATGTGTCATTTTTCGATAAAAATCAGCCTGTAGGGGGACATGCCCGACCTAATTCTAGAAGCTCAATATACAGTCAACCCGCATAGCCAGGATGGGCAACCTTCCCAAGGGTACCCTTGCATCCTTGCATCCTCGGTCCATCCTTGGCCACTTTCGTTGGCCGCGCCCCGCTCGAAAAGCTTCGGAATGGTCTTCCAAGGCCCTTGCACCCTGATCGCGCATCCATATTATACGGGCCGACTGTGTATGGGGCCTGTGCCAGATACTGGTCCTCACTGGGTAGCCACACACGTATGTGGACACGCTGTGTTTCGCTACGTGTGTGTATATATATATATATATATATATCGACACTCGGGGTGGATACGTCTGCAGTGGGAACCCATGCCAAGAAATACCCTGCTTGGCTCCAGGGTGCCCTGCGTTTCTTGGGTCTCGATGGTCTTGCCATGTAGAGCGTGACGCTCCCACGCCAAAAACCAGACGACGTCCTGGGGTCTCAGGGTTGGGTTTCTTTTGGAAGGTGTTTTGTGGTCGAGCTCCTACTGTACCGGTCCTCACCGCCTGGCCACAAGCGTATATGGACACGCTGGGTTTCGTTACGCGTATAAACACTCGGGGTGGATACGTGTACACAACACGCGGCCGTTGTCTTCGGCGCAGGGCAAGGTCGGAGAAAGGGTAGCCCCATCGAAAGTGGAAACCAATGCAACGAAGCACCCTGCATGCCTCCAGGGTGCCCTGCTTTTCTTGGGTCTCTATGGTTTTGCTATGGGAAGGTTGGCGTTCCCACACCAGAAATGAATGAGCGTCCTGGGGTCTCAGGATTGGGTTTCTTGCGGAAGATTTCTTGTGGTCGAGTTCCTACTGTACTGTGTGTTTCCGTTCTGAGGCAGGTCCCACTCCAATGTGGAACCGATCAACCCAAGACAGTGGTCTTTTTTCTCGGGGGGCAAACGCGAGCATAAACATAACTATTATGATCTCTGCGCGGACCTCCGAACATGCATGTTCATGTCCTCGGTTGTCCCCCGATGCTCGCCATTCTCGCCCCCTGGGGTGGCGCTTCTGGACCCAGGGCCGCCGTGAAGGCGCCCCAGGGTGCTCTTGGGCGCGCTCCTGTGGGGTTGTGGGGGGACGAGGGTCTCAGCGCCTTCCCGCGAGGGCCTTCGAAAGGTCACAGCTGGGGCTCTCATGTAGGACGAGTGGCTTTGCCAAGCATGCCGTGCATCTTTGCTTTCTTTGCGTCCGCTCGAGCCGGCCAGCTGCGCTGGCCAGCTACTGTCATGCGTGACGTTTCGCGCATCCCAACTGGTCTACCCAGCAGGGTGTTGCCCTTTTCGCCCATTCCTCCCTCCCTTCCTCCCTCCAGCTGCGCGGCGGCAAGCATGGGCGCTACGGCAACGACAAGACACGACCTCGCCGTATGGGCGGGCACACAGTGGGCTCTCTAGTGGTGCTTGTGGCTTCGTGTTATGATGTTCCAAATCATTCTTAGCCTTGATCACCATCAAAAATGTCGAACATCAAGAAAATACCGAAACTGAAGGTTTTCACGTGAAAGGCCCTTGGAGGCGATACTTGCTCGACACAATTTCGATACCTTTCTGGGTGCTCGAGATTATCTTTGGGATTGTTGTTGCCCTGAAGCACGATGAGTGCAACATAAGCTCCTTGCCTCCCTGCTTGCCTCCAGGGTGCCCTGAGTTTCGTGGGCTTCGACGGTTTTGCGCTGGAAAGCGCCACGTTCCCACGCCAAACATCAGGGGACGTCCTGGGGTCTCAGGGTTGGGTTTCTCGTGGCAGGTTTCTTGTGGACTGGCCTCCACTGTAATGTTGAGTCGGGCATGTCCCTCAACAGGAGGAATATTCCAAAATAGTAAAATGATAGTCGGGGAACGATTTGTTTATCATTTTCGGTTTTTTCTTCTTAAACAAAATGTTTGACCATTTTTTTATGTTTCGTACAAAATCCCCTACTGTAGTGGTCGGGCCCCTACTGTAGTGGTGCTTGTGGCTCCGTGCCTCCCTGTCCGCTTCTGCTGCAGCATCCCGGCCTGGGGTCACGCTGCCGCGCCGCCACGCCAGTCACACCGCGGGCTCGCTGCTACGGGTATCGCTCTCGCTCACGTGCCCTAGGATTCTCGGGGTGGCACAGACGGCCTCCAGCGCACCCCTCGCGAGGCCCAGAGGGCCCCAGGGGCTCCAACAGGTCTGCACTGCCACCGACCCGAGCCGCTGGGTGTCGCCTTGCGACAACTACAATCTGAAACGTACCGATCTGTCCACCGACACTCGCACAGCAAGCCCGTGCTGCGCCGCTCCGCGTTGCTTTCAGAGAAAGGAGGAGGAGGAGGAGGAGGAGGAGGAGGAGGAGGAGGAGGAAAAGGAGGAGGAGGAGGAGGAGGAGGAGGAGGGGAGGAGGAGGGGGAGGGGGGAGGGGGAGGAGGAGGGGAGGAGGAGGAGGAGGAGGAGGAGGAGGAGGAGGAGGAGGAGGAGGAGAAGGGGGAGGAGGAGGAGAAGGAGGAGGAGGAGGAGGAGGAGGAGGAGGTGGAGGAGCGAGGAGGAGGAACGTGTGCGCGTGTGTGCTGCACGCTCTGCCGGGTGCTCCCCCTCCTCGCGCGCCCGCTTGCCGTGCCTCTTCGCCTCGCTGACCGCCTGCGACGCCCGGCGGCGATGCAGGTTTCGGCGCTGTGGGGGCGCGTGGCCCGCGCTGTCCTGCAATCCGCTGTGTCGTTGTCGTTCGATGCATCTGCATATTGGAAATGTAGGAAAGGGCAGTTCGTGGTGTCCTGCAAGTCGGCTCTCAAAGTCACCGTTAAGCAACATCCCCGTCAGCGCGGCCTTGGTGGTCAGCGTTTGCTTACTCGGCGTTTCGGCATTGAGCGGAAGGGGGGGGGGGAGGGAGGGGGGTCTGGCTCCGGACCTCTGCTGAATGCGACTGTTTGCAGCAGGGCGTCCATCCATGATGGGGGAGACCCCACCTGCTCGAAATAGGTGCCCAACCAGCCGCCAAGGTCTGCTCCAAGGGGGGCGGAGGGAGGGGGGGGGGGCGAGGGCCCGCGCCGATCGGGAGAACAAGAAATTAAACAAAAACGATCACCTGGCGGAATTCATTCAACAGCTCGCGCCCCTTGACACTTGTCACTCGCTGCGGTGACGTCTCTTGGCCCTGCGGAGGCAAAAAGTGCGCGGCGTGCCTCTGTGTGGGATTCCAGGGCTCGAGCTGAAATGCGTGTGTATGTGTGTGTGTGTGGTGTGTGTATGTGTGTGTGTGTGGGTTGCGGTTTAGTTGGCCGTCTTCGTTTTGAGTTCGTTTTGTGGCAAAGGCAGGACGAAGACACAAGCGAGGGAACACGAAAACAGAACGAAGACGGGCAGCACTTCAGCATCGGTTAACCGACCCGATATCCCCATCCCCATCCAGACCCCAACCATCTCACCCCCCCAATTGGGGATGTCGCCCATCGAAACCCAAGGGAGACGGCCCAAGGCTGGTGAGACCAAGGCCACGCCCATGGGGGAAGGGGTCGGTTGAACGATGCTCATGCCCAGACATCCGCCGATACGACTTGTTCCATCCGCGGCCCCAGAGGTCCCGACCCGTTCCCTGATGTGGTTTTTCATCCCAGATCCATTTTTGGTGGTCCCCGCGCCCGATAACGGGCCCCCGAGGCTGAAATCCAGGAAAAAACGCCGCGGGTGAAAAAAACAGATCTTCGGATCTCTAGGTGTCTGGACAGTCCTGGGGTCGATTACACGCTGCTCAACTGTTTGGGTCGAGCCCCGTGGCAGCCCACGAGGAGTGGCGTGACCTCGCCGAAGAGTGGCGCCAGGGCTGCTCCTGGCCCTCCGCGGCCTCGGCCTCGCGCTGGTGCGAGCGCCAGCGCGGCAGATGGCGGCACGAGGTGCGGCCCAGCCTGGACCTCAACGCCTTCTGCGAGCGGACCCACGAGAGGTTTGCCCTTGCCCTCGTCGTCGGCGTCGTCTTCGGCGTCGTCGTCGCCGTCGTCGTCGTCGTCGTCGTGGTCGCCGTCGTCGTCACCGTCGTCGTCGTCGTCGTCGTCATCGTCAGCGTCGCCCTCGTCGTCGCCGTCGCCGTCGTCGTCGCCGTCGGCGTCGCCGTCGTCATGGTCATCATGGTCGCCATGGTCGTCGTCGTCGTCGTTGTCGTCGTCGCCATGGTGGTCATGGTCGTCGTCGTCGTCGTCATGGGCGCGACGGCGTCGGCGTCGGCGTCGGCGTCGGCGCCGCCATCGTTGTCGTCGGCGTCGGCGTCGGCGTCGTCGCCACCGTCGTTGTCCTCGCCGTCGTCGTTGTCACCGTCGTCACCGTCGTCGTCGTCGTCGTCGTCGTCGTCGTCGTCGTCGTCGTCGTCGTCGTCGTCGTCTTGGTCGTCGTCGTCGTCGTCACCGTCGTCGTCTCCGTCGTCTTCGTCGTCGTCGTCGCCGTCGCCGTCGTCGTCGTCGTCGTCATCGTCGTCGGCGTAGGCGTCGGCGTCGGCATCGACGTCGGCGTCGTCGTCGGCGTCAGCGTCGGCGTCGGCGTCGGCATCGTCGTCGGCGTCGGCGTCGTCGTCGTCATGGGCGTCGTCGTCGCCCTTGTTGTCGTAGTCGTCGTCGTTATCGTCGTCGTCGTCGTCGTCATGGTCGTCGTCGTCGTCGTCATGGGCGTCGTCGCTGTCGTCGGCGTCGGCTTCGGCGTCGGCGTCGTCACCGCCATCGTTGTCGTCGCCGTCGTCGTTGTAGTCGTCGTCACCGTCGTCGTCTTCATCGTCGTCACCGTTGTCGTCGTCGTCGTCGTCGCCGTCGTCTCCGTCGTCGCCGTCGTCGTCGTCGTCTTCGGCGTCGTCGTCGCCGTCGTCGTAGTCGTCGTCGTCGTCGTCGTCACCGTCGTCGTCGTCATCGTTGTCGTCATCGTTGTCGTTGTCGGCGTCGGTGTCGGCGTCGGCTTCGTCGGCGTTGGCATCGGCGACGGCGTCGGCTTCGGCGTCGTTGGCGTCGGCGTCAGCGTCGGCGTCGTCGTCGCCGTCGTCGCCGCCGCCGTCGCCGCCGTCGCCGTCGTCGGCGTCGTCGTCATGTTCGTCATGGTTGTCGTCGTCGTCACAGGCGTCGTCGTCGGCGTCGCCGTCGGCGTCGGCGTCGTCGCCGTCGTCGTCGTTACCGTCGTCACCGTCGTCATATTCGTCGTCGACGTCGTCACCGTCGTCGTCGCCGTCGTCATCGTCGTCGTCGCCGACGCCGTCGTCGTCGCCGTCGTCGTCGTCGGCGTCGGCGTCGTCGTCATCGTTGTCGTCGTCGTCGTCGGCGTCGTCATCGTCCTCGTCGTCGTCGTCGTCGGCGTCGGTGTTGCCGTCGGCGTCGGCGTCGGCGTCGGCTTCGGCGTCGTCGGCGACGGCGTCGGCGTCGTCGTCACCGTCGTCGCCGTCGTCGCCGCCGCCGTCGTCGTCGGCGTCGTTGTCGTCGTCATGGTCGTCAGGGTCGTCGGCGTCGTCATTGGCGTCGTCGCCGTCGTCGGCGTCGGCGTCGGCGTTGTCGCCACCGTCGTTGTCGTTGCCGTCGTCATCGTACTCGTCGTCGCCGTCGTCGTCGTCACCTTCGTCGTCGTCGCCACCGTCGTCATCGTCGCCGTCGTCTTCATCGTCGTCGTCGCAGTCGCCGCCGCCGTCGTCGTCACCGTCGTCAGCGTCGGCGTCGGCGTCGTCGTCGTCATCGTTGTCGTCGTCGTCGTCGTCGTCGGCGTCGGTGTCGGCGTCGGCATCGGCGCCGGCGTCGGCGTTGGCGTCGTCGGCGTCGGCGTCAGCGTCGGCGTCGGCGTCGTCGTCACCGTCGTCGCCGTCGTCGCCGCCGCCGTCGTCGTCGTCGCCGCGTCATGGTCGTCATGGTCGTCATGGTCGTCGTCGTCGTCATGGGCGTCGTCGCCGTCGTCGTCGGCGTCGGCGTCGGCGTCGGCGTCGTCGCCACCGTCGTTGTCGTCGGCGTCGGCGTTGTCGTCACCGTCGTCGCCGTCGTCGCCGACGCCCTCGTCGTCGTCGACGCCGTCGTCATTGTCGTTATGGTCGTCGTCGTCGTCATGGGCGTCGTCGCCGTCGTCGTCGGCGTCGGCGTCGGCGTCGGCGTCGGCGTCGTCGCCACCGTCGTTGTCGTCGCCGTCGTCGTCGGCGTCACCGTCGTCGCCGTCGTCACCGTCGTCGTCGTCTTCGTCGCCGTCATCGTCGTCACCGTCGTCGTCGTCGTCGTCGTATTCTTCGTCGTCGTCGCCGTCGTCGGCGTCGGCGTCGGCGTCGGCGTCGGCGTCGGCGTCGGCGTCGGCGTCGGCGTCGGCGTCGTCGTCGGCGTCGGCGTCGGCGTCGTCGTCGACGCCGTTGTCGTAGTCGTCATCGTCGCCGTGGTCGTCATGGTCGTCGTCGTCATGGGCGTCGTCGAGGTCGTCGGCGTCGGCGTCGGCGTCGGCGTCGGCGTCGGCGTCGTCGCCGCCATCATTGTCGTCGCCGTCGTCGCCGTAGTCGTCGTCACCGTCGCCGTCTTCGTCGTTGTTACCGTTGTCGTCTTCGCCGTCGTCGTCGTCATCGTAGTCGTCGTCGTCGTCGTCGTCGGCGTCATCGTTGCCGTCGTCGTCGTCGTCGTCGTCGTCACCGTCGTCGTCGTCATCGTTGTCGTCGTTATCGGCGTCGTCGTCGTCAGCGTCGGCGTCGGCGTTATGGGCGTTGGCGTCGGCGTCGTCGTCACCGTCGTCGCCGTCGCCGTCGTCGTCGTCGGCGGCGGCGTCGTCGTCGTCGTCGACGTCGTCATGGTCGTCATGGTCGTCATGGTCGTCGTCGTCGTCGTCATGGGCGTCGTCGCCGTCGTCGGCGTCGGCGTTGTCGTCGTCGTCGTCGTCGTCGTCGTCATCGTCATGGTCGTCATGTTCGTCGTCGTCGTCGTCATGTGCATCGTCGCTGTCGTCGTCGGCGTCGTCGTCGTCATCGTCATGGTCGTCATGGTCGTCGTCGTCATGGGCGTCGTCGCCGTCGTCGTCGGCGTCGGCGTCGGCGTCGGCGTCGGCGTCGTCGCCACCGTCGCGGTCGTCGCCGTCGTCGTCACCGTAGTCGTCGTCGCCGTCGTCTTCGTCATCTTCGTAGTCGCCGTCGTCGTCGTCTTCGTCGTCTTTGTCGTCGCCGTCGTCGTCGGCGTCGTCGGCGTCGGCGTCGGCGTCGTCGTCGGCGTCAGCGTCGGCGTCGGCGTCGACATCGGCATCGGCGTCGCCGTCGTTGTCGTCGCAATCGTCATCGTAGTCGCCTTCACCGTCGTCGTCGTCGTCTTCGTCGTCGTCACCGTCGTTGTCGTCGTCTTCGTCATGGGCGTTGTCTTCGTCGCCGTCGCCGTCGCCGTCATCGCCGCCGTCGCCGTCGTCGTCGTCGTCGCGGTAATCGTTTTAACCGTCGTCGGCCTCGTCGTCGTCATGGTCGTCATGGTCGTCGTCGTCGTCAGCATCGTCGTCATAGTCGTCATCATCGTCGTCGTCGACGTCGTCCTCGTCGTCACCGTCGCCGTTATTAGCATCGTTGTCGTCGGCGTCGGCGTCGGCGTCGGCGTCGGCGTCGGCTTCGGCGTCGTCGGCGTCGGCGTCGGCGTCGGCGTCGGCGTCGTCGTCACCGTCGTCGGCGTCGTCGCCGTCGTCATGGTCGTCGTCGTCGTCATGGGCGTCGTCGCCGTCATCGTCGTCGTCGTCGTCGGCGTCGGCGTCGGCGTCGGCGTCGGCGTCGGCGTCGTCGCCGCCGTCGCTGTCGTCGCCGTCGTCGTCGTAGTCGTCGTCGCCGTCGTCGTTCTGGTCTTCGTCGTCGTCACCGTCCTCGTCGTCGTCGACGTCGTCGTTGTCATGGTCGTCGCCGTCGTTGTCGTCGTCGTCGGTCTCCGTCGTTGGCGTCGGCGCCGTCGTCGGTGTCGGTGTCGGCGTCGGCGTCGGCGTCGGCGTCGCCGCCGTTGTCGTAGTCGTCGTCGTTGTCGTCGTCGTCGTCGTCTTCGTCGTCGTCATGGCCGTCGTCGTAGTCGTCATCGTCGTCGTCATCATCGTCGTGGTGCGCTCCGCGCGCCAGGGAGCGGGGCACAGCGCCGATCCAGAAAATCCGCGCGGAGCTCCGCAAGTTTATGGTCTTTGTCGTCGTCGGCTTCGGCCTCGGCGTCGGCGTCGTCATGGTCGTCGTCGTCGTCGTCATCGTGGGCGTCTCCTCCTCCTCCTCCTCCTCCTCCTCCTGGTGCGATCTTTTGTGCTGTCGGATTCTTTTGTGCCGATGCCTCGGCGTTCCCGTCGTTCGAGGCCTCCTCGGCCGCCGTAGCTAGTTGAAATTCAATGGAGTGGTGCCCATCACCCCCCTAGCTGGCATCCCCCAGCCAACGGGCGGGTCGAGGGCTTGTGGTGGTGTCCCCATCAGCAGCGCTCGCTGGTGAGGGAAGTTGCGGAATATACCGCCACTCAGGTGCTACAATTTTTTGTTTTCGAGGTGACACTTCGAACAGCATCCGAGAGTCTTGCTTGCTTGCTTGCTTGCTGGTGCGATCTGCAATCTGCGATCTGTCGGCACTGGTGTACCATTGATGGCGCTGCTGTCCCCCCCTTCTCCTCCCTCCCTTCCTCCTTCTCCTGCGCCTCCTCCTCCTTGTTGACGTTGAGCGGACTAATCCTAAGACTGTAGCGTCTGCCCTCCTCGGCGACGAGCGAGGGGGGGAAACGAGAAGGAGAAGGCCTTCTCAGAAGGCGGCGGGGCTTCTCAGAAGCACTCGCGCCCTCTGAGGGGCTTTTTGTGCCTTCGGGGAAGAGCTCTGAGCACTGCTCAGAGAAGGCCAGGGGACGCCTCTCCGGGCCTCAGGGGGCCCTCGCCGCCACGGCCAGAGTCGCCGCGGAGTCCCGGTCGGAGCGCGCCCCGGGAGGAGGCGAGGAATCATCTGCACGAACGACATGGGCACCGATCCTCTGCCAGGAATCATCTGCCATGAATCATCTGCACAAATCAGGTCTGGGGTGGATCAATGCTGCGGTGGATCCCCTACTCGAAGCACGTAGTATCCCCACCCCCTGATTGGCATCACCTCATCTCGACGCCGATGCCGCGCGGATTCCCGCAGTTTCCTGTCGGCACGAACGAAATGGGTACGGAAAGAATGGGCACAATGCCCAACAGCAGTTCCTGTTCATTTTGAACAGGACTCGCTGTCCGCGCCGCCGCGGCCTGTGTCAGGGCGCCTGCTCAACAGCGGCCGCTGTTGGTTTGGGACAACATTTGTTGTTGGGCATTGTACCGATTCTGTCCGTACCCATTTCGGGCGTCCAAAAGGAACCAGCAGTTCTATCTGCTCGTAAGTCGGGCACGTCCCTCTACAGGAGGAACCTTCAGAAATAGGCAAACAAAGCATGGGGACGATGTTTGACAATTTGTATGAGCATGTTTGAATATTGGTTGGACTGTTTTTCATGGCTCTTTCAAAACAAGCCGCCTGCAGGAGGACATGCCCGACCTAGAGCTACTCACCTCGTCCCGTCCCCCCGCAGGTGGCGGGGCGCCAACCGCAGGTTCGACGACTGGTTCAACGCGGGCTGGTTCAAGCTGGTGGCCGACCTGAGGCAGCACTGGAAGGAGGTGCAGGATCGTCGAGGATCAAAGAACCCCTAACCCTAATAACACGATGAAGACGCGGCCCCACTGAGGTCCCCGTCTTTGCACTGGTGATCAAAGATCTGAGCAGTTCGGTCCGATGCATCTGGCCCCCATCCCTGACGTCTTGGCTCTCCTGACTCAGGTCCCCCCCCAATGGGTCAGGAGGTTTTTTTTGTGAACCGCAGGAGAGGAAGGCTGGCTCTCCGGGCCCCGCCGCCGACACCACGGCCATGGTGCTGCTAGGCGCCGGCGTCGGCTCGGCGCTGCACGGCCTCACGGGCGCCGGCACGGTGCTGTCCGCGTGGGGCGTGTGCCGGGCATGCCGGAGGTACGTGGTGCAGAAGGTGGACGACGGAGACGTCGAGGCCCTGTTCCGGTGGGCCCCAGAGAGGATACGCAGGCGGCCCCCGCGGCATGAGCGCGGCCCGGGGGGGGTCCCGGGAACGGATTCAAAAAGAAGAGGCGCCATGGAATTTCGGGACACAGTATGGCATCCACCATGGTATCCCCCCCCCTTCAGGGGCAACGATAGGGGGGGGGATAGGCGTAGGGGGGGATGCATCGACCCCCAATCGCCCATTGATCGCCGATAGGGGTCTGATAGCCCAACCCCGCCCAGGAGCCCAGGAAGGTGCGGATTCGCTATCGGGGGCCTATCGCCGATCTATCGGCGATGTACATGCATCCCCCCCTATGCCTATTCCCCCCCTATCGTTGCCCCGCATCCCTAGCCAGCACCCCCCTCTTGGCCGCCCCCGACCTGGCGAGGGAGGGCGGGACGCTCGCAGGAGCTGCTGAGGTGCGTGCGGGCTGCAGCGGTGCGTTGGGTCGCGGCGCCCCGTGGTTTGCGCGGGGTCCGGTTCGCTTCTCCTCGTCTGCAAGCTTCGCATCCGAAGGTCCTCCTCCTCCATCCTCCTCAATCTCCTCCTCCCTCCTCCTCCTCCTCCCTCCTCCTCAATCTCCTCCTCCTCCACCTCTTCATCCTCCTCCTCCTCCTCCTCCTCCTCCTCCTCCTCCTCCTCCTCCTCCTCCTCCTCCTTACTCTCACCCCTCATCATCCTTCGGCGGTCAGCCCTGGGGGGCGGCCAGCCCGGGGGTAAACCGAGAGTGGGCGGGTCTTCTCAGAAGGCTCGGGAGTCCCCCGGGGTCCCCCACATGTCTGGGAAGTCTCTGATCCTTCCCCGAAGACGCAGACAAGCTTCTCAGGAGGCCTGAGGGCTTCTGATTCTGAGAAACCCCGTCGCCTTCCGAGAAGGTTTTTTCTTTCCCATTTTATCCCCAGGCTCGCAGCCTACTCTCAGGAGGGGGAAAGCACACAGACGCAATGAATCGTCGATTCCCCAGAAAATATGGGAAACTATGGGAAGTGGGGGGGAAGACAAAAGCCCAGAAAATATGGGAACATCTGGGGAATCTCATTTTTTGTGTATTTATTCAATCGCTTCGCTCATTCCGCCAGCCCATATTGCATGATCGCTACTGTTTCGCCGTGGGCTCGGGGCCATTGTGGCACCGCCGAGGAGGAGGAAGATGAGGATGGGGAAGGGGAGGGGAGGAGGAGAAGAGGATGAGAAGGAGAGGAGGAGGATGAAGATAAGTAGGAGGAGGAGGAAGAGGAGGAAGGGGCGGAGGAGGAAGCCTCTCGTTGGCATCTTGTGTTGCTCTTGGGGCCAAACAGGGTCGTCGTCAAGATGTTTCTTCGGGAGGCCTCTTGGGGTCTTTTGAGAAGTCGTTCGGGGGCACCTGGGAGGCGAAGCCTTCGCGGGCCTCTTGGGGCCTCTCTTGGGCCTCCTGGGGGCCTCCTGGGGCCTCTTGGGGGCCTCTTGGCAGCATCTTGGGGCCTCTCGGAGCCTCCTGGGGCCCTCTTGGAGCGGAAGTCTAGAGTTTTCGGTTCGTGGTCCCCCTCTTGGGGCCGTTTTGGGGCTTTCTTGGGCCATCATGAGCGCCTCTTGTGCCGTCTCGGGGCCCTCTTGGGGCCCTCTTGGAAGCCTCTTGGCCCGTCTTGGGGCGCTCTTGGGGGCCTCTTGGGCCGTCTTGGAGCATCGGGAAGCCGAAAAGGCGACTAGGCCAAAGTCCGTCCAAAACCATTGTAAAATTGATGAATTTTGGCCTCTCGGGGCCCTCTTGTGAGGCCTCTGGGAGGCCACTTGGAGGCCTCTTGGGCCGTCTTGGGGTCATCTTCGGCGTCTTGGAATGCTTTTTGGGCGTCTCGGGGGCATCTTGGGCAGTCTTGGGGGCCTCTTGGCGCCCTCTTGGCGCGCTCTGGGCGGCCTCAGAGACCCCACCCAGGAGGAAAACCATCTCTGACAAAGGGCGGCCGGGCGGCGGGCGGGGTACTTTTGGCCGGGGCACCCCCAGGGGCCGCCCCGCGCGCGCGAACTGGAATATTGTTAACCAGTTGCCGGAGCTCTTAGCACGCCTCTGGCCCGTTGGGCTGGCGAATTTGTGTGTCCCAGGGCCTCTTCATACTCATCGTCATCGCTCTCTCCTCCACCTCCCTTCTCCGCATCTCCCTCCTCTTCCCTTCATCCCTCCTCCTCCTCCTCCTCCTCCTCCTCCTCCTCCTCCAATCCTCTCCTCCTTGCGGCAGAAGGGCATTTCCATGGGGCTCTCGCCTTCGGGGCGCTTTCCTCAGTAGGAAATCAGCACGACCGACATGGGTACAGACAGGGTGGGAACAAAGGTCGAATATCGCCAGGGCCCCCAGGTAGAGGGAGCCGACAGTAGTTGGGCCCCGAAGCCCCAAAAATAAACCAGAATCCAGCAGGGTCTGCCTTAGCAAGTGCTTTGTCGGGTTGCGGCAGTTCCGGTTAGTGGAGTGGGGCGGGTCCCGGGGTACACATCACTAAGCCAGGTCCTACTAAACCCAGCCCCGCCAAAGTCCGAAAAGATAAACAGCAGCTCCTGAAAGGCTCGCTGTCGATGCCCCCCCGGACGTGGCCCATCTCAGACAGAAAGTTAAACATCGCCGCCAACATCTATTGTTGGACATCGTGGCAATTTTGCCCGTACCCATCTCGGGGGGTTCAAAAAGGTGCCAGCGGGGATTTGTGAGGAGTCGAAAAAGAAGGCATACGAAATATACATCTTCGACGGTCCGCGCGGATTTCTTGGATTGGCGCTTGGACCCCCTGGCTGCGCCTCCAGCGCCGCCCCCTGGGGCCTGGCGCGGATACGAGAGATCCATGCAGAATTTCGACAGTTCGTGTGTGTGCCGTCTTCTCTTTCTCTAAGCAGGGGGGCCCAGGACGGGACTGGCGTGACCAGGGCCGGTTCGCATGGGCCAGCAAGATGCCAACCTCCCAAAGTGGATGTTTATTCACGTCAAGCAACCTTAGACTTAAGTCGGGCCTGTCAATCTACAGGAGGAATATTCAAAAATAGTCAAGAAATAGTCAGGGGACCATTTTGTGAGCATTTTTCGACCATTTTGGAGTGTTTTTTGAATCTGTTTCACTCTTCGCCCAAAATCCCCCTGCAGGGGGACAGGCCCGACTTAACCTCAGGCTCGGAACAGCTTGGGTCGTAGCACCTGTCCTGTGTTCCTGCGCAGCAGGGCAGGAACCAGGCCCCGGCATTGCAGCGGCGCTCGTCCGCGAGGACGCAGGCAGGCGAGACAGCGGGGACCAGCAGAAGCTCAAGAGCACGCTGCAGCGCCCGGGTGCGGCAGGGATCGCCCTCCCCTGCCTGGTGTTCCTCCTGGCCCCTCGCGCTCCTCCCGTTCGTCCGCGTTGCCTCCACCACCCTGTCCTCCTCCAGTCTGGACGTCCGAGACGGGTATGGAAAGAATGGGTACAATGACAGTCTGGACGCCCCCGATCGCCCTCCCCTGCCTGGTACTCCTGGCTCCTCTCGGAAGCCGGGCAAGGGCTGCTAAAGCCGTGGCTGCTAGAATCGACCTCCGGGAAGTTGTCTTCGTCCTTCCGGGAAGAAGCCCGTTGACTGTTTCGCGTGCCGCGCCTCATTCGGGGAAGTTGTTTTTTCCTTCCGGGAGGGCCGTTTTAGCAGCCACGGTTTTAGCAGCCCTCGCCCAGCTTCCCACTGGTGCTCCTGGCTCCTCGCGCTCCTCCCGCTCATCCTCGTTGCCTCCACCACCCTGCCCTCCTCCAGTGTCCAGAGCGGCCCAGGCGGAGGGGCGAGCTGTTCGGCCGGATGCGGGCGGAGGTGGACTCCTTCCGGCGGTTGCGCATGGGCGACCTGAGGCCGCGCACGGGGGGGCCGAAGGGGCAGCGGAGCGGACGGGGACGAGCCGTGAGGAGGGAGGAGGGCGGGACCCCAGGCTGTCTCTGCGTAGCGAAAGCGCTGCGATGGACGGTGTTCGGAGGTGGACAGGCCTCCTACCCGGACACGTCGATTCGTGAATTGGCAGTTTTCGGTTCGCGAGAGGGCGTCGCGGCCGTGATTTTTGCGGGTCCAGGTCCGTCGGTTTCGGTCCCCGGCCGTTTTCACCAAGGGGAGGTTTACTAAAGGGAGGTTTGTCCACCGCCGAATGCTGTCTTTGCGTCGCGAAAGCGCTGCGATGGACCGTCTGGGGTCCTCCTCGGGTGTTGTGGGGCCTTGCCGGGCAGTGGGCCGTCTGGTGACGGCTCGGTATGGAAAGCCGGCCTCGGGGAAGGGGTCGAGACTTTCGAGGGCCCACGTGAGAGAGTCACGACGTCGGGGAAGGGAGGGAGGGATGGGGAGGGGACGAGGAGGGCAACGAGGGAGCAAAGGGATGGTTTTCTTGGATCCGAGGGGTCCTGGGGAGTTCTTTCCTCCTCCTCGTATTGAGGAGGGAAGGATCAGGAGAGAAAAAAAACACACAGACACAATTAATCGTCGATTCCCCAAAAAATATTGGAAAATATGGGAAGTGGGGGGGGGAGACAAAAACCCAGAAAATATGGTAAAATATGGGAATCTTTTTTTTGTGTGTATTTATTTGTGTGTCCCAGGGCCCCTTCAAAGGAGGGAGCTTCCTACTCCTCCTCCAACCCTGGCATTGTCTCCGCGGGGAGTGCCGAGCGGAACGAAGGCTCAGTGCTCGAGGGTCGATCTCTGGGGTTGGGTCTCGTGCAGTTTCCTCGTCGCCGCGGCCGGGTTCCCTTGGAAATTCGGAGCGGAGCGCACACCTTAGACTTATATGATGCTCCAACTTACTTTCGGAGGACGTCTCGGGCGGGAGTGCTGGTTTTGTCGGGACGGCGGTTTTCGGCGGCCAGGAGGGCTGGGGGCGGCGCCGATGAGAGAAAGAGTATCGCGCCAGTCCAAGGTAAAACGGGAGGAGGTCTCGAGCGGTAGCGCTAGTTTTGTTGGGACCGGCCGCTTACGGCGGCGAGCAAGAGCACTGGCCCTGAGTAAACGGGAGAAAGTCTCGAGCGGGAGCCGTGTTGTTGTTGGGGGGCCGGCTTTGGCGCCCCCCAGACCGCTCGACCGTGAGCCTCATGTTCAATGAAAATGTAGCAGGCGCCGAGGCGAGAGCGCCAAAGCGCTTGCGGGGGTCCAAAAATAATAATTGTTCAGTATTTTAGCATCCAACAACAACAGCAACAGCATCAACAATAACAACAGCAACAACAACAACAGTAGCAACAACAACAGCAACAGCAACAACAGCAACAGCAACCGCAACAGCAACAGCAACAACCACTACACGCACAAACCAGCAACAAAAACACAACACAAACAATAGCAGCAGCAGCAACAACAACAAGCATCACTGCCATATTGTTACATCTGCATTGCCCGCGTGTCATTCATACTGTACGTCACGAAGTCTGAACTCCTTCCCTCCTCGTTTGTGGGTGCCTTTCTTGGCCTGGCCTTTCTGTCATGCCAGCTTTTTTGCGAGAACTCCGACGGGGTCAGACACGCGGGTCGGGCGGGTGGACCCGGACTCGAGCGTCGGGCGGGCGGGATGCCTAAACCGAGCGGCGTAGGGCTTCTTGTTCTCAAGAAGCCGGCCTGCCGCACTCGCACGGTCGGCCGACGGGCGGGCCGGAGCGGGTCCGACGGGCGGACTTTGGTGGGCAGGTCGGGCGGGCGGGACGTTCAATCGCGATTCGTTCGTGATCTGCGGGGCGAGAGCTCCATGCCTGAGTGCGAGGAAGTCCTGGGGGAGAGTGCAATTCCCCAGTGAGATTCCTGACTGAATCGCGCAGCGGAGCGGGAGAATTGACGGGGGTTATGAGGAGTGGCCTTGGGATGGGTGTCCGCGGACGACGTGTGTGCATCCTGCCGCAAGGGCGTCTCCCGAGGCGTCTTCGGTTCTCGACCCAGGAATGGCACTGCGCATAGTTGTTCGGCCCCCTCAAGTCGAACTGCTCCATGTACCGTGTCGCGTTGGAGCGGGGCCTGCGTGAAGCCCAGACAGGGTACCGTGCACGGGCGCCGTTCACGCAGGTGTGGGCGACTTGCAGCATCGTGTCATCGTGCATCAAATGACACGATGAAGTCGTGGCCTCATTGAGGTCCCCGTCTTCGCATTAGGGATAATAGTTCTGGGCGGTTGGGTCTGTTACATCAGACGAATACAACCCTACCCCTAATGTTTCTGGCCTTCCTGATTTCTGTCCCCTCCCAAAGAGTTGGGGGGCTTTTTTCGGGCTACCATCGTTGATGAACACAGGGTGCGCTATGAGGTTCTCGTCCTCCGTTCTCCTCCCTCCCGCGCAGCTCCCCGGTGGGCAGGAGCCGAAGAAGAAAAGAAGCCATAAGCATAAAACTTTCGACGCTCCGCGCGGACTTCTTGGATCCGCGCGGGGCCCCCCTGGCGGCGCCTCGGGCGCCGCCCCTGGCGCGCTCTGCGGTCCAGGCAGGGGGGCTTCGGCGCAGATCCAAGCAGTTCGCGCGGAGTGCCAAAAGTTCACGTTTATGGCGTTTTCCCTCCCAAGGAGGGGGGCGCCTCAGCCTCCCCCTTCTTAGGAGGAAAAACGCCTCGGCCTCCCTATCCTCCCTATCCTCCCGGCCACGAGAGCGGCGCGTGTTCCCCGAAGGGCGCCCAGCGGGCCGGCGGTACGCCCAAGCTCTGGCCGACGAAGACCTCAACGTAGTTGCCTCCTGACGCACCGCGTTGGCGTCTCCCGAGGCGTCATCAGTCCTCGAACCATGAATGGTACCGTGCACGGTTTTCCCGCCCCTTCATCAGTCGAACTATTATGCACCGTGCCGCAGAGGAGCGAACCCTTAATGGAGTACAGACATGGTTCGGAGCATGGGTGCCGTTCTCGTAAAGACATCGGAGGTTGGGGCAGATTCATCGGAGGTCCGGGCAGGTCTAGAAGAAACATCTGCATAAGTATATTTTTCTGGGGTCTTGCGCGGACCTCCTTGGGGAAAACATGTCTATGTTTTCGTCGTTCCTCTAAATGTCCCGGAGAAGCCAAGACATCGGAGGTCGGGGCAGGTTTATCCACAAGGAGTGGGCGAACACGGACGAGAAGCGCCGGGCAATGGACGCGAGCCTCGCTTGCTTGCCGATGCGATCAGAGGCCGCAGGGCGGAGGAGAGGTCACGTTGCATCTTCGGGGGGCCTCTGCTGTCCCCAAGCTTTGTCTCTTTTCTGGGCGAGAACACAACGCAGTTTTGTTCGTTGTCACAAAAACGCGGACCTGGGAACCTTCTACCCCTGCCGCCCCGCCGCTGGCGCCGCGGTTCGCCGCGGTGCCTGTGGTGGGGCGGGTTGGGTCGGTTGGGGGGTGCGTTTGGGGTGGCTCGCCTCAGGTCTTCATGGACTTCGTGTTCCTCGTCTTGTTCGTGTTCTTTGTCCACGTCTCCCTGCGGTGGGGGGAGGGTAAATATACCCCCGCGTCGCGCGCGCTGCCCCGAGGGCGCTTGTCGGCCGAACGCGAGGCTGGCGCCCTCGGTGCGCGCGTCGCGGGCCGCCGTGGCGGCTTTTGTTTCCGTATGACCGTGTCAGTATGACCGTGTCAATGAGGCCGTGTCAATGCGACCGTGCCTGGGCCGTGTCAATGCGACCGTGCCAATACGACCGTGTCAGTGCGACCGTGTCGATAAAGCCGTGTCAATGCGACCGTGCTATGGCCGTGTCAATGCGACCGTGCCAATACGACCGTGTCAGTGAGACCGGGTCAATAAGGCCGTGTCAATGTGACCGTGCCTGGGCCGTGTCAATGCGACCGTGCCAATACGACCGTGTCAGTGCGACCGTGTCGATAAAGCCGTGTCAATGCGACCGTGCTATGGCCGTGTCAATGCGACCGTGCCAGTATGACCGCGTCAATGTGACCGTGTTGATGCGGCCGTGTCAATGCGACCGTGCCTGGGCCGTGTCGACGCGACCGCGCCAGTAAGATCGCGTCAATGCGACCGCGTCTGTAAGGCCGTGTCAATGCGACCGCGTCTTTTCGATTGCGTCAACGCAACGCGTCAATTACGCCGTGTCGTTGCGACCGTGCCAATTTCTCCGCGTCACTGCGTCCGTGTCTTGTGGGGCGTGTCAAGGGGACCGTGCCGTTGCGACCATGTCAACGCGTCCGTCTCGCCGCGACCGTATCAATGCGAATGTGTAAAAGCGAATGCGTCATTGCGACCGTGTCAGCGCGACCGTGTCAGTGCGACCACGCCAATATTACCGCGTCAATGCGACCGGTTTCCGCCGCCCAGCATGTTGACATTCGTCAGGAGACGCGCGCAATGATCGTTGTTACGCGACGGAGCCAGCAGTGCGCGCAGGCAGAAGACGCGAGCCGCATACGCCGTTGGGCGCGCCGCGGCCGCACCAGCGATGTGCGCTGCAACGCCCACGCTTTCCATGAGCCTGGCTGATTTTCTTGCGGCCCATGATGATACAAGCCGCGGCGCCGAGTGGCTTCGGCAGTGCGCAGCCCTATGCCAGGCGCCGCGAGCGGCTGCGAATGCCGCCACGACGCGCCAGTGCCTCGCGCGCAGGACAATGAGTTGGAGTCAGTGCGTGATCTTGCGTTTGCAGATCCCGGCGCACTGCAGGGCAACCCGTCCGCGGGTAAGCGCTCCTTCTTAGCCAGAGTGATGGCTGCCGCGAAGTCTCTGACAGCGGAGGAACAGCGCGCGGCTGATCCGGCCAGCGCAGGCAGCGCGGCCGGGAGCGGGTCAGCACCTGAGCCGATGTGCCACGTGGACATTCAGGCGAAGTTGCAAGGAGGCGCTCTGAAGGATGTGGGCCAGGCGTTTTGGCCGCGGTCCGCGGCGGTCGACGCCCTCGAGACGGACGTGAAGCGGCTGCAGCGTCGCGGCATCAAGCGGCCATTTGTGTTCGCTGACCTGAAGAAGTTCTTGCCGTCCTGGGCAGAATCGAAGAGCGCGAAAGAGGAGGCTGATGAGGGCCCGCCCATGTCTCGGGATCTTCGCGACCTTTCGCGCGCGCTCGGCGTAGCGAACCCAGTCAAAGCGAAGTCGCTCACTTTCACGCAATGGCATGCCGCCTTCGACAGGTGCACGCGTCTGCGCGCGGGGCGCGCACCCAAGAGCAACGGCGTCGTCCGAGCGCGTAGGTACGCCATCGCTTGCGTCTGCACGGAGCAGATGACGCTGGCTGCGACGATTCGCCACCGCCAGAACGTCATGAAGGCCCGCCTATCGCCGTTGCTCTGCGGATCCAGCGGCGCGAGTGCGATGCGCGCGCGGCGCGGCAGGTGGCCGCGCAGGCGCCCAATGCTAATCGGAGTGGCGCGCTGGGGCTCGTATACGATGAGATTTGCCGGCGCACTTGGGCAGAGAGGTCTCGCGCCGGTGATGATTCCCTCGACATCGAAACTGTCGTGGCAACGATCGATGTGACTCTCTTGGGCGAGGCAGAGGCCGCGTACGATCGCGAAAGTCAGGAGCGCTCAGCCCCCCGCGGGGGCAAGGGTGCCAAGGGCGGCGGAAAACCCGGCAAGGGCGGCGGCAAGGGCGCCAAGGGCGGCGGCAAGGGCAAGTTCCCGCCTGCGCCCCCGGCGGCGCCGAACGACCGCGGCGAGTACGGGGAGCCGCGGGCCAAGAGAGCCAGGCATCGCGAGCGCTGATCAACGTTCCTGCGCCGCGCAGGCGCGGGTCGGCGCGCGCGCGCGCGACGGCGGTAGCCGGACGGCGCGCAGGCGCAGCTGAGAGTCCAGCGGTGACATGTGAAGCATGCCGCGGACAGGAGGCTGGAAGCGCGGCGCACCTACATGTATGTCGCGCGCGGTGGCGTCGCGCTTGCGCAGGCTACCAATTCGGTGTGGACGCGCGGGGCGCAGCCTACACCGGTTGTTTCACTGGAAGAAGTTGCCGGCGCGGGCGCTCCCGCGGTGGGCGGGGTGCAAGCCCATTTGTCGAAAGGCCCCATCGCGTATCCGTCTTTGCTCCCGCGCGCGCGCGTAAAAAAAAAAAAAAAAAAATCTGTCGCGTTGTAGGAGAGCTTGACGCTGGCGACGTGCAGAAGATAGAATTTATCAACTGTGCAATGAAGGACGGATTTCACATCGCGCCATCGCGCGGGATTGAGGAAGACGTTCGCTGCGCCATAGAGTGGGAAGCGTCCAGAGACAGCGTAGAGGTTATGCGTCTGCGCGACAATATGCTATCACGCCTGGAAGCGTGGGGACAAGCGTTACGACGTGACGGGGCCGTCGAGCAATGGTTCGCCGGCGCTGACGACGCGACGCGCGCCGTGTCCGCCGACGTGAATGGGCCGCTTTTAGCTGCTCTGCTCGACATGACGAGCTACGATGACACGGCCGCGGCTGATCTGTTCCGCTACGGCGCGCCTTTGCTCGGAAAGCTGCCCCATGCGGGCAGAGGGCCCGCAAAGAAATTCCCGGAGCCCACGTCGTCCGAGGAGTTGCTGACCTCCTCCCCCGTGCACAATAGAGCCATTTTGTCTTCCTTGCGAGAGGACGTGAACTCGTCTGCGATCCACGAGGGCGCGCTCGCCGATGCGTCTCTGTCGCGGATGACCGCTCCGGTTGTGCTGGCCAAGGCGGACTTGGGCAGGGTGCGTCTGTCCCCGCGTTTCTCCATTGTGCAGGGCGTCAAGCCGGATGGCGCGCCCAAGGTTCGCGTAGTAGACGATGAATCGAGAGGGGGCATCAACTCGGCGTGCCAGCCCGCCGAGAGGTTGTTGCTGGACGGGGCTGACGTTTTGGTGGACGCCCTGCGCTGCTATCACGGTCTGCGCGGGCACGCACCGGCACTGTTTAAGGCTGACATCGACTCCGCTTACCGGCGTGTGCCTATCGCTCCTGAACACAGGCTCGGGATTTCCGGGTGCCCCCCCCCGTTAAAAGCATCGACCTGGGGGCTCGTGTCGGGGTTCCAGAGGAACCCGGCGTTTGCGGTGTCGATGTCGGCCTTGCCACAGGTGGGCAGCTTACAGCACGTATTTGCACGACGGAGACATTTGGGTCACTGGTCACCTGGCGTTGATGTTCGGCGCCCTGGCTGCCGTCTTTGGGTGGGACCGAGTCGGAGCTGCCTTGGCGCACCTCGCCCGCAAGCTCTTAAAGATTCCCACCCTCCGATACGTGGACGATTTCTTTGGGCCGTGCGCACCCGCAACTAAAGAGCATACCATGGCATCGCTGGCCAGACTAGTGCGCCTGCTCCTAGGTCCAGGAGCGGTTTCCGATAAGAAGCTGGAATGTGGCGACGAGCTGGAGATTTTGGGCCTGCATGTGTCCTTTTCTCTCAGCGGGATCAACTTGTTTCCCGCGCCCAAGAAGGTGCGCAAGTGGCTTTTCTTGATCAAGCAAGCGCTCGACTGCGGGACACTATGTGCCGGCCAAGCCAGCAAGCTGGCCGGCGCTCTCAGCTGGGCAGGTCAACATTGCTTCGAGCGGCTAGGGCGTGCGATGTTGCAGCCCCTGTTCGCGCAGCAGAATGCGCGACGGGGTGTCGTTCGCGCCCCGCTCAACTTGGCGCTGTCATGGTGGGCGGAGGTGCTGGCCCTCGGCATCCATCAGTCCAAGCCGTGGGCGCAGCTGGAACGGCAAGAAGTGCACTTGTTCGCTGACGCAAGGGGCGGGTCCGATCCACGGCTCGCCGCCGTGCTGTTCGTCGATGGTCGCGCCTTCTGGTCCGACGCCCCTCCAGACCAGGAGCTGCTGGAGGACTTGGCGCCGCGCCGGGACTCTCAGATTATGGCGTTAGAACTGCTCGCTATAGCGCTGGGATTAGCTACCTTTAGTGAACTGCTGGCGGACCGCCGAGTGGTGATTTGGTCCGACAATGTGGGCGCAGAAGGGGCAGTGCGGAGCGGTCGCGCTTCCGCTTGGGACCACTCCCGCATCATTCACGCCATGTGGTTCCTCATCGCACGCACCCGGTGTTCGCCGTGGTTTGCGCGGGTCCCATCAGCAGAGAACATCGCCGACCTTCCGTCGCGGGAGGAGTACGAGTTGCTACGTGTTCTTGGGGCGAACTTCGTGACGCCGCGCTTACGCGCGGCTGAGTTCTTCGCACCGGAGACGTTTCTGGCCCGCGCTCTGCCGGCGGGAGCGCGCCGTCGCGCGTCGTCGCGCCCCGCGAGCGCCGTTGCGCATCGAAGGCGGCACGAAGCAACGAAGGCGAGTGAGCCGCTGTCCCGCGTCGAGCCCGTTGCGAGCCATGCCTCGCGCGTGCCTTGCGAGGGCGGCCCGCGCGAGTTGATGCCAAAAGCCGACAGTGGAAGCTGCGTCGTTAACCGGCCCCATCGATGGGCCCCTGGTCGGTTGTCCTATGCGTCAGCGCGCGGTCCCAGCGCAGCCAGCGACGGGCGCTCAGTCGAGCGATAAGCCATGACGTTGTTTCATGAGGTCCGCGGCGTCCTGCCAGAGCTTTCACCCATGGTTACCTTTGCGTTGATCGAGTTGCTGCGGCGCCAGGACATAACGCATCTCAGAGATCTGCAGCTAGCGCGCGTCGATTGGTTCGAACCGGTGTCTGCCGCAGAAGGGGAACGAGGCGTCAGCCCTGACGCCCTGCGCGTAGCGCTGTCAGAGTTAATTAACGAAGCGAAGAAGCCATCTGCCGTCGTGCGCGGCGCAAAGGACGAACCTCCGCCTGCACCCGACGTGCATCAGCGCGAGTGCCGCAGCCGCAGTCGCCCTGCCAGGCGGCGAGCTGCCAAGTGCGATGAGCTTTCGGCGGCTTGCGGTGCTGTGCGGGACCTTGAGCTGGCCGTCAGCATAGCGCGCCAGTGCACCATCGAGCCGCGCGCGGGCCCCCGCCGTGAAGTCGAGGCCCTGCGGCAGGGCCTCGCCCAGCGAAGCTTCAGCGAATGGTCGAATTCGGCTCGGGTCGCCGCGATTCTGGGCAGCTGCCCGAAAACGTGGCCCAGCGTAGTCAGCGCCTTCCGCTGCTGGGCGACTTTCGCCATGACCGTGCTCGGCTGCGACGCGGGGGAAGTGATTCCGCCGTCGCCCGAGGGCCTTGCATTGTGGAGCACATGCTTCCGTTGTAAAGGAACATTCGACAACTATATTTCGCACGTCAGATTAGTCTGCATCCTGTTGCGCGTCCCGCTGGACGCGCTGAGCGACCCGGCAGTCGAGCGCGCGGCTCGCGCGGTGCAAGCGCGAAACACTTGGCAGGCCAGGCCCAAGATGTTTATTCGGGAGGCGCTCCTCGCCAGATTACTGAAGCATCTCGAACGCCACCAATCGGGGCGCGAGCTGCAGATGCTTTTCTTGACGGCGTACATATTCCTGTTGCGATTGCCGTCGGAAGCACTGCCGATGCACGTCGCTCGGGACGGCGATCCGCCGCGGGCGGTCGAGCCGAAGAGCTGCCTACGCCTGCATGACGGCTCGATCTCGCTGACGTTGCTTTGGCGCAAGAATCGCGCCACGCCGCTCACGATGACGCGCACGTGCTGGTGCGCGCGCTGTCCATCAACGTGCCCCGTGCACGCGCTGGGGAAATTCTGCGCCGACAGCGCGGCCCAGCAGCCTTTTGCGGGTTTCCGCCCGGACGCTGTCCTATCGGCGTTGAGAGCGGCCCTGCAAGAGCTCGGGGTGCCGCGGCACGATGCCTATCGCACCCACGATTTTCGTCGGGGCCACGCCCAAGACATGGCGGTGCGTGGCTCGCGGCTGGCCGACATCCTTCGCGCCGGAGATTGGCGGTCCGCCGCCTTCCTGTCATATTTAGACAGGGATGCGCTTGAGGACAGCGCCGTCAGGGAAGCGCACGGCGGCGCTTCGTCCAGCGACGAAGACAAGGACTGAGGTGGCTGTGAGCCTATAGAACACCTTCGGCGAGAACAGCGTTGGGTTTTCCTCGCGCGCAGGTGCAGCAAGGGCCTTGGGTGTCGCTGCACCCGCGCGCTCCCGCGGGGAGCGGCGAGCGACGAGTGCGCCGCTCGCCCCCCCCCGCGGGCGCGTGCCTACCCAACGCGCAGCGCTCCCCGCGCTCTCCCCCAACCCTCGGGTTTTCCAGGGTAGCGTCTTTTGTGGGCGAGAACACAACGCAGTTTTGTTCGTTGTCACAAAAACGCGGACCTGGGAACCTTCTACCCCTGCCGCCCCGCCGCTGGCGCCGCGGTTCGCCGCGGTGCCTGTGGTGGGGCGGGTTGGGTCGGTTGGGGGGTGCGTTTGGGGTGGCTCGCCTCAGGTCTTCATGGACTTCGTGTTCCTCGTCTTGTTCGTGTTCTTTGTCCACGTCTCCCTGCGGTGGGGGGAGGGTAAATATACCCCCGCGTCGCGCGCGCTGCCCCGAGGGCGCTTGTCGGCCGAACGCGAGGCTGGCGCCCTCGGTGCGCGCGTCGCGGGCCGCCGTGGCGGCTTTTGTTTCCCCTCACCCTTCGCCGCTCCTTTGGTTGGGGTGGGGCGCGGGGTGTCGCTGCACCCGCGCGCTCCCGCGGGGAGCGGCGAGCGACGAGTGCGCCGCTCGCCCCCCCCCGCGGGCGCGTGCCTACCCAACGCGCAGCGCTCCCCGCGCTCTCCCCCAACCCTCGGGTTTTCCAGGGTAGCGTCTTTTCTGGTGCCCGACACGGAGCCGATGAGTCCGACATGGATTCGACACGGATTCGACGCGGATAGGACCGCGACGGGACAGACAATGTCCCCCGAGGATGCAGCATAAGAGAGAGGAGGTGGACAAAGAGGAGGAACGAGGAAGAGAACCAGGGTCAGGAGGGGGAGCTGTGGCCAGAAGCACCCATGAGCGTGAGAGCGCAAATTTTGGGTGTCCGCGGGCGGTTCCTCCACGAGCGATGGGCCCATTCCTCTTTCGCCTGTGGGCGGCGCCCCTGCGTTGTATGTGTGTTGGCGGTCGATTTTGGAGCGACGTGGGCGAAAGGGAAGGTTCGGGGACTTCCAGGGGCCCCGAATTGGAAACAGCAAAAAACAGCCGAATCTATGGGTGATGGGTTCAAGAAGGCGGGAGAAGGATGAGGAGGAGCAGGAGCAGGAGGAGGAGCAGGAGGAGGATGAGCAGGAGCAGGAGCAGGAGCAGGAGCAGGAGGAGGAGGAGGAGCAGGAGCAGGAGGAGGAGGAGGAGGAGGAGTCAGCGAGCTGCGGAGAGCGGGTCATGCTCCCTGGACCTGCCGCGCGCCGCGGCGGGGGAGGTTGGCCAACGCTGGCCAACGCCGAGCAGAGCAGGAGACGAACCACCACGCACCCCCCGACCGTGAGGACCAGGTCGACGGAGAAGCCGAGGACGATGCCCATGTGCAGGGGGGGGTAGGGTGGCGGGGAACGACCGCGAGGCGGCAGGGCCCCTACCGCCCGCCCGCTCCCCCGGGCCATCAGCGCGACGAGGTCGCGCACGTGGTCCTCGTCGCTTCCGCAGCGGCTGCGGAGCTCGGAGGCGGCCTCCATGGAGCCGGCGGCGGGGAGCTCTTCGAGCAGGCCGCCGACGCCGCCAGGGGCAGCAGCAGGCGGCGCCAGCTGCGACTCCGCGGCGGCCGCACCAGCAGCGGGCGCCCCCAGGGCGGCGCCGCCAGCGCCTCCAACCGCGCCGACGCCCTTGCCCCCGACGGCCGCGCCCGCAGGCGCAGGCGGGCGAGAGCGCGCATCGCCCCCACCCGTGGTGCCAGGAGGGCGGCGACTCGGCCGACGCACGATCGGAGGGTCGACGACCCAGTCGTCGGGCGCCAGCTCCGAAGGCCCCTCCTCCGCAGCCCCTCCCGTGCCGTGGTCGTCCATCACGGCGCCCTCCTGCCCAGCCTTGCTACCGCCCGTCCTGCCGCCGCTGCCGCGAGGCCTCCGCCGCCGCCGAGGGGCAGCAGGCGGCGCGGCACCAGCCGCCGCGGCCAGCGCGGGCGCTGGAGGCGTGGCCAGGAGGGCCACCGCGGCCCTGACAGTGCCCTCGGCCGCACGGAGGAGGCGGCGTGCCTCGACCATCTCCGTGCTGCCCGTGGTGAGCCCTGCCGCCGATGCAACGCCAGCAGCGCGCCGCGCGAGAACTTCAGCGCCGCGGGGCGGGCTCCATCGCGAGACGTCGGTGGTGTCGGGAACGCCGCGGGATGACGAGCGACCCTGCAGGCGAGACGTGAGCCAAAATGCCGACTGGAGGAGGAGGAGGAGGAGGAGGCGGAGGAGGAGGAGGAGGAGGAGGAGGAGGAGGAGGAACAGGAGTGAGGTTCGAGGGCCGAGGTTTTCTGATTATGTTTGTTCACGTAATGCCCATACTGAATCGAACCCCCTCGAAGCAGCTCAGAGGCATGCGCAGGGACGGAGAGAGGAGGGCGAGGCTGGAAATCGGGGACGAGGCAGAGAGGCGCAGGGCGAAGATGTGGACGCACCTTTGGTGTCGGGATGGGGAGGTGTGGGAGTCGCAGAAGTAGTATCTCGGGGGTGGGTAGACCTCCTACCCTGACACGTCGATTAGTGAATCGGCCGTTTTCGGTTCGCGTGAGGGCGTCGCGGCCGTCATTTTTGCGGGTCGAGGTCCGCCGGTTTCGGTTCCAGGCCGCTGTCACTAAAGGGTGGTTTACTAAAGGGAGGTTTGTCCACCGCCGAGTATCCCTGCCTGCTAGATGTAAGTCGGGCGTGTCCCGCTACAGGAGTAATATTCAAACATAGAAAAAACAGTCTGGGAACGACTTTAGGAGTATTGTTGAGTGTGTTTTGAGCTATTTTTGCATACTCGTAATATTTCGCTCCAACCCCGCCTGTAGGGGGGCATGCCCGACCTGATGCTAGATGTAGGGATCTCGCAGCGGTTGTCAAAGTTATCGTGCCTCTTCTGTCTTGCAGGTTCACGGAGCGACCCTCCGGCTCGCGGACGCGCTTGCGAAGGCCAGCTGTGCAGACTGCAACAAACAGCAAGCACGTCTTCAGCTTCTCCAGCGGCAACCGAAGTGTCGTCGAGTTGCCCAAGCGATGTTCACCGACGGCGGTGGTGTCTCCGCTGGGGTTGCTTGTATCGTATAAGTGTGATGGCGTATTTGTTACTTAGTCTTATACTGCGACCGCGTACTGTATAGCTGCGACCGCGTACTGTATATCTGTGACCGCGTACCGTATAACGGTGGGGCTGTTCGTACTGTGTAACACTGACAGCGTACTGTGACCGGCATTGCATAATATTTTGAGCGCTCCTTGATTATGAATTGGCGCATGGGCCACTTGTGCTCCAAATGATGTGGACGTTACCGTTGTCAACGTTGTTGTAAGTATGTTCCATCTCCATATGAATAAATGATTTGGATTGCGTCCACGTGCGGCATCGAATCTGATGCACGCACTGCAGTGGAGCTGCCTCGCGCCAGCGCAATTCCAAGGGTGCCAAGTGGATGTGGGCACATTCTGAAATTAACACGGCTTGGACAATGAGCCGACCCATCACGCAGCCGGCTTGGAAGTAATACGTCAGCTGAGATTCTGTCGTGTTGAAACAGCGATCACGTTGTAGACAGAGCGGGCATGCAATGGTTGCACTGACATGGTCGTGTGTCCAACGTTCTCAATGGGTACCTTCATCCCCCGTCATGTTTCTTCCTTTCCACCTTGTTGTCAGGGCTTCTTCCCTTATTGGGCACTCTTCCCGCTCTCTCTGGTTCTCGGTGGGTGCCCCTTCCACCTTGTTCGGGCCGTATGGTGGACATCTGAAAGCATGGACCCGTGCTTGAAGACGTTTGCCTCCCCGCAGGGGATGCCCCCCTTCACAGCCTGGATTCGATCGGTCCCGCAATGGTCATTGAGGTGAGGAGGGGCGATCGCCAGCGATTGTTTCACATCGCTACCCGTGTTAGATCGCGAGTTTGGGGCAACCAGTCATCCGCCGTTCTTGATGTTGATGCCCTAGTAGCCCAGCCGAGGCAGCCGCTCGTCTCTGGACGAACGACGGGGGCGCGAAAGAGGGAAGGTACACACGGAGTTTGCTGCACGCGGCCGGCTTCGGCTTCGCTGCCGCGCACTTTCTCGACGCACGGCCGCCTCCGGCGCCCTGGCGGCGCCAGGGCAAATTAGCTGCATGCAGATGATGCGGTTACCGCCCCTTCGTCCGCCCCGTTCCTTCCGTTTCGCTGCCGCGCCCCTTCCTTCCATCGCCTTTGTCCCTCCTGTCGAACCATCTCCGTCGCCACCTCGGTGGCATCTTGCCTCTTTTCTCTGTCATCTACCTGCTTCTCCTGCTCCTCCTCCTCCTCCGCGTCCTCCTCCTCCTCCTCATCCTCCCCCTCCTCCTCCTTCTCCTCCTCCTCCTTCCGTAGCCATGATCCTTGATCCCTTTCGGCTCTGGCGGGCTTGAGGCGGGCGCACTTCGAAGGGGCGCGGCCCGTCCGAGTGGGAGGGCATGATATTGCTGGTTCCCTTGGAGCTGGTCAGCCGAGCGAAGCTCGGAGCGCCCAGAGGCAGGAGTTTTGCGCGGCGCACCGTGCTCGTGGAAGAGAAGCGGGTGCTGCTGGACGAGCGCTTCGAGTTGGAGACACAGAAGCGGGCGCCTATGGAGGGGGCCCTGAGGATTTCTTCATCGGCGGCGACCGGCCTCCACCCAAAGGTTGCGCTGTTGGAGGCGCCGCCGGGTTGGATGGGGGTGCGGCCCGCGTATTTGGACCAGGGTTCGCAGGCGGCGAAGTGGGCGCGGGCGGAGACGGAGTTGCCGCCATCCCCCTTCAAGCCGAGGGAATACGAGGCGACGCTAGGGGAGCATGCGGCGTCTGCAAGGAGCCGAAGGAGATGAAGGTGGAGAAGCGGAAGGAGAGGGAGCTGCGGCTGGAGCCGGATCAGTCGACATTGGCCCTCGACCACAAGGAAAAGAGAAAGAAGCTTCAAGAGGTGAAGAGCAAATGCTAGGAGAAGGTGGAGATGCCAGACGAGGCGAAGAAGAAATGGCAGGAGAAGACGGCGACGCGGCGGGAGGTTCAGTCGCCGTCGGAGTCCTACCAGCCCATCTGCCTGAAATTGAAGAAGCGGAAGGCTGCGCAGCAGGTGTCGGAGCAGACAGAGTCATTCAAGCCGAAGGTGAAGAAGACCTCGCAGCTGAACCAGACGATGGCGAGTCGACTGGAGATTGTTTCGTCGGAGGATTCGTTTTAGCATTGGGAGAAGGAGAAGGAGAAGGAGAAGAAACAGACGAAGAGCGCTTCGAGGACGCGGTTGAGCGCGACCGAACGCTCGCAGTCTGCCTCGGCCCCCAATGGACCGCGGGGCTGGAACGCGTGCGGGAAGAAGTAGAAACGGGAGTGCGCGAAGGAAAAGGCCGTCCAGTGTCGTTTTCCGACGGCGCCTTGGGCTGAGAGCGCGGGATCGGGTTCCAGAAGGAATTGGCGGTCGTGTGCCGCGAAAGCCTTCTCAAGGCACACGGCTGGCTGGTGGCCTTGCCAGACCACCACCTTCAACTAGTAGGATCCATCTTCGCGGCCGGGAGGTGTGCCAGGGTGGTAGACCCTCAGAGCCAGGAACAGAGATCCAAAGCAGGAGGTGGAGGCAAGAAGGTTGCTGCCGGCAGCAGAACCAAGGAAAGAAGGCCGCTGGTGTCAGCGCTTCTGGTGCCAAGGTAGTATCGGCTGAGCTTGCGGCAGCAAGAATGCTGCTGGTGTCAGCACTTCTTGTGCCCAGAAGGCATCAGCTGCTGGTGGCAACGGGGTGCAGCGATTTAGGCCCGCAATTGCTGGGCGCAGCGCTGTTGGTGCCAAGGGGTACGGCGGCGGCGTGGAGAGCGACCTCGCCCAGTCGCGCTCGGTGGGCGTCGCGGGCATCGCGGGCGGAGCCCCGTCGGAGGCGGCGACGGCCACCGGGGCCATCGCGCAGAAGGCGCTGGAAGGCGCCCCGAGTTGCTTCGCGGCCCGCCGGTCGCGGCGCTTTTGGCGGAGCGGCGCGGCGAAGGCTAGGTTCAAGGAGTTCTTCGTCTGGGCTTCGCACAGGGCTCAGGAGGGGAAAGAACACAGACACAATGAATCGCCGACTCCCCAGAAAATTTGGGAACGAAAATCCCGAACAGATGGGAAAACATGGGGAACCCTGTGCTTTGTGTCTAATTATTTGTGTGCCCCACGGCCCCTTCAGAGGCGGCTAGTGCTGCCTCTGCCTGGCGCGGGCCTGGGCGCGGCTAGCGTCGGGCGGGTCGCGCGGGCAGGACCCTCTTGGCTAGCGTTAAGTCGGGCCTGTCCTTCTACAGGAAGGAATCTTCAAAAATAGCCAAAACATAGTCGGGGGACCACTTTTCGAGTATTTCTCTGCATCTTCTGAGTCTATTTTGGGCATCTTTTATTTTTCGCCCAAAACCATCCTTGTAAGGGGGACAGGCCCGACCTAAGGCTGGCGCGCTCGCTCCTCGCGGCTGGATATGCCGCGCTTCTGCCCGGGGCCGTGCAGGCGGCGAGGCCAGCGCGCGGGCGCCCCCACTGGCAGCGGGCTGCTCCCGCGCGGGGCGCGACGGCTGCACGCGACGCGCGCGCTGCCACTACTCGCAAAGAGGAGCTGCTCGCAATAATCAGGAAGGAAAGAAACACCCAGACACAATTAGTCGTCGATTCCCAAGAAGACATGGGACAATATATTGGAGGTGGGGGGGGGAAGACGAAAACCCAACAAATAGTAGAACAAACATGGGTAATCTTTTCATTTGTGTGTATGTATTTGTGTGTCCCAGGGCCCCTTCAAAATGGCCTGGGCCCCCCGCGGGGGATCTACGATGAATTCCATCAAAGCAGACGTTTGTTTTGTTTCTCTTTGTTTCTGGCGCGTGCGAGCAGGCACGTTGCGAGTCGTGGAACGCCCTCGGCGATCCACGCCAGATGTCGGGGCGGCCGCCCGCGGCACGGCCGTGGCTTGGCATCGCTCGGACGTGTGCATTTCTCCCTCGGCGAGGACACTCGAGGAGCATCCTTGATCATTTGGCGAAAAAGCCACGCACGAAACCGAAAAAAACACAGGGAATGGACGTCCGAGCGGTGGCCAGGTGGACAAACCTCGTGGCCGCCGCAGCTCCCGTTGCGGTCGCGGGCGCTCCGTTACAGGCAGCTGCTTGAGTTCACCGAGCCGGCACCTTGGTGCGCTTGGCTTCTCCGTTATCAGTTATCCTCCTCCTCCTCCTCCTCCTCCTCCCTCCTCCCTCTCCCCTCCTCCCTCCTCCCTCCTTCTCCTCCACCTCTTCTCATCATCCTTCTTCCGTCCTCATCACCATCAGTACCCCCCGCCTCTCCCCTCTTCCGCCTTGTCCTCCCTCCCCGTCCTCTTCCCCCTTCCCCTTCCCCGCCCTCCTGCTCCTCCTCGTCCACCTCCTCGCTTTCCCCTCGTGCCCCTCGTGCCCTCCCTCTCGTTCTCTCTCTGTCTCTCTCTCTCTCTCTCTCTCTGGCCGAGGCCAGTGCGCGTGCTTGAGTCTAGGCCAGGGCTCCTGTGGCAAAGCGCGCGCTCCCGAGGACCCGACGTTGGACCACACGCCCGAGTCGCTGTTCGAAACTGCAATGGAGGGGACGGAGGAGGAGGAGGAGGAGGAGGAGGAGGGAGGAGGAGGAGGAGGAGGAGGAGGAGGGAGGAGGGAGGAGGGAGGAGGAAGGAGGGAGGAGGAAGGAGGGAAGAGCGAGAAGGGAGGAGCGAGAAGGGAGGCGGAGGAGGAGGAGGAGGAGGAGGAGGAGGAGGAGGAGGAGGAAGAAGAGGATTACGAGGAGGAGGAGCAGGAAAATGAGGAAAACGAGGGGAACGAGAAAGAGAACGAGGAAGAGAACGAGGAGAAGAAGGAGGAGGCGGAGGAGGAGGAGGAGGAGGGGGACGGTGTCGACACGACGACGACGACGACGACGACGACGACGACGACGACGAGGGGAGGGCGGTCTCGGAGGACGCCAGCCAAAAGGCCACACCGATTTTGCCCGAGGCCAAGCTCGGAGCCCCGCATCGATGCAAATGTGCCCTCCATCGGCGGTAGGCGACGGGGGGGAACTCGGAGGGGGCAGGCCTTCTCCTCCTCCTTTTCCTCCTCGTCCTCCTCCTCCTCCTCCTCCTCCTCCTCTCCTCCTCCTCTCCCCTCCTTCCCCCTTCCTCCTGCTCATCATCCCCCCCCCCTCCCCTCCCCTCCTCCTCCTCCTCCTCCTCCTCCCCACCTCCTTTTCCTCCTCGTCCTCTCCTCCTCCTCCTCCTCCTCCTCTCTCCTCCCCTCCTCCTCCCTCCTCCTCCTCCTCCCCTCCTCCTCCTCCTCCTCCTCCTCCTCCTCCTCCTCCTCCTCCTCCTCCCCTCCTCCTCCTCCCTCCTCCTCCTCCCTCCTCTCCCCTCCTCCTCCCCTTCCCTCCATCCACCTCCTCCTCCTCCTCCTCCTCCGTCCCCCCTCCTGCTTCTCCTCCTCCTGCCCCAGACAAATTCCACCGCTCGGGACTCCTCCTCCTCCTCCACCACTCCTTCTCTCTCCTCTACTCCTCCTCCTCCTCCTCCTCCTCCTCCTCCTCCTCCTCCTCCTCCTCTTCATCCTCCTCACGGCGGGGTTTCTGGGAGGCCTCCTCGCCTTTTGAGAAGGCGTCGCTGTCTTCGGAGAGGACTCCATAAATTCTTACCTACACGTCCAGAGCCCTTCCGAGTTCGGAGGAGACCTGCCCCCTCTGACTTCCCCCCTGGGCTCGCCGCCGATTCTTGGCCCAGCCAGGAGGGCGTGTGCTCCAGTCCTGGGCCCTGCCGAGGCCTGGTCAGGATCCGGTGCTGGTGTGCAGCTGGCAACCTCCGACGAGCGGGGAACCCAGACCGGCGGCACACCGATTCCCTCGCTCCTGGCGCCTCCCTTGCAGTTCGGCCTCGTGGGGTCGCTCTGGGGCCCAGGGGCCACCCGAGGATGAACACCAGGCCCCCCAGAGAAGCGGTCGAGGGGTCTGGGGCCCGCGGACTGAAAAAACGATCCACTGGAGGTCGCGGGACGTGGCACGTTGTTGGTTTGTCCCCCCCACGTCGTGTTCCCTTTGGTTCTCCCCCTCGCCTCTACCACCGTTGTCGTCGTCCTCCACATGATGGGGGAGGACGGCGACGAGAACGGTGGACGAGGGTTCCGGGGAGGACGACGACAGCGGAGGACAAGCAGCCTACAGGCGGCCCGGATTAGTAGGTCGGCCCTGCCAGATCAAGGGTACCTTCGTGTCCTGTGTCCTGCGACCCATGCCTCCTGCAGTTCTGCGGCAACGCGGCCCTCGGCAGGGACACGTGTCTTCTCGCGTGTCCGCCCCAATCAGGTCCGACTGCAGCGGCTCTAGGAAGAGAGGGACGGGGACCCCATCCACCTGGGCTTGGGCCTCGGATGCCCCCGTGCGCAGTGCAGGTCCAAGCTCACCCCGCCTCCGCTGCCCAGGCCACTGCAGGGGTGCGAGGGCCCGAGGAAGGCAGACTGTGCGCTGCGCCCGTCGTCTTGGTGTCTCTCGGACGCGTGTCTTTTTTCTCGGCGGGGACCATCGATGAGCAACCTAGATTTGAGTCGGGCACGTCCCTCTACAGGGTGAATCTTCAAGCATAGTCAAAACAAATAGTCAGGGGACAATTTTGGTTAGGAATCGGTTCTGTGTATGTTTAATTTTTCGCCCCAAATCCCCCTGCAGGGGGACATGCCCGACCTAAACCTAGGTCGTCGGGCCCCCCCAACAAAAAACACGCGCGAAGCCAGAATATGCACGGGGAATGGACGCCCGGGCGATGGCAGGAACGTGGCGGGCAGAGCCCTCGGGGATGCGCACGCAGCGCGTCCGTCCCTCGCCGCGCTCCTCGCCCTCCTCTTCCCGCTCGGCGGCCGGCGTCCCCCGTGGCGGAGCCCTCGCTCCCTCGGCGGGGGAGCGGGCGGTGTGCGTCACCACTGCGCCCGGTTCACTCGGATCGAGAGGGGGTGCCGCGCCCTCCTCTTTTCCAGCCCGGTGGCCGGCGTGTTTCCCGCGGCGGAGCCCTCGTTCCCCCGGTGGGGAGTGCGGGCAGTTGTCGTCACCGCTGCACCCGGCCCACGGGATCGCGAGAGGGTGTCGCGCCCGCATGTGCTGCTGGGCTGCGCCCGCCAGGTCGGGTGCGAGGTCGTTTTCGTTCTAGAGTCGACGGGGACGTAATTGCAGTGTTGACCCATGCCAAGGAACACCCTGCTTGCTGCCAGGGTGCTCTGGGTTTCTTGGGTTTCGATGGTTTTGCTGTGGGAAGTGGAAATCGCGACGCTCCCACGCCAAACATCCATGGGCGCCCTGGAGCCTCAGCGTCGGGATTCCTGTGGGAGGTTTACTTTGGACTGGCCTCCACTCTGCAGGACGGAGACGCAGGACTCGAGCTCGGGTTTGCCGACGCTGGTTGACGGGCCCGTGCTGGATCCCGACGGTCGTCCCGTGCCTCGTGGGAGGCCTGCAGCGGGCGCCCTCGTCGATCTTCCGGCCGGGCCTTGCCGTCTTCCTCGCGGCCTCGTCGGGCCAACCGGGGCCCTTCTGGCCGAGGCTCAGCGCCTCCCAGATCTGAACTGAAGTCTGGCCTGTCCCCTTACAGGGGGATCTTCGACGAAAAAAATTAAACCAAAAAAGCACACCCAAACATAGTCAAAACATAGTCCAAAAGTCATATGAGGACTATTTTCAAACTATTGTTTGGCCTTTCTGAGGTATTGGTTTAATATTTTTTTCGTCGAAAATCCTCCTGTAGGGGGACACGCCCGACATAAATCTAAACAGGAGGGAGAAATACGCAGACACAAACCACCGTCGGTTCCCAGGAAGATCTGGAGACTGGGGGAAGTGGAGGGGAGGACTAACGTGCAGAAAAGTGGGAACAGGTTGGGGATCTAAGGATTAGTCTTAACCGATGTAGGATGCTTCAGCCATCCCGCCGGCTCCTAGAACAGACGGGGAGTCCACGGTTGAGGCGTCGTGGACTTTCTTGGGGATTATTTTGTGATGTTGTGTGCGTCTTGGGAGTTGTTTGGGAGCTTAGCGGAGCCTCTTGAAGGCGGTTTTGAAGCGTCTTGGGGGCCGTCTGGGGGTCTCTTTTTGGCATCTAGGGGGCCTCTTGGGGCTTATTGGGAGCCTCTTTTGGGCCGCTCGGGGGCTTCTTCGGGCCTTTGGTGGTCCTCCTGGGGTGGAAAGATATGAGTTTCGGGGATTAGTCAGCGCGTGCCTTTGATAATGTTTTCCCGTCACTGTTCAGAGAATCGGAGTCTGGCCGCGCCGTACCTGAGGCGATTTGTGGCCGCCCCAGATCGAGCCTGTGGCGAGGCTTCCACGATATCTCTTTGGGTTTTACCTGAGAGGTGCGGATGCTGGCGCTTCCACCTCTCAATGTCTAATGGCCTTCGGCCCATCCCGCCACCGTTCGTTGGGATCTCGTGGGGGCCTCTTGGAGGCCGTTTTGATGCCTCTTAGGGGGCCGTTTTTGGGCCTCGTTTGGCCTCTTGTGGGCCTCTTGGAGGCCTCTTGGGGCCTCTTGGGGGGGCCCTTGCGAGCCTCTTTGGGCCTCTTGGGCGTCTCTTGGGCCTCCTGGGGGCCTCTTGGGGCGGCAGGCTCCGATTTTTGATTCGTGTTCCCTCTCTTGGGCCCCCTGTTGGGGCCGTCTTGGGCGCCTCTTGCGCCGTCTTTGGGGCGCTCTTGGAGACCTCTTATGCCGTCTCGACACTCTTTTGGTGGCCTCTTGGGCCGTGTTCGAGCGATCTTTGGGTCTCTTGGGCTGTCTTGGAGCATCGGGAATACGAAAAGTCAGCAACGCCGAACATGTGACAAACCTGAGAACAATCACTGATGTTTGCCTCTTGGGGCTCTCGTGGGGGTGTGTTGGAGGCTTCTGGGGCTGTCTTGGAGGTGTCTGGGGCAGTCTCGAGGCCATTGACAACGTCTTTGAGCTATGGTTCGGCAAGTCGGGGCTCTCTTGGACTGTTGTGGGCGGGCACAGCGTCCAGAGGACTTGCAGGAAACACCCCCGAGCTCACGGGAGGCAGCCCAGGAATCCCCGGGACGCTTCAAGGCTGCCCGGGAAATGGCCGGCGCGGGCCCTCGATGACTTACAATTCTGGCTGCAGCAGCAGCCTGCAGCACAGCCTCTGCCTCTCAGTGCATGAGCCGGGGGGCACTCCATCTCCTGCCGGAGGCACTGTGACGAATCTCCTAGTTCTGGTTGGCGTTGGGGTCGTTCCCATGCCGCCCCGGCGTTCCAGGATGAGCCTGTTCCCAGTCACCACTCATGTTCGACACGCCATCAGTGTCCACTTGTGCCTCTCGTCCGATCTAGCACTGACCGGATCAGTGCTCTGGAGTTTGTTGGCACGGAGTGTCTCTTGTCTTGCGCTGTTCGGCAGGTGGATGGAGGCTGGTCTGCTGTGCAGCGCCCTCTGCACCGTCACGCCCGGATTGTCCTTGACCAGCCTCGCCACTTAGCCAGTAGTACAGTTATCCCACAAAGTAAGGATGAGCTGATCTCCAAGGTTACCCTTGCATCCTTCTTCTTCCGCCCATCCCTGGCCATTTTCGCTGGTCCGGGGACGATATGTATGCACCGTACCGCGTTTGCGTCTCCCGAGGCGTTGTCGAGCTTCGACCCAGGAGTGGTACGCTGCATAGTTTACTAGCCTTTAGGAGCCCAAACAGTGTGCACCGTACCACGTCGGAGCGGGGCCCGAACGGAGTCCAGGCATTCGTGCGGTGCATGGGCGCCGTTCTCGTAGCTGGCCGTGCCGCGCTCGCAAAGTGCCTGCATGGTCTTCCAGGGCCCCGGCATCCTCGTCGTGCGATCTTGCTCTGCGGGTGGACCCTGTCAGGGCAGCTGCCCGCGGCTGTCAAAACTAGGGGAACGAGCAATAACGGAAGCATAACAACTCGGAGGTCCGCGCGGACTCCTCGGATCGGCGCTGGAGCCCCCCCTGGCGGCGCCTCCGGCGCCGCCACTGGCGCGCGGAGCCGGGGGGTCCAGCGCCGATCCGAGGAGTCCGCGCGGACCTCCGAGTTGTTATGCTTCTGTCATTGCTCGTTCCCCCGGAAACAGCTCCCGGCAGGGAGGGGGGGCCGAGCGCCGATCCGAGGAATCCGCGCGGACCTCCGAGTTGCTATGCTTCTGTCACTGCTTGCTCCCCCGAAGACAGCTCCCCCGAAAGCAGCTCCCCCGAAAACCCCGAGAACAGGCTCCCCCGAAAGCAGCTCCCCCGAAGACAGCTCCCCCGGAAGACAGCTCCCCCGAGAACAGCTCCCCCGAGAGCAGTTCCCCCGAGAGCAGCTCCCCCAGAGCAGGCTCCTGTGCCCCCGGAAGAGCGGCTCCCCCGCCCCGTGGCTCGGGCGGGCCAGGGCCGCCCCGCCGCCCGCCCCCGCCGCCCGGGGACGGGGCGGCGCACAGGCCAGCGTCGCCGGCCACCCCCGCGTCCGCGACGCGATCGGGCCCGGGGCGCGCGCCTCGGGTCGGCCTGGCGTCGGTCGATTCCGGAGGTGGAGGAGGAGGAGGAGGAGGACACTCAGACACAATTAATCGTCGATCCCCCCAAAAAGATGGGAAAGTATGGGCAGTGGGGGGGAAGACAGAAGCCCCGAAGATATGGGAAAATATGGGAATCCTTTCATTTGTATATGTGTGTGTGTGTGTGTGTGTGTGTGTGTGTGTGTGTGTGTGTGTGTGTGTGTGTGTGTGTGTGTGTGTGTGTGTGTGTGTGTGTCAGGGCCCTTTCAGTCGGGGGCCACCCTCCCTCCACCGCCTCGTGTTCCTGCTCCTCGTCTCCTCGTTCTGCTCCTCCTCCTCCTGCTCCTCCTCCGTCTGCTCCTCCTCCTCCTCCTCCTCCTCCTCCTCCCTCCTCATCCTCTTCCGCGTCTTCTCCTCGTCGCCTTCCTCGTCACCTCATCGTCACCTCGTCGTCCTCGTCTCCTCCACGCCTCCTCCTCGTCACCTCCGCGTCCTCGGGCGGGCCAGCTCCAGACAGGGTCTATCTTGATCCGATCGGTCCGATTCGATATCGATTTCGGCGCGACCGATCCGAGTCGGTTTCGACTTCGCGCTGGTGCCTGCCTGGTCCGACGCGCATTCCGGTGCGATCCGATGTTGCGATTCGATGTGGATCGATCGTGCCCTGGACCGTCCCCCGCGTCTCGCAGAGGCCTCGGCGGAAGGCTGCTGTCCACTCCCGGCCTCCTGGGGCCCGTGGGTGGTGGCCCTTCCCAGGCCCTGGGGCGGTCAGCGGACGGCTATGCCCAGGGGTAATTACCCTCCCAGGGGTAAGTACCCCCTCCCAGGGGTAAATACCTGGGAGGGTAATCACCCTCCCAGGGGTAACTACCCTCCCAGGGGTAACTATCCTCCCAGGGGTAACTACCCAGAGGACGACATTCCAGATCGATGGTGTAAACCTCCCAGGGGTAGTTACCCTCACGCCCTTGACGGCTCGCTCCGTCCTCGACCGCTCTCCACGGCCGGCCCCGCCCGAAGAGCCCCGACGTGGGCAGCAGAGGGGCTCGCGGCCTTCCTCGCGCATCCTCACTGTCGGTGTTGACTGTCGGCCTGCCCCAGGGGAAGGGCCGAGGCCTTCCGGGGTCCACGGTGCAGAAGAGATATCATGGCGTTGGGGGCCTGGGGAGGGACTCGGCATCGCTCGGACGCGTGCATCTGTTTCTCGGCGGGGACCATCGAGGAGCGTCCTGGATCATCGAGCCAAAAAAGAAACGAGCACGGCATCGGCAAATGCATTGGAAGTAGACGTCCGAGCGATGGCAAGGGGAGAGGAGGACAGAAGGGGGGAGACGGGGGTCGAGCTGTCGCTGCGAGTTGTCGGCGATCCTTGTGGGCCTCCTGGAGCTCCTTGGTCGTCGCGACCGGGTCTGCCTCGAGATTCTGGTCAGGACGCAGCCCAGGAGATGTGCGGGGGCCGATGCTCGGTATCGCTCGGACGTGTGCACTTTTTCGCGGCGGGGATTCTCAAGGAGCAGCCTGGATCATCCTGCGAAAAAGCCACGCACGGAACCGAATAAAACACAGGGAATGGACGTCCGAGCGACGGGGCCGATGTGGGGGAGAGGAGCTCAGACCTCCCACGCCACGAGCAAATAGTCGGCGTCTCGAGCTGTTGCGAAGCGTCCTGGCTAGCCCACAGGCCCACCGCAGAATATTCTAAGGACCTTGTGTGGTGTGCGCGAAATGTGCTCAGAACCTCTCCGGGTGAGACTGTTTTGTGTTCAATGCATTGGGTCTATGTTTTAAGAACATTTGTAGTTGTTATAAGAACATGTTTTGCTCTAAGAACATGTCGTGGCAGGCCTAGAGGAATGCTGGGACGGTCGGTCCCTGCTCAAGCGTCACCCCAACATGCTGAGCGTCGCCCCCAAGGGGTGACGCGCGCGCCGAGAAGTCTTGCAGTGCAAGCTCCGTGGCGGTTTCTGGCCACACCGCTCGGGACACTGTGTATTACAAAATGTGTGTGCGATATGTTGGGGTCGGACGCGCGCCTCCGAGGAGGGCACATCGAGTAATTGGGGGATCGACTGCAGAACGGACTTACCACATGTTTTTTGTCGAACCAATGCAAAATGCTACGCGCGTCCCAACTAACATTGAAGCGGTTGGTTTTCCCAGGTCTTCGGCGTCGAAGGCCTGTTCGATTCCCCTGGATGGCCAGGAAACCATCCAGGACAAAATATTACCCCAGGATGAAGGAGCATCCATACCGCGACCCTTCCCTCGTCTTCCCCTTGTTGGGCGTCCTGGGATGCCCTCGTCGCCATCGCTGGATTCGCGTCGAAAGTCTGATCAGAACGCACCCCAGGAAAGGTCTGTGGAGTAGCGGTGTCGGTACCTTTTCTGGTTTCCCCATGATCAGACGATCGGGAGTTGGGGGTCCACGGACTCAACAAGAAACAGCCCACCAGAGGTTTGGGGTTTTAGGCGGTTGGGGTGATTATCTCGTCCTTTTTGTTTCCTCCTTGTTCCTCCTGATTATTGGAGGATTGTGAGGCGAGGATGAGTTCTTGAGTTTGGGATATAGCGGTTAGGCCAGTCACGAACAACATTATGCAGTGGCCTTTGGCCCATCCCGCCACCGTGCCTGGATTGTGGGCCAGAGTCCTCGTTGATGCTTCTTGGGATCTCTTGGGGTGCCTCTGGGAGGTCTCTCAGGACATCTTGGGCGCATCTTGGGCGCACCTAGGCGTGGGCGACTCTTCGGCGCCTCTTGGGGACTACTGGCGTTCTCTTGGTCCATCCTGGCACTAGAAGGCTTTTGGGGCCACTTCGTGTTCTCTCTCTGGGTCTGGAAATCTTTGAGAAACACAATGTTGCTCAATTTTCTTTTACTTACCTCCAGGAAGCGCCCTAGAGCGCCCAGAACTCTGGGGGCCGATATTCCACAGAGGGATTCGAATGTATTTGAGAGCGCTCTACTAAGAGCCTACTCTGGATCTCACAATAACATGGTGGTGGTCCTCTTCGGGGGGGTCTGATTTGAGCTGTCCTTGAGGGTTCCAGTGGGGTCTGAGTAAACGGCTGCCCTGTCATGGCTCGTCTGGAGGGGGGTCTAAAACTGCTCCTCTGGAGGATTCTGACCCCCTCCCTTTTACTACGACATTCGGAGTGGCACTGTACACTCTGGAAGGGCGAGGGGGACGCCGGGGAGGGCGCGAGACGGGGCAGGAGCAGAGGAGGGGGAAGAGGATGCGAGGAGGAGCGGGAGGCAGCGCAGGGAGGGAAACGGGGGCGTGGAGGAGGCGAGGAGGCGAGGAGGAGCAGGAGAGGGAGGGGCGTGGGTGAAGCAGCAGGAGGACGAGAACCACGAGGATGCGGAGTGGAGGGCGAGGCCGATCGAGATCCAGGCCTGGCCGACGACGACGAGGACGACGACGACGGCTACGACGACGACGACGACGACGACGACGACGACGACGACGACGACGACGACGTCCGCCTGGGGCGGCCAGTTGCACCCTGCCTACAGGGGGGATAGCGCCGCCGGGACGGCCCCGGCCGAGGTGCGGGTCGAGAGCGAGCCCGACAAGGAGCGCGGGCGCCTGCCCGCGCCTCGTTCCCTCGTTCCCTTTTCGGCTGAGCCTGAGAGTGACCCTTCGCTGGAGTGACCTTTGGTGCGGGCCGAACGGGACCCCCCGATCGCCGAACGCGATGCGACAGCAGCGTCTGCCGCGCTTGTGTTTGTCCCCCCCCCCCCCGCAGGCCCCCGAAGGCCGCGCACCCAAGGCCAATCTTATCCAGGGCCGCTCTTGCGTGTAGCCGACCTCGCTCTCCCTCCTTCTCCCCCTCCTCCAAGAATTGTTGTTTTTCCCCTGAGGGCCATAATAACGCGCGGTGTGCTCCCCCCCCCTCCCCGCCCCTCCCCCCCCTCCCATGACGTAACGCTCCTGCCCGCCCAGTGCGTCCCCAGCATTGCCGCAGAGCGTCCAGTACCACAGCCTGTCACGGTGGGGGGACGCGGGCGTTACGTAATGCCCCCCCCCTCGGCGATAACAAAGGGTATTGCCACTTTTGGGGGTGGTTTGCGATCGGCGCCGTCGTTGGCGCCTGGGAGGCACGACACTGCCCTCGTCGTACCGCCTCGGAGCGCGACGGAGAACTCTATATCGAGATCCCCACCCGCCCTCCAGGGTGCTACCACGGGTGCCGGTTGCAAACCGCACCCTTTGCAAACCACAACCTTTGGAGTCGCCGATGCCCTTCTCCCTCCTCCTGTTTTCATGTTGGGCAAACATTAGCGACTAGGCTATCTGTTGCGCTCCTCTTCCTCCTACTCCTCCTACTCCTCCTCCTCCACCTTCTCCTCCCTCCTCCTCCTCCCTACTCCTCATCCTCCTCCTCCTCCTCCTCCTCCTCGTCGTCCTCCTCCTCATTCTCCTCCTCCTCCTCCTCCTCCTCCTCCTCCTCCTCCTCCTCCTCTTCCTCCCTCCGCCCCTTACTCCCTCCCTGGCCCTCCCTCCCTCGCTCCCACCGAGGGAGGGGGGGCGGCAGTTGTCATTCGGGGCGGGGGGGGGGGCCGTCGCCGGGGCTGGACGCAGCTCGGAGGCCTGGTACCACTGGGCCCCAGGAGGGGCCTGGGGCTATGACCGGAGGGTTCAAAGGGGGTTTTTGGGGAGGGGGCTTTCCAGGAGAGGTCCCCCAGGGGCTTCGCGCCCCCTGCTTTGACGAGGTGCCGAGGCGCCCGGGGGGCTCGCTGTATAACCCCCTCTCCCCAAAGACCCCCTCTTTGGATCCCTCCGGTATGATGTTATGATGGGCCCTGGGGCCTGGGGTTGAGCACGCTGGGAGCAACATCGGCCAGGGACCGACTTCGAGGCGCCGTGGCCCCGTGTCACGCCCTGCTATCTTCTTGGACCGTCCGGAAGGCCTCTTGCGGCCCTCTTGGCCCTTCTGGGTGCCCCTGCCTCTGGCCCTCAACAGAGGCACGCGCGGGGAGCCGCACCACGGCACGGGGGGGGGGGCTCGGCAAGCCTGGGGCCCGGGCCCCCTGAGGACCCACAGGAGCGAGGATTGAGGCTTAGAGTTAAGTCGAGCATGTCTCTCTACCGGGGGAATATTGAAAAATAGTTAAAACATAGTCTGGGGGCGATTCTTTGAGTATTTGTTTGGCTATGTTTGAATATGGTTTGGCTATTTTCTTTATTGTTTGTCCTAAACCCACCTGTAGGAGGACATGCCCGACCTAAGCTTAGAGGATTAGGCAAAAGACCTGAGGACGCGCCCACTCCGTGCCGAAGGGCACCTGTGGCGGATACCCACGTAATGTTTACGAATTCGCATCTCCATTCTGCTCCACAGCTGGCCGACTGCAGCCCCATCCAAACGCGTCCGTCCTACCCATCAAGAGCAAGGCAAAGTCATCGTTTTGCACTTCAGCACGGGAATGGGATGCGGCCCACGTCCCGATCAGAATGTGGAATGTTTCTCTTGCGCCCCCTCCCGCCCGCAGCGGTCAGCTGCAGGGGCGGGGGACCACCATTTCGGACTGACTGTGAGTTGTCCACGCCCTCCCGAGGGCCCGGTTGCACTCGGCCTATCACCGTGCACATCGCTTACATTCGAGCGCAGCAAGGGAAGTCGAATCAGTTGCACGCGTCGGTGCCTTGGGGATCCGGGTGCACCAGGGGACACGGGGCTGGGTACAGTTGGACACCTGTTGCTCGCTGGCACATCCTTATCACAGTGGGGCTGACATCTGTTAAGTATGGCATCATTACCCCCTACCCTGCAGAATTTGAACAGTGGTTGTCCGAGTGCGGATTGCCTGGAAAGCAGTCAAAATACGCCTACGCTCGACTCTTACATGCAAGGGGCGCGCTTGCCACAACATGCAAGGAGACAAGTGTGTGATGTGAACTGCTGAGTTGCCCATCGTAGTCACAACTGCCATGTTTCTTGAGTGCATATTCATTCGTGGTCACATCAAATGGCTGCATCTCTGTCCTCCAGGTTGTTTACCGCATTCACGAGGGCATTGCAGAAGTTTACTTAGGCCCGCGAATGATGCGTTCGAATGCGGGGGGATGAGGGTCCGACGTGGGAGAATGAGCACAGTTGTGGGTGAGAGAGAGGTGTTGATGGGATAAAGTGATAGGTGACGGGAAAGAGTGAGGGGTGCGAGACAAATAAGTTGTTCATATTTTGCCAAGAGTTGTCATAGGCATGAGACATAATCGGAAGGATCATTTTCGAGGTGCACCACTCACCATCGAGACAGTGAAAGCCAGCGAGAGGGACAGACTTGGTGGGAGTCTAGAGCTGGATAACAGCCTTACGATGGCACGTGGACGCGGGCACATTGGAGCGATGGTGTTGAGGGACATTGGCAGACAATACTGGGTTTGACCTGGGCTTCGGTGAATGACGCGAGGGTAGTTGGGCAGTGTTGCCATCCAGGCACGTCTCATCTCGATAAACTGGCAAACATCCCCTCTCGTTGTCGCCGCCGTCGCCGTCCTCACCGAATGCGAAGCTGGCTTGCGAAGCATACTGGATTGAGGTGGTGTGGAGGTAGCAAGTAACAGAACCGGTGATGAGCTGCTCGGAATTGCGTGTGGGGGTGACAGAGATTCCAGACCAGTCGCATTGATCCTTCAGACCGCGGGCCATACAGTGCAGACCCATGCGAAGAAACACCCTGTTTGCCTCCAGGGTGCCCTGGGTTTCTTCGGTTCCCATGGTTTTGCTGTTGAAGGCGTGACGTTCCCACACCAAAAATCAATGGACGTCCTGGGGTCTCAGGGTTGGGTTTCTTGTAGAAGCTTTCTTTTGGTCGGGCCCCCACTGTAGGGCACCCGACCCCTTC